>QUSF01000030.1:2029187-2089128 GCA_003676055.1 Chloebia gouldiae
GGGATGGGATGGGATGGGATGGGATGGGATGGGATGGGATGGGATGGGATGGGATGGGATGGGATGGGATGGGATGGGGACAAGGACAAGTATGGTGATGGGGACACAGCCACGTGCCTGGAGCTGCCCCGTGGCCGTGGCTGAGGCCGGGGCTGGCAGCTCCATTTATTTGCCTCACCACAACTCCTCTGGTATTTATGGCACGCCAGGAGGGGACCTCTCTGTCACCGGCAGCGACTGCGTGACAGCCGATCCGGGGAACAAAGAGAAACTGGGACAAAAGGAAATTTTCACAGAGGTTAGCGGGGGGGGGGGGGGGGGGGGGGGGGTGCCACTGCCTGCCTGCGCGTTAAAATTATTCCGTCTGGAGGAAGATCTTTGCTCAGATCTTTGTCATTAAAAAGATGCCACATCAAAGGGATGTGAGGCTGGAGCGCGGCGGGGCTGCTGGCGGGTCCCTCTGTGCAGGGCAGCCCCTCCTTGGGGACCCCCACGCACCAAAGGGGGGCTCTACAAAGGCTGGGGTGCACGGGGGGCTCCAGGAGAAACTTTGCTCCGTCAGCGGCGCCCGTGGGAGGAGGATTCATTAGCGCTGCCTCCATCAGATTTCCCAGCTCGCCATAAATCAGGGCGAGTGGCTGGGAGCGACGGCACGATCCATCTTGCAGGTCTCCAAGTCATTACATTTCATTAGGAGGTGTGCGGGGGTTTTTATTATTTAGCAGGTTAATTCTCCCCTCAGATCGCTCCTTGGGAGGAGGATTTCGCTGGGCACGGGGAGGCTTCAAGCGTGGAATGCAAAATAAATGGGTTCCTCCTTGGTGGGCACCTGCTGCAGTGCCAGCTCTGGCAGGTGCAGGTGAGCAACGTGGGGACTCGGAATGTGCACAGACACTGCTGGGAGATGGGGCAGGGACACCTGAGGTACATCCCAGCGCTGAGGATGAAGGCACCACAGCCCATTGCCCTCCCATTCCGTGGGGCACAGCACCCACGAGCACTGTGGGAACACACTGAAGGAAATTATGCTGCTTCTGGGCTACAAATACCTTCCTATTCAAACTATACCAATAATAATACCAATAATAATACAAATTTCTAAGGCAGGTGTGCATGAGGCTGATATTAAACTTAGTGTCCGCCTTTGCTGTTTGGGAGCGAGGAGGAGAGACAGGCAGTATAAATTGCACGGCTGCAAAAGGACTTAAAAAATCCCATCTCTCATTTTGATTGATATTAGCTTCACAAATTAAGCTTTAGATTTATCTAAAAATAAATTTGCTTCCACGCTCCGCATTCTGGATGACAAGTGCTTTTCTCTTCCCTTTGTTGGGTTTGTCATCTCTGGCAGGGCGGCGCGGGGAGGGGCAGGAGGGGGCCGGGGCTGAGCACCCCCCTGTTCACCGGCCCCCAGCTGCCCCCATCACCACAACTGGGGGTGAAACAGCTCCAGGCTTGGTGGGGCAGGGGGTAAAAGGACCAAAGTCACTCCCTGAAGGTGGCAGAGGCCTCCTGTGCGGGGATGTCACCATGGTGGCTCTGGTCATCGCAGGGTGCAGAGTGATGATGCAGGGGCTTGGTGACAGCTGTCCTTCCCACACCCCAAATCTTTTCAAAGCTCACTGATATGTGGCCTCTTGGCTTTGGGGCATCGAGAGCTGCATAGGAGGAGGGGAGAAAATTGGTTTATGTCTCATTTTACTGGAAAATCCCATCTCTGATGCTGCAGCCAGGGGCAGCGACGGTGCTGAGCCCATCTCTGGCTGAGTCCTGTTCCAGGGCTCCCCAGCCACTATTGCCCACTGTGGCCACCCCGTCGGGTGGAAGGCAAGTTTATTGTTTTCACCCAAGACCCAGCCTAGAAGCAGAGCAGCTCAGCTCCTCATTCGATTATCAAGCAGGAGCCGCCACCTCCGCCTCTCCCAAGGAGCGATAATGAAACATATTCATCCCTCACCCTGGGGAAATACTTAAACCATAATATGAGAGATGTATGTAAATCACATTTAAACGGAGACGGTGCTGTTAACGCTGACGGCGACTCATCAAGTTGGAAGATGAGGTGTCCCCTCTGCTGCTAAAGCGTTTGCTGAGAGAGCAGGGCTGTCCCCAGGGCCCTGGCCAGGGTCTCTGTGTCACCATGCCACTGGTGGCCACCCAAAGCGCTCCTTCACACCTGCACAAGGTCCAGCTGTTAAAGGAACGCTCACCACTGCAGGTGGCTGGGAGGGTGAGGAGGAAAAGAGTTACAGAGGGGTGATGGATGGGATGGGGTGAGGATGGGAACGGGATGGGGATCCATGGCGGTGGGCTAGGCACGGGAGGGGATGGGGTACGGATGTGATGGGGATGCGGAGAGCCGGTTTGCCTCGGCCCAGGAGTGGCCCCAGCCCCGATCTCGGGTGCGGGGTGAGCCCGGGCCGGGCTCCCAGCGCCCGCCGGGGCCGCATCGCGCGGTGTGTGCTGCCCTCCGGTGGAGTCACCGTGCCCCGCATCCCTGCAGCGCATCCTGCACCTGGGCATCGTAACCGTGCGTCACACCTGTGCAGCGTAACTGCGTTAACACCTGTGCATCGTAACCCTGTGTCACACCTGGGCATCGTAACCCTGTGTCACACCTGGACACCGTAACCCTGTGTCACAGCTGTGCATCGTAACCATGCACCGCACCTGAGCTCAGCATGATGGGTGACCATGCCCAAAGCCATGGCACGGCTTGGCACGGCTCGGCATGGCACAGCCAGGGAGCAGGCAGCTCCTCCATCCGAGCCCTGACAACGGCCTGGCTCTTCCATCCGGAATCACGCAGTGCCAGGAGGAGACGGCGGTGGCGGGTCAGTCTTTATTACTAAATAAATAATCGTATAAATCTTGTGCAAAACTCTGTGGCAAAACCATCGGCCTCATCGGGGCTGTGCCGTGCTCCCCACCCCGAGGCTCCCGGCAGGGCACAGCCACGGCCCCGGCACAGCGAGGTGAAGCGGTGGCACCGGTGAGAGCCGAGACCGCGGGCAGCGCCGGGGCAGCGCCGGGGCAGCGCCGGGGCAGCGCCGGGGCAGCGCCGGGGCAGCGCCGGGGCAGCGCCGGGGCAGCGCCGGGCGCCCCATCCGGGCTGGACACCCGCCGGGACAGCGGGAGGGACAGGGGCCGCGCGAATCCCTGAGGAGCAGACAAGCACCATCCAGCTCAGTCGCCATTCCGGAGCCGCGCCGGGGGCCCGGGCAGAGTCCGTCAGCTGCCGGTGCCGCCGTGCTAGAGCGGGGAGCTTGGGGCATGGCCGTGCCGCCGCTCCCGCGGCTCCGCCGCGCCCATGGTCCCCAGGGGCACCACCACCTCCTCCGGCGGGCAGCTCTTGTTCAGCTCCACCACGCGCGGCACCACCGTCGACCACCGATCTGTGGAGAGGGTGGGAGATGCACAAAGCCGGGAGCTGTGGCTGCTCCCCAAACCCCCAGATCTGTTCCCGAGGCTCATCAGAGGCTGCAAGCAGCATCCTGAGGGATATCCCAGCCCACAGCACGGCGCTCACCTCTTCGCAGCCGGCCCATGGTGTGGGAGAAGCCGTAGTACTGGTACGTGTCGCTCTTGCCCGGGTCCTCACTGATGATGCCCAGGTTCTGGTTCCAGTGGGACCAGTTCACCTCGTCCACCCTGTGGGGAAGGTCAGACCCACAGAAGCTGCACGGAGCACTCAGAACCAGGGCAGGAGCTTCACCACCCACCAACAATGCCAGCTGCCTCCAGACCACTACAAAGCACCCAGCAAATGAGTGCACGGTGCCAATCCCCCCCAAAATACTGCTGGGAGAGGCTGAGCTGCTCCCCAGCCTCCGAAGGCGCCCACCTTTACCTGAAGCACCAGCGGCGGTCAGGGGTCCCGTCCGTGCCCTTCCCCACGGTGACCATCTCCCCCGAGCGGAAGGCTTTCCGCAGGAACACTGGGAAGGAGCGCTCAATGTCCAGGATGGTGGTGGCCCACTGCCAGGGACACCAGGGACTGCTTGAGCATGGAGGTGCCTTGCCCATGGAGCTTGAGGTGCCTCGATGCTGCAGTCCCCCAGGCACAGGCAGCTCTTGAAGCCCCAACCCCACCACCCCCAGGGTGGTACCTGCAGCTTCCAGATGTGCTTGCTCTCCTTGGAGACTTGGCCCACGGTCTCGCCCATGAGGGCGATGAGCATGTTGAGGAGGAGCACAAAGGTGAGGATGATGTAGGTGACAAGGAGGATGATGAAGACGCCGGGGTATTTGGCGCTCTCGAGCATCTCCAGGTCGCCCATGCCGATGGTGAGCTTGAAGAGGTCGAGCAGGAAGGTGCTGAAGGTCTGGCTGTCCCGGCAGGATGGGTAGGTGGGCACTGTGCAGTTGGACTTCTCGCTGCAGGACTCACTGCTGGGACACGGGTTGAGGAGGGACACCAGGGCTGGGGGAGAAGGGACAGGGACAGCGAGTCCGCAGGAGCAACGGCAAGGACAGGATCCACAATGGGCCCCAGTGTGGCTCCAGGCTGGCTGAGACCTTCTCCACCACGAGAGGAGGCAAAGGCTGAGCCTGTGGGCAGGTGGGATGGAGCTGGGGGTCTGCAGCCCCCTGCCCAGCCATGCTGAGCCACAGGGCTTGTCCTTCCCCAGCCAGGGGAGCTGGCTCGTTACCTGATGCGTAGCCGATCATGAAGAGCAGGTAGACCAGGAGGAAGCGGAACAAGTCTTTGAAGAGGATCTGAAAGTGATGGAGAGCAAGATGAGGTGTGCTGGACCACGGCATCATCATCAAGCTGTGCCACTGGCACAACTGAGCTGGGAGCAGAGCAGTGGAGAGCCACAGGAACCCTTCACAAAGCCTGGAGGGACCTCTTGAGGCTGTATTTCCACAGGAGGATCACCTCTGGAGAAGGACAAGACCCGCGACCCCATCAGACCTTCTGGATCATGATGCTGTAGGTGCCCGTCAGCTTGAGCCCGCGGGTGAAGTACAGGGCGTTCATCCAGCCCAGGACCAGTGCGAAGACCATGACAGCCAGGTAGGCCTCGATGCCACCCAGGTACAGCCCTGCCGTGACAATCACCAGCACCGAGTAGATGAAGCTGGAGGAGAGTTGGGGTCAGACCCTGCAGCCACAAGTGTGGGGGATACAGTGGCCAGTGGCTCGTGGTGGCCCTGGGGGTTCCCCACGTACTAGAGCAGCTGGAAGGAGCCATCTATGAAGAAGGAGTTCACGCCCGGGCACTTCTTCATGAACAGGTCTTTAATCTGTGGGAGAGAAGCAGAGTTTGGAAGGTCTCGAGTGGCAGAGTCCCCATGGCTGAGGCCACTTTGGTGGATACCTCAGTGGATGGGGCTGTCACCCCTGAAGACCCCAAGAGTTCAGTGGCCCCACAGGAGGACCCTCTGCCTTGCCACACTGACGTTTGTGCAGAAGAAGAGGATTCCAGTGAGGAGGGTGATGATCTCCCCGGCCAGGCGCAGGTAGTCGGCGGTGCTGGTGTAGGGGTAGGGCGGCTGCGGGGAGAGGACAGAGCTGAGCTGCTCCTCCATCCCCTGGGACAGAGACCCAGCAGAGCCCCCTGCAAGGCAGTGCTGGCCCGTGGGGCTGTGCCAGCGTGGGGACTCACGGGGCCTTCCATGGGGCGGTAGTAGGCGATGAGGGTGAAGATGATCATGGCGCTGAGGTAGGAGACCACGCTGATGTAGAAGGACACAGCCCCAAACTTGCGCCACTTGTCCCTCAGCAGCTCGTTGATGGGCTCCACAGCCAGCATCTCGTGGCGGTTCTGGTGGGACACGGCTGCTGACAGAGGGGACAGGGCCACCCAGTGCCCTCCAGACCCCTCCCAGTCCACCCCCAGCCCTGCACACCTCGATCTTGCTGTTGTAGACGAGGATCTCCAGCACGGACACCTCCTCCCCGCAGGTGTCCAGCGAGGAGAGGTCGTAGAGGGAGGAGTAGACAGGGCCGTACGCCCAGTCCTTGAACTTCCGTGAGAGGTGCCGGGCGTCCTCGTCCGTGATCTCCCGCCGGATGATGTGCTGGAAGATCTGCCAGAGGGAGGGAGGGAGGACTGCTACCCACAGACCTGGCCACACCTGCTTGGGGCACCCTGCCCTCTTCCTACCCCATCCTGGGTGCATCCCCCAACCCACTCCCTGCATTCCAGTGGGCTCAGGGTGCTCCCGGGTGCTCCTGGGGTGATGCAGACACTGCCGCAGCCCTCCAGGATGCTGCAGCTTTTGCATTTTTGGTGACTCCCCTGCCTGCCCCACCAGAGGCCAAGGGCCAGGCAGGGGAGAAGATGGGCTGTGTGAGGGTCTGGAGTTAATTGGGAAAGGGCCAGAATGCAAAGAGGTGTTAATTAGCCAGGTTAATAGGGCTGCACATCCAGGTTTCCACCAGCATCTGCCGAGAGAAGCCATGCATGCACTGAGTGTGACAGGGCTCAGCATGGACAGCAGGGACACATCCCCCAACACGGGGGGACACCGTACCCCGATCTTGCCGGTCTTGGCTGCCATCATGAGCGGGGAGAGGCCGTCGTTGTTGAGCAGAGCCTCCAGGTTGGTGTCGGGGAAGAGCTTGGCGCACTTGACGAGGAGCAGGTCGTACATCTTGGTGACAAACTTGGTGTTCTCGCGGGTGTTGTCGGCGATGGCCACCAGGGCGTGCAGCACGGTGTTGCCGCGGGAGTCCTGGCGCCGCAGGTCCGCCTGCTTGTGCCCGTTCTCCGTCAGGTAGTGCACGATGTGCGGCTGGTTGGTGCAGGCGGCCAGCGAGAGGGGCAGCTCACCTGCGGGGACAACAGCGCGGCTCCTGTCACCCCTTCCCCGCTGCGGGGACACCTTGGGGCGCAGCCCCCCGGGTCCCTCCCTGCTCACCGAAGTAGAAGTAGCCGCCCTCGCCCTTGGGCTGGAAGAAGCGGCCGCGGGCCTGGGCATGGACGTCTGCTCCTTTCTCCACCAGCAGCTCCACGTAGTGCTTGCAGCGGCGCTCGATGGCGATGTGCAGGGCTGTCTGACCTGGGCCACCACCGCCCGTCAGCCACCGCCTTGCCCCGGGACATCCCCTGCATCCCAGCCTTCCCAGATCCCTTCTCCGGCCCCTGTACCACCCCCATGCCCAGGCGGGGTCAGCAGTGGGCTCACGGTCCCCACCTCGGTAGTAGACGTCCCTGAAGGGCGAGTTGATGAACTCCCGCATGTTTCCCGTCTTCTCGGCGATGTCCAGGAGCACGGGGATGGTGTCGTTCTTGCCCCCGCTCAGGTTGAGCAGGGCTTTGGGCAGGCAGGTCTTTCCCGTGGAGGGCTCTGCGAGTGGAGGGTGCTGAGGGGGGGGCCAGGGCAAGCCCCTCAGGCCCCTGGATCCCCATACCGGAGCTGTGCATCCCTATCCCCCAGGAATACAGAGATCACCAGTTACCATCACTGCACCAGGGCAAGGAACAGCCCGGTCCTCACCTCGGAACTCCTCGTCTGTGAGGCGCTTCTTGTGGGTGAGCAGGAAGGAGAGGAGCCCGTCCAGGCCGGCCGGGGACCCCCGGGAGACGATGTCGAAGAGGATGGGTCTGTTGAAGACCTTGAGGACGGGGGGCGGGTCGGGAGCCGGCCCCTTTGCGGCGGGCGGCTGCTTCCTGCGGGGGAAACGCCAGCGCTGGGAGCAGGAGCCGCTGCCTCGGCTTCCCCCACCTGTGCCACGAGCTTGAGGGTGCTCAGCCACGGGGGACAGGCCCGTAGGGACACCTCCCGGCCGGGGTCACCTGCGAGGTCAGGGCATCCCCCTCATGCACAGCAGCCCAGCGTTCCCAGTGCCAGCTCCCACCCGGCTGCTGCAGCGCCCGGGGCCCCCAGCTGTGCCCCCCGGGAAGGACGGGCCGCGGGCTCGTCACGCTCCGGCACCACGGGTGAAGCCAGACCGGTCGGAGCAGTCGGCAGCAGCGGGGGATGGACCGGGGGCAGCTCCGGGCACCGGCAATGCGGGCAGCACGTTTGGCGGCCGCCCCAGCCGGAGACTTCCAGTCTGACAGCTCACGGGGCATCCTGGCCCCCTCCACCCACCTCCACGGGGGAACATCCCGCTCTCCTAAGGCGGTCGCACCCCTGGGTGGGGACACTGGCGGGCCGCCCCAGGTGCCTGGCACAGAGGGGCATTGTGCGTCCGGCCGCGGGCTGCCCCCCCCGGCTCCGGTTTCCTGGCGCGGGCAGGGTGGAGGCCCTCCTGAAAAGCTCTTTCATGCCGCAGCCAGACGTTCGCACCGGCCAGGGGAGCGGCCGGGCGCACAGAGCCTCTTTCATGGCGCCCGTAAGGGGGAAGGGGAGCGCGCTCCCGGCCCCGCGGTACCGGGGGCTGCGGAGCCCCACCACGGCATGGCACAGCCCGGCGCTGCCACTGGGACTCACTGGGAGCTGCTCCCTGTGCGCGGCACCTCTGCCCAAAGCACCCCAAAGTGCCGCTCCGAGGTCCGCCCACGTCCCCAGCCACTGAACTTCCCCATCCCCACCGGGGTGTCCCCAACGCAACATCCCCATCGCCACCGGAGCGTCTCCACCCCAGCATCCCCCGCCGCACCGGGGCCGCGGTGGTCCCGTACTCACTCCGCGACTCTCCTGCGCCAGCGCTTGTTCTCGCTGGGGTGGTGGCGGTAGGTGCCGTAGTCAAAGAGGGAGTCCATGGGGGCTTTCTTGGGCGCGGGGACCACGGGGGACTCGTAGATGGTGGCCTCCAGCAGTTCCATGGGCTTCGGGGCGCCTTTCCGAAAGGCCCCGTGGAATTTCATGCGGAGGTTTTGCTTTCCATCCCCGGCGCCGGGGGGACCCCTGGCTGCCTCGGCGGAGCTCAGGGTGTCCTCGCTCTCGAAGAGGTTGGCCAGAGAAGAGAGCGGGAAGGATTCGTTCTGGAGGGAGCCGTCCTCTCCCGCGCCCTCCCCGGCATCGCGCGGGGTGTCTTCGCTGTCTGCCATGGTCCCTTCCCGGAGGGACGGCCACGACTGACCTGCCTGGCTGGCTGTGACCCCCGGCTCCTTCCACGAGAGCAGGAGACCTGGCAGAGGAAAACCCCGTGTCACCCCCAAAAGACCCTCCCCATCCTCTTCCCGGGGCTCCGAGCCCCGCGGCGGGACAGGTCCCACACCCACCCTGGCAGAGGTTGGGGCCGGCAGGACCCGCTGTAGCTCAGAGTCTCCCGGACGGTCCTGCCTTGTCCTGGCTCTCCTCGGCACCCACCTACCCGCTGCGGGGACCCCTCACGTCTGCGGGGGCCCCTCCGGCTGCGGCGCTGCCGTGCTGGGCGAGGGCGAGCCCGGCCCCGCTGCGGTCAGCCGGGGTGCAGCCCAGGACAGGGCACAGAGCAGACCCTGTGCGCTGCGATCTGCCGCCCAAGGAAAGAAAACATTCCTTGGGATACTCCCCACATCCAAGGAAGCGTCCAGGGAAGCGCCCAAAGGCAGCAGGAGCTGCCACCGCAGCAGGGCTGGGAGCGGGGCCAGGGCTGCTCCTGATGCTCCACAGCCCGGGAGGGGCTCGGTGGGACGCGGATCTGGGCACCGGGTGCGGCACGGGGGGGCTGCAGCCCGCGGGAGGGCAGGAGCAGCGGCTGGGACAAGAAATTACGGGTTTGGATTGCCCAGAGGGACGTGGAGATGAAGGGGAGACGTGCCATCAGCGCGGCCAGCAGAGCACTGTACCGTGTCACCGCGTCCTGCCCGCCACGTCCGGGACACGGACAGGTGACCGACCCCAGGCACTCCCCCAACCCCGCTTCCCACCAAAACCCTCCGGTGAAACCCAGCAGCGTTAGGGCTCAGCACGGCTCCCGCCTGCGGGGAGCTCAGCCCTCCCGGGATGGAAAAACCAATGGGAAACGTGTCATTTTGTGCTGGGCTGAAGCTCTGTGCGACAAGCCACAGTGGCAGGCTGGGCCCTGTCGGGAGGGCAGCCCAGCCGGGGAAGGGGCTGGAATGAGGCAGCGGGTCCTGGCAGCCACGTGGTGCTCCCGTGGGCACGGGGCATGAGGGTGGCAAACGGTCCCAAACCCTGCAGCGACAGGAAGGGGGCTCAGGCAGCGGTCCCTTCTCCCTGCCACCCTTGGGGACACCCAGCGGGGCTGGTGCAGCCCTGGGGGACACTCAGAAAGGACAGTGCAGCCCTGGGGGACACAGAGCTGACAGTTTCTCCTCTTTGCTGACTTTCCTGCCATCCTCGTCTCTGCAAGAAATTCCACAAGCACCTGCCAAAGCCCGCAAGTCCCACATCCCGGCCCCGTGCAAACAGGGGCCCTCGCATGGCCGGTTTGACCTTTGACAAGGGAGAAGAGGGAATTGCCAAGCATATGGACCCTGCGGGCTGGGAATGGGGACAGCAGAGCACCTGACCTGTCCAAACTGTGCTGGCACCCGGAAAAGTGCAGCTTTAGGGAAAACCCGGACATGGCACAGGCTGTCCCACACCTGCTCTCACCGGTCAGGACTGAAGCTTGTGTGGGAAATGAGGGACTCAGGGCTGGTGCTGTCAGCCCCGGTGCTGCCAGGAAAGGTGCTGTCACAGGGGTTTGATTTGGCCCTTTGGTTATTTGGGTTTGGTTTTTTCAGACTTCCTCACCTCCTGGAATAACTGAGTCAAGGCACAGCTCTTGCATCCAACACAAACCCCACCTGTGCTCCCACCTCTTCCCAGCATCCCACCAAAGTACCTCCCAGTTGGACCAGTGTCCGCAGTCAGTGCCCGCTCCTGCCCACCACGGGAGCACAGACACTGTCACCAACACCGGGATGTGTGGGGACATCCATGGGTGGGCGGCAGGGAGGGTGTCCCATGACATTAAAGGGTGATCCGGTGGGAGTGAATCACTGAAACCACAGCCGGTTCTTGTAGGAAATCCTCATCCCGAGTGATGCGGCTGCTTCCCAAAATCATCCTCACTGCTGGGCCCGTGCTCACCTCGGCAACAGCCAGGAGCTCGGTGTGGGCAGCATGGGGGGTTCGGAGCCGGTGGGAGCCCCCTCCTCAAAGCTCAGCCTGGGAACCCACCCGACACCTCAATCTCAGATCATGAGTCCCCAGGCTGTCTGCACAGTGCCAGGGCATTCATAAGGGTCCACCTGGCCCTGCCCAGCTTAGCCCTCGACTCCAGCCTCACCTGGGGTCTCCACCCTGCCCCGGTCCCCGTGTGCTGCCCGCAGAGCCCCATCCTGCCCCAGTTTCCGTGTCCCCGCACAGGAGGCTCCATCCAGCCCCGGTGCCCGTGTCCCGGCCCGCCCCACTGCCGGTTGTCCCCCCCGCTGCCCGCTGCCCCGGTTCCGTACCGCCAAAGGTCCCGTGGAAAGTCCCGTAGGCTCCGGCGCCGCCGAGTCGCCCGGGGCCGGTCCCCAGAGCGGCCCCTCCCCGCCCCGGCCCCGGCTCCAGCGGCGGAGGCGCCACCGGGACCCGCCCTCGGGATCGGCCCCCGCCCGCCCCTCCCCGTCCCCGGGCAGCCTCCCGGGAGCACCGGCCACCGAACAGCCCAGAAGGAACAGCCCCTAAATACCCTTCAAATAAATAACCCCCCAGGAAAAACGTCTCTGACACAGCCCTCCCAAAGAACAGCTCCAAAAACCCTCCCATAAACAGCCTTCCCGGGACACAGCTTCAAAACAGCCTCCCAGGAACAGCTCCAAAACATCCTCCTCAAAACAGCTCTCCTAGGGGAAAAAAAAAACTTAATCTCCCTACCCAAAACATCCCTGCCAGGACCAGCCCCAAAACACCTTCCCTAGAACAGTCTCCCCAAACACCCTCTGGGGCTGCCACAGCCCCAAATGAGGCTCTCAGGCCACGGGTACTGTCAGTTTTTATTAATTGCTGCTCCCGCCGGGGCTCGGGAGGCGAGGGGGGCTCATAAGGCACCACAAACACCGCGGGGACAGTCCCTGGTTAATCCCAGCACAGGGACTTGATCCCACACCAGCACTGGAGGAGTTGGGATCACCCGGGAGAGACATCGGCTCCTCCTCCATGGGCATCATTCCAGACTATCCAGTGCCAATCAACACGAGGTGCCCGTCGGTGGGTTCCAGGCACAGGGCGAGTGCCACTTCACTCACCAGCAGGACACTTCATTCCCTGCCCCACTGAAGACAGGGATCCAGGAGCTGGGCCTAAAAACACTTGTTCTTCCTCTTGGGAAATCCAAGGGTGACACCCACAATTGTTTTATTGCTGTATTCTTAATAGAAAGTTAATTACTGTTATTTTCTGGTTAGAAAAGACGTTATCCACTGCAGATCCAGAGAGGAATCGAAGTCACCAGAGAGTGGGAGCCACCCCAGCTGCCTCAGTGATGAAGACATAGGTAACACCCATCACACATTATTTAATCTGTGCCAATCCTGTGCCAGCTTTAGGCTTTGTAGCTCAGCTCAGCGTTCATCTTCGTGTACATCTCATAAATTGCATCCAGGATTGGAGTGACCCTCGTGACAAACTGGTGGATTTTTTCTATGCTTTCCTCTTCCTTGACTTCTTTACCCTTCTCCAAGGCCTTCAGCAAATCGGATTTGTAGGGAAGAGCGTAGACTGAGCCCTATAAAACAGGGAGAGGGTGTTTGAGTCCCACAAACCCAACAGAGACCATGGGTTGGGTTGTTCCTATGTGCCAACACTGTGGAATCTCCAGACACTTGTCAGTGCACAGGAACAGCCTTAGGGATGGTGGCTGGATGCTTGGAGAGGGAGGGAATGCTCACCGTGAAGAGCTTCTGCAGCATCCAGCCGTGGTATTTCTTCAGTGCGATCTCATAAGCCTTCAAGGCGTTCACTCGGATGAGGTTGGGGTGCTCCTCATCCCTCTCACCGTCAGAGATGCTCTGCAGCAACACCAGAATGAATTTCAGACCCCTGGGAGAAGAGCAGAGATGTTGGGCTTAGGGAAGTGGGTGCTGCTTCCCAGCTTCCAGCCTGGTGTTTCCAAGCATCCCAAAAACCCAGAGTGCCAGCAGTGCGTCCCTCTCGCAGAGCTGGTGCCTGTCCCTGTGTGCAGATCCAGGGAAGAGAGAGAGAAGGGCTGGATGGAGCTCCCAGGGCAGGATGGAAGCCCTGGGTGAGGCCAGGGCTGAGGGCTGAGCTAGGCAGGGTCAGGTGCAGCCCCGTGGATCCTCCAGGCGCTGCAGGCTCCTCCTGACCTGTCCAAACTGTGGGCTCATGCTCTGAGGTTGTGCATTCTTGGGGGGCCAGATTTGAGAAGGGGGTTCCCAACAGCTGTGCTCCCCAAACACAGCAGCCCACTGCCAGCTGCCCAGCCCACAGGGACCAGCCCAGCACACGCAGCCTCCACCTGGAGCTCTCCAGCTCCCCACATGCCGGGACAGAGCCAGAGCAGCTCCCGACACCGTGAGTCACCTTTTCAACCACATCAGCGCCAGCGTCGCGCCTATCTTGGGCCAGGCCGAGCCGTGCAGCTCCTTCTCCACCTCCAGGATGTTCTGCAGCGTTTTGAACTTGGCAGGGTTGGAGTCATAAACAGCACGGATTTTCTGAGGGCAGAAAAGGGGATTGGCACCCGGGAGCAGGGACTTTGGGCAGGAGCTCTGGGAATAAACCTGTGACCGGGTGAGCCACTGCTGAGCCCAAAGTCCCCGTGGGAAGAAAAGCCTTTTGAAACACCTCCAGTCCCACAGATCTTTCCCCAGGGGTTCTCCTCTCTGAGCCCTCCCGAGTCCCTTCCTACCTTGATATTTCCAGTCAGGTCTGCTTTGACCGGCGAGTAGACGATGGGAGTCCCCAGGCAATCTGTGAGGACGGGGAGGGAGAACAGTTAGACACTGGTGACACAGGGGACACCACAGACTTCCCATAAGCAACAGGTTTCACTTTAACCACAGCAATGAGACTAGAAAGGGATCTCTGAACTTCATACACGGCTGTTGGTCCTTGGGACAGCCCTGCCACCTACTACGGCCCCACCAGTGACCTCCAACCCGCCTGGCTGCTGGACACAGCCCTGGCAGAAGGTCCTGGAACAGCCTGACCAGCACCGGACACTGCCCGTCCGCAGGCAGGCAGCCCCACGTCCTGCCCTTCCGGGGCTGCCACTGAGCCGCCACACAATAGCTGACATTGTGGAGGGCACATTGTGCCACGAGGGCGGCCACGTCGAACACCCACTCGTGTCCCGACACGGGGTGGGATCCATGGGTGGGATGGCAGCTCCTGCCCCGGCGATGCCCCTCCTGTTCCAGGGGACGGCAGGACGTTTCCCAACGGGGCTGCTCGGCAGGTTTGACAGCATCGTGATGCAACCGCGGCCCTGGTAGAGCTGCCAAGCCCGGCGTGAGCCCTGGATCATGTAGGGGGGGATCACCACCCAGAAATGGGAAGGTGCACCCCGGAGCGGCTGAGCCCGCAGCAGGCCTGGTCCCAGCCCGCATCCCCCAGCCCCTGCCACCCCGGTCTCACCGAAGAACGGCGGCAGGTGAGCCACGGCCTCCAGGAACGGCAAAGTCTCGATCTGCTTATCAGCCGGCAGCGGCTTGAACTCGTGTTCCAGCAGCAGCGCCATGACCGGCGTAACCCCTCTCCTTTCCCCCCCTCACCGCTCCCCGGCTGAGGGGGCTCTGAGGCAGCGGGGGCCGACCCGGCAGCGCGCCCACGCCACGCTCCGCCCCTCGCCGCTCCAACCAATGGCTGCGCATCGGCCGTACGGCCGATGCGCAGCCATTGGTCGGAACGGCGAGGGGCGGGACTTTCTGCCCAAGTAGGAGGCCACGCCCCCATCGCCCCCTCAGAGTCGGGGTCTGGCCGTGCGCTGCCCCGGCCGCGTTCCGAGCGCCAGGCGGGCCGGCGTTAATTATTCACGGGAGATAAATATTTTATAGGGAACAGATGGAAAACAAACCTCGACGCGCGGGAGTGATGGCACACCTCAGTGAGGGGTTGGGTGGGAAAATGATACCGAGCGCGGGGGACACGGAGAGGTGAAGAAGAGGTGGGAGCGCAGGGAGGCTCAGCCCGTCCGCTGCGTGCGGAGCGGGCTTGCCGGTGACAGGGCCCCAGATGCGGTGTTTTGACCGGTTATTCTGGAAAAACAGGTCGTGGGGCGATAGCGATCGGTGGCTGGAAGGGTGGGTGCGGTACAAGACGGGTGCGGGGGGCTGCCGGCTGCTGCCGCCTCCCGCCCCGCTGCCAGACTCCGGCGGTGCCCGGAGCCCGTCCTGAGAGATGCCCGGAGCCCCTCGCGGGATGCCAGGAGCCAATTCCGCGGTGCCTGCGGTGCCCCGAGCCCATCCCAGCGTGCTCGGAGCCTATCCTGGGATGTCCAGCGCTCACTTCGGGATGCCCGGAGTCCCTCCCGTGGTGCCCAGCCCGTTCCGGGATGCCCTGAGCCATATCGGGACGTTCCTCCGGTGGTGCCCGGGCTGTCCCGGGTCACGCAGCGGCCGGTCGGTTGGGTTCGCTGCGGGCGGCGCCGCGCTGGTGCCCTGCCAAGGCGGGCAGAAACAGAAACCTTTAACCCCTGAAATATTTACAGCGCCACAAACCCCGCGGTGCTGCGCGCTCCGAGCCGGCACGGCGGCACCGCGCCCGGCCCGGGCTCCATCCGCGCATCCTGCGAGCGCTCGGGGCGCGGCGGTACCGCCGGGCCGGCTCGGAGCCAACCGAACCCCGCCGCCGCTCCATCCCCCGTCCCTCCCTCTCTCCCCGCCTCCCTCCCTCTCTCCCCGCCTCCCTCCGTGCTCGCGGAGCCCGCCTGGCCGTGTCCCTCGGCGGGAGCCGTCGCGGGCGGAGCGCGGGGCGATGTCGCTGTGGCCGCGGTGGGGCCGCGGCGCGGAGCGCAGGGCGGCCGAGCGGCGGGAGCTGCAGGAGCGCAGCCGGCAGCAGTGGGAGAGCACCAGCCGCGCCTTCGCCCGCGCCGCCGCCTGCTGCTCCCTGCAGGCGCGGTGGAGCGAGCCCCGCGTCCCCCCGCCCAGGTACGGCCGCGGTCCGGCGGGTCCCGGGGCGGCGCGGGGGTCCCGCTGACTGCCGGTGTGCGCCGGCAGCGCGGCGGCGGCGCGGCGGGACGCGGAGGAGGCGGCGGCGCGGCTGGAGCGGCGGCGGGAGCGGCTGCAGCGGCTGCTGGGCGAGGAGCGGGAGGCGCTGGCGGCGGAGCTGCGGGAGCGGCGGCGGGGCGGGATGCCGAGCCAAGAGTTGCGGGACGGCCCCGGAGAGTGCGGGAGGAAGGTGAGGGAGCGGCCCGGCCGTGCTCGTCCCGCATCCCGGGGCTCGTCCGGTGAAGGGCCGGTTCCGTGCTGCAGCTGTACCGGCGGGACTCGCTGGAGTTGTCACTTCGTGGTGCCCTGAACTCGGCCTCGGCGGGGTTTGGGATGCCGAGCTCTCCGGTATCCTGACCTGACCCAGCTCTGTGTTCCCAGTTTGCTGAGCCGCCGCTGCAGGAGCGCTGGAACAAAAACAACGCGCAGCTCCAAGAGGTGATGTTGCTTTCTCTCGAGTCCCTGCTGCCTTGTATTTATTAAACCGGTTTTTAACTTGAAAGTCATCATATTTCTATTGTGGTCACTCATCTCGCATCACAGCAACTGCCCTGAATTCTGATAAATGAAAGGCAAAGAAGTGAAAAGGTTGAAGTTTAAATAGTTTTAAGCAGCTCTCTCAAAGCTGTATTTTTAAAAGTCAGAAATCTGTTCAGACTCCGAGCAAATTTTCAGACCTCACAATGTAAATATCTCAGGCACATAACAAATAAATAATATAAAAAATATAAATCTTAATATCTCAGCTGTACCTGCCATGTGGTGCTTCCTCATTCTTTATTCCAGCCACATGCTGCTGCAAACTTGCAGTCCTCTATCACTGTCACTGTGACAATGACCTCAGGACCTGGTGGGCACCTCAGACACTCAGATGAGCCCACCTCTGCAGAGGCAGATCCTCTTGGGATTTCAGGGCCAGGTGGTGCTCCAGAGAGTCTGGAAGACCCTGGGGGACAGAACCTCTGGCACTGATGACCCTGGTACATCTGTTTTGTCTCCAGGCAGAGTCTGAGCTGCACAGGAAGCACGTGAGGGAGGCTTGGAGTGATCAGCTAACACAACAAAACAAGGTATGGGGGCAACCCTGGTGTTGAGGTCACTGAGGGGACTCTGAAATGTGTGTGTGGGTGGAGGAGTGACACTTGTGCCATGGGAGCTGATGCCAGGAAGGGCACTAACAGCTTGCAGGAGTCTGCTGGATTTTCTGAGCCAGAAGTTGTTTCTTTGTGTCAGGCTAACCTGAAATGCTGTTTTCTTTTCTTTGGGAAAGGAAGAGGTGACCAAACTTGAAGAGAAGAAACATTATGAAAATGAGTATGAAATGGCACGAGAAGAAGCGCTGGAAAGAACGAGACAAGAGGAAGAGAAGCCTCAGCTGGAGAAGCAGCAAGCAGAGGCCTTGCTTCAGCAGATAGAAGAACTGAAACTGCAGGAGACAAAGGTAATCTTGACTTTCTCCTCAATGGAGAAAGGAATTTGCTTCACTTAGAAATGCAGCAGGGCTGACCTGACCTCTTCTCTCTATGTTTGCACTGCAGGGAGGGCTTTCCCTGCCTGCAGAGGAGCAGAACAGGGTACAGACTCTGGTCAAGCCTGCTCTCTGGGATGTTGTAGCTCTGATGTACTCTCTCTGGGAGTTTGTGTTTTCCTTTTTAGGCAACAAAGCTGAAAAAGGAACAAGAGAATTTATTAAAGCAGCAGTTGGAGCTGCAGAATTTGGAAGAAGAAAGGAAACAAATGGAAGAGCACCGGAGGAAGAAAGAGCTCGGGTAGGACATCAAGTGGAGCTTGGATAGAATTACTGTGCCCACAGCAGTACTTGGGGCACAGGGAGATATTCCAGGTAGCAGTGGTAGGATGTAAATATCTGGGTTTTGGTGAACTTGCCCACTGCAGTCAAGGAGCAAAGGCACTGGTGCTGTTACTGCTTTTTGTTTCTAGTAGCAGGTTCCTCATTGTCACAGATGTACCCCCCCGAGTGCAGCTGTACAATGACACAGTGCTTTAGAGTCAGTGTGATACCGTTTTTTTTTTTTTTTTTTTTTTTATAATTTTCTTTTTTTTTTCCTCCTTCAGTCGCTTCTTGAAGCATCAGTGTGACGTGCAGTTAAGGAGACGAGCGCAGCAGGTACAGGAGGAGCTGGTAAGAGATGAATTTATACTTTACAGATGCCATGTGGTGAAAAATCTTGTTGTGTGTGGTGTTTGCTTCTGATTCCTACAGATCAGGAGGCTCCTTCCAGCTTGTGCACAGGGCTGGAGCATAAAGCTTACGGGGAAGCAGCAGATGGAGCATCTTGCTGAGCACAGCCTTGACACTGTCACCAGTAATGCCTAGAGGAGCCCTGCACACGGGCTGGGAGGCTGTTGGATAGTTTTTAATCTCGTGGTTTTTCTCCCCCAGGAGACAGACAGACAAATCTTATCAGCCCTCCTGGAGAAAGAAGAGGAGGATCAAAGCTGGCAGATCACCCGGCATGGACGGGCGGTGGCAGACGTGGCCTGGATGAAGAGGGTCATCGAGGAACAGCTCCAGCTGGAAAAGGAGAGGGAAGCAGAGCTTGAGACTATCTTCAGGTGAGTCTGCCCAGTCCATGTGTGCTGAATGTTCCGGGTCAGGGGGTCACTGAGAGGCACAAGTGGGATGGACACACCAACTAGCAGGGAACAAACCTGAACAGAAACCCACGTGCTCCTCTCAAGCACAGGATAGTTTATCTGTGCCTGTGGAGTATACAGGGGGTTAACCTCAGAGATAATTCTTCCTCTCTCCTTTAGGGAAGAAGCAAAAAAAATGTGGGAGAAGAGGGAAGAAGAATGGGAAAGAGAGAAGGTGGCCAGAGATCGCCTGATGAGTGAGGTGATGGCCTCTATTGATGATGTGTCCCCCTTGGCTCAATAAAACCATCATTTCACTTGTAACCCACCACCTTTTGGAGAGTTAGAGCCTTCCATGCTGGGGTGGAATTCTTTTGCTTGTCTGGTGTGTTTCCTGGGAACTGTTTAACCATCTTCTCCCTCCATCTGCTCCCTGTGCACAGGTCCTTGCAGGCAGGCAGCGCCAGATCCAAGAGAAGATGGAGTTAAACAGAAGGGCCCAAGAAGAGTCCATTAAATATCGAGAGCAGCTGATCAAAGAACTCGAGGAGGCCAAGGAAGGGACTCGGGAGAAGGAGCAGGAGGAGGAACAGCAGAGAGCCCGCAGGAGGGAGCTGCAGGCACAGGTTGGCTGAGCTCCCCAATACACACCTGGCTGCTGAGGCTGCCCCATCTCACCTGATTTCCCCTGTGCAGGGGACAGAACACAGCTTGAGAGAGGAGGAGGAACAGCAGGAGGGATCAGCCCAGCAGCAGGAGGCCAAGCAGGGCTGGCACAGCAGGGTAAGGTCACACCTGGCACAGGGGTCACCCCAGCACGTGAGCCCATCATGGAAGGTGACAGCATCTTTGTCTCTGACCTGCACTGTAGTCATCACAGTGCTAGGGCACAACACAGGGCTGTTCCTTCCCCTCACAGAGCTCTACAGTTCTCTCTTTTCTTTTTTTTGCTGATATTGATATATTAGGCCCTAACTTTTAAAAGAATTTTTGAGGCAGACATGTTGCTAACGCCTCAGATCTTGCTCTGTGCTGAAAGGGATTTATTGGCTGCATTATTGCAGTTTGTACAGTGCAATTCCCCTGCTCAGTGTCTTTGTTGACTGTCCTGCTTTGCCTGGCTCTAAAATCAAATTTGAGTAACCTTACCTAAAGCCCCTGCCCAGCCCTTCAGCTCCTGTGCATGCTCAAGAGCGTGTGTGGATTAATTCCAGAGCCCAAAAACCAGTGCTGATATTTGCTTTGATCCCATTAGTTCTACAGTTACCCAAGAGCAGCTTGGACCTGAAGAATGAGCATGAGATGCAGCTCCAGACTACAGAAAGAAAACTCTGAGGCTTCAAGGAACTCCTGAAATAATGGTGCCTCTGGAATAGCCTACAGTGAGACCAAGACTTGACTCAGTAGATTGCTGAAAACATTTAGTTGTGGCCAAGCTGAAGAGGAGAAAAGTTCTACTGTCTTCAGGAATGTGGAGGTGTGAGCACCTGCAGACAAGTGAACTGCTTCACTTTGCATTTTTGGAGTGTGGAGATGTATTTTAGTACATGAGAGGTGAAGCAACCCAGCAAATAAATGGGCCCTGTGGACCTGAGCCACAAGAAAATCTGTGTCTGCCCAGGAAGAGGAGCTGTGAAACACCACGGGCTGTGTCAGACTCCCACCTTGGAGAATCAGGCTGTGCCTCGGTTCCCACTGGACTTTGAGGAGTTCATTCATAATGCACATTGTAAATCAGTCAGATCATGTGTGCTGTGGTAGCAGTGCTTGTCCAGTTCCTCTCCAAAAGGTGCTGCAGACTTAAACATTGTTTTTCACTTGTTTCATAAATAATGAATACTAATGAATAATATTCATCAATAATGAATAATTGAAACCTGAACAAGGATTTGGTTTTGTTACATGAGCAAACTATTGCAGCAACAGGAGAGGAGATTGAGTTGATTATTGCAGTTCATTCCTTGCTGTTACCATCCACTGCAGCTTGACATCAGTCCTGTCACAGTGCACAAGGAGCTCTTACAGGGCTGTGACAAACACTGGCAGCGCTTTACTCAGGAGTAAAAACCTTTCCAGAGATCTTTAGAGAACCAGCAGTCAAATAAGCCCACATTATTTCACACACTGAAAGGGTTTTAGCATTTTATAGTAATACTGTAAACAAAAGATTAAAAGTCAAAATATTGTACAGACAGAATGACACTGATAAATACAAGGTTTGGAAAAAGGCAAAAAAAGCTTTTCCTTTCCTCTGCAGCATTTTGTAAAGGAAGAGCAAGTTTGTTTAGAGGGGAACAAGAGATCTAGTCCTAAAAGAAAAACACACCTTTGTTACTTGAGGTGCTACAAACTCTGTGACTGCAGTGCTGTGAGTGGAGGGTTCATGAACTTGCTGCTGGGGGTTCCTGTGGGGTGTGGATCACTCTGATTTCAGCGTAGCTGGAGCAGGGGCTGGCAGTTACTAAAGTGTCCTTTGGTTTTGGATCAAAGGCAGGTTTAAATAAGTGACACATTACTCCATAGCTCAGTGTCACCCTGCTTTGGAAAGCAGGTAAGATATGTTAAAGAACAGCACATAGTGGTGTCCTGGGAGACTAAAAAATACCATCTGCTGCTTCTCAGCCATTATTTAAGGAAAAACTCCTAAAAGATTCTCAATGTGTTTAATTAATTGCCATTGCATGATTTTGAAGTTTCACAAAGGTAATTTGCAGTTTTAATCCCAGCCTGCCTCTGCTGTCAGGCTAGAGCTGCTCCTGGGGTTCAGAAGGGCAGAAAGGAAATAAAACCCCACAATTAAGAACATTCATTTACTGGGCTGTCATCTCCTCTCTCCATTCCTTCCCTCCTTCAGACTCTGGGAGCCAGACAGCACCAGGAACCCAGCAGTGCTGTGGCACTTGTGCTTGGATATATCCACACAAACACACCACGGCTGGCTCCTGGGCAGTGGCAACACACTGCCAAACGGGACAGAGGCAAAAATCAGTGATTTCCTGCATCACCTGAAATTCAGACTCCCAAAAATATTCTCAGGTTTAAATTATGGACTGACACACTTCTGTGAACTGTTATGGATGAAGAAACCTGGAGCATACACGGCCACTGGGACCAGGCAGCCTGGCAGGGGTTACTCAGCAAGTTGTCAAATTTTGAAAGATTTGCATAAAAAACTTAGGTGTAGGAGAAATGTTTTCACATTTGGATATGTTGAGGTACAGAGGTTATGTGCTGTGGCAGACACAGCTGCTTTTGCACTGGCACTTTTCTAACTTCCTTTTTTTTGTTAATAAGCACAGAAATCTTTAGTGAAATTGCATCTGGAGTTACTGAGAAATGCTGCAAACAAGACGGTGTCTCAAAGATGACAGGAAAATTCTGCAGGAAACTTAACAATGAATTACTAACTCAGAAACAAAGGATAATATTTTAACCACTAATGCCCTAAAGTAACATCAAACATATATATTAATGGCATAGTGACAACTAAAAGAAATAACTATTAAGTTTCAAATTCCTTCCAAAACAGATAAAGTGACAAAGACCTTGTAGAGTTACACGTAACAAGCTTGGATGCCCACAACTACTACTGGTTTAGCAGACTAAAAAACATATTGCACAACAGTTGATATGGGAACAGAGAACGTTGGGCTTGCACCCCGTTACCAGGACAAACCTTCTTCCTGCTGGGAGCGGTCCCGGAGCCTGGGGAGCCTCAGCCAGCAGGATCCCAGCAGGGGAGGCTCCAGAGGGATGGAGATGCTGCTCTCCCATCCGTGCAGTGGTGTCAGAGCAGTTCCACCAGCAGGATCTGAAAGCAGAACGTGGCCCCAAGGAAACATCTACAAGAGCTCGGTACAGCGCTGGGACATGAGAGTGGCTCGACAGCTACTTGCAACATGCTATTATCCATAACTACACTGGCAACACAGGCACAAAATAAGGCAGTGGGTTAAATTAATCATAAAATTGTTAGAAAACATGCAAAAATAATACTGAGTTTAAAAAAAAAAAGTTTCTTGCCCCTTGAAGTTTTTTTTTTTTCCTCGTAAAAATGCGCATAGTTCCACACCTATACGTTGAAATCCAACCTTTAAAAAAACCCCAGAGTAAAAAGCCCCGAGTGCCTCAGTTGTTGTTCTCTTTGGTTGTGATGGTGACCAGCTGCTTGGCAGCCTTGGCGATGTCGTAGGCGCACTGGATGACCTGCTGGGTCACCAGCTGGATGTCGGGCGCGGGGCTGGGCTCGGCGGGCAGCGCCTTCCTGCACTCCGACTGCAGCCTGTAGGCGCTGGACGTCAGCAGCCGCAGCGAAGTCCTCACCAGCTCCGACCTGGGCTTCTGGGAAGGGAAAACAGACGCTGCAACAGGCACAACACAACCTTTTAACCAGCTGGGAGCGCTCACAAGGGTTCTTTGATGAGCCCTGATTCCCCTCCTGGCAGAAGTGGAGTTTCTCTCTCCTCTCGGAGAGGGAGATCCTGCCAGGCAGCAGGCAGGGAATATTGCTCCGTGCTCTCCCTCAGGAAGTTACTCATGCACATTTCTGGTGCCTGTTTACTGTCCCAGCCCAGTCCTGGCTGGCAGGAGGGGACAGCATGTCCAGGATGATGGGTGCAGGCGGGACAGCGGCCTTGGCTCTTTCCTTGCAGTTTTGGAGAGGTGGGTAAGACTTTACAAGAACTCGGTCATGGGGATTTCACTCCCTAAATTTGCTGTGAGCAAACAGATCACTTTGATGGAGGGGTAACAGATCTAAACGTGGCTGCAGGAAAGAAATCCAAGCGATGGCACTCAGATGGAAAAGGGGTGATGAGTCTGCTGAAGTTCCCATACAACCACACAACTCTTCATGCCACATCCAAGCACCTCCAGTTTTGTGCCATTCTTAAGAGTTACACATTCAAGAGTACAATTAAAGGCTTGGACTCACACTTTAGCCTTTACCAGTTGCCATGCTAATAAATAAAAAGGTGCATCATAACCCCATCATTTCTCCCTGCCGTTTTCATCTTGAAGGGAAATAATTTTTGATTTTCATTCTGCAAAGGTGACTCAGAACCCCATTGTTTCTCCCTACCATTTTCATTTTGAAAAGAAATAATTTTTTATTTTAATTTTGAAGGGGAATTACACATGAGGAAAGAGGCCAAAACCATTCTGGTGGTGGCAGGTACTTACTTTTGGGAACAAGGCTGCCATTTCTGTCACTGCCACATGTATTCTCTCGGAGCACGGTATATAGCTGCAGAAAGATGCCCTGGGTTATTCATTGTGTAGAGATTCCCTTCCCTCTTCCACTTCACTGCTCAGTGACTTATTCTAAAAACAACCACGTGACTTCAGAAAAAGCAAGAACTTAATCAACACTGCAAAATTATGTCTTAGATTTTCATTGTTTTTCAGAGTTGGTTTGAAGGAATAGCTGTCCATACTTTTTATATAAAACATTGTAAGGGAAGTCTTCATTTGTGTGCAACTTCAGAACACCAAGATGCCTTCTTGGATTAATTAAAATCCAGTAAACAGACAAGGCAAGAGTTCTCACACACATGCATCCCCAAACTACCAACTGCATTCACAGTCTGAATGCAGTTGAGTTCTAGGCTAAATATTCACTAATTCTGATGAGTTAGTTAATAAAAACAAAGGCAGATTCCATGAATCACAGATTTCACTTCTGATTTATATACTGAATGAAAAGTGGTCTGTGCAAAATAGAACTATTTACCATAAACTGCTGTGAATAGTGAAGTGTTAGTGTGCTCTCTCACAAGTCTCATTTCAAAGGACTCACTTTTATGCTTCAAAGATTCAATTTCAGCATTAAGTTAGTTCACATGATCCAATCTTAAGCAAGAAAATCTCAAAACTCACAAAGCATTCAAGAAAACTATTCAGCATGTGTGGGTTATGATAGGTCAGTGCCCTTTCAAGCAAACAGAGCCTCCAAACCCACTCCCCCCAGTCATTATTTATTTGATCTTCTTGCAACACCAAAGGTGCAAAAAAATCAGTCACTTGCAAATGCACTGAGAGAAAAGCAAGACACTGGGGTCATTTTGGCAATGCAGGAAAATTGCTTGGAAAGGAGTATTTTTCCATGTGTCTCAAGTCACATGAGTTCTTCCAGATAAATTAAAAGTAGAGAGAAGTCTTCCAAGTTCACCACAACTCCCCTTTTGCTGTGGAATTAATGATTAATCTGTTCCCTGCAGCCACAGTGACCAGCACCCTACCTCGTTAAAAAGTCAATTTACTGATTGAACCCTTCACTAACAAGGCAGAGAAAGCCCTGAGAACAAC
This sequence comes from Chloebia gouldiae, assembly GCA_003676055.1. Lineage (NCBI taxonomy): Eukaryota > Metazoa > Chordata > Aves > Passeriformes > Passeridae > Chloebia > Chloebia gouldiae. The sequence goes on from QUSF01000030.1 coordinate 2,054,078, forward strand.
CTGAATGAGATACTCAGGTGAAGAACGTGTGTTTCACTGTATGCTCTCTAGGTCAGCTGCAAAGTTTCCAGTGTGGCCTGGAAGAATGGCTTTAGTTTAATGTCTAAACACTCACTGTGAGCTTGCGAGATGCTCTGACATTGTGTTGGGTTTACACACATTCCAGTGAGACATCAGGAAGATATTCAAGTAGTGACAGCTTGGAAAAGGAATCCCTCATTAGCAGTAAATTGTGTTAATTTCTTCTTCCAATCCTGACAATTGTTGGCTGGGGTTTGAACCTGGCCAGTTCTGTTTCAAAGAGCCTCTCATGCAAATTTTTTATTTTAGGCACTAACAATGTTTTGGTCAGGTTGGAAGACACCATATAAACACACATCTTTTTTCATGGATTTGGGATACAAATGGTCTCATTTGACCCCCAGCTATATAAACACTCGAGGGGCCTCAGCTGTCAGGTGTGAATGTTCCACCTTGGGAATGTGAAACTCCTGCTACTTTTGCAAGGCTGCTAAGAAGCAGCAACCATGTGTTTTGTTCATAAAATCACAAAATGGTTTGGATTGGAAGGAACCTTCAAACCTCAAAGATTTATTTCTAAAGGTAGAAATTCTTCCCTGTGAGGGTGAGGAGGCCCTGGCCAGAGAAGCTGTGGCTCTCCCATGCCTGGAAGTGTCCAAGGCCAGGTTGGATGGGACTTGCAGCAACCTGGGCTAGTGGGATGTGACCCTACCCATGGAGGGGCTGGAACAAAGTGGGGTCTAAGGTCCCTTCTAACCCCAGCTATTCTGTGATTCCATGAGCCAACTAAGTGGTAATTTAATTTATCTTGACAGGCAATAAAATCCAAAACAGAGCCAGGAAAATACACCAGCTCCAGGCTGTGCTTCTGTTCCCCACTGACACCTTCTGGGAGCTGAAGGGGCTGTGCCACACCCCTGGCCTGGAGGGGCTGCCTGCAGTTCCCTCATCCCCTGGAGCATTTCATGCATCGCCTTCCACGACCCAGTGCAACCGGAGAAGGAGGGAAAGAGGCAACAGAGAAGGAGAAAGGACACTGTGCCTGGGAGGCAGGGACAGAGGCCAGAGTACCAGGAGGCAGGGCCGGGCTGCTGGCTGCTCAGAGGCTGCAGGGGCGCTCGCTCAGCCCCGGGGAGCCGCGTGCCGAGGCTGTGTCTGAGCTGGGATGTGCCCCCACGCTCCAAGGGCCTGCTGAGCCCACGGAGCACAGGGAAAGGGATGGGAGAGAGTGAGAAACAAAAGGAAGAAGGGGTTTCGTTAATAGATGATACTCTTGCATTGTATTTTTTTACTCTCCAGTTAGCTTTGCAGCACGTGATTTTTCTCTACAACGTTCCCAGCACGAGCTTGGAGGATGTGTTATTACATCCTCAAGTGTCTCGTTTTGGTAAGGAAGCATTCCCCTGTGTTAAGGAAGCCAGGGAAGAGGAAAACAAAGAATAGCAGCTTCCTAGTTCAGTGTTTTGCAAGATAACACTCATCTAAGCATAGGCAAACACCCCACTCCACGTGTGGCACAGAAAACAGAAATGCAGCATAGCAGGCTTTTAAAAAACCTGATCAGTTCAACAACAAAAGCCAGGTATGCTGCATTGCTTCCTTCAATGATTTTTTAAAAAAATCACAACTATATACATAATATATATGATATACATAAAAACTACACTAATTTAAAGCTTCTCTGTGTGAAACAAGCACAAAGAGACTGCACTGGAAAAGGTTACACCAAGGGCAAAGAGCTCAGCACAAACACGGCAGAAGTCGTCACTCGGGTGAGAAGGAGAGGCCACGCCAGCCCTGCTAAAAATAGCAAAGTACAAGAAGGAAAAAACACAGAACAAAAGTGGCCCCATTGTTGTTCACTTCTCTGAGCGAGGCAGGAAGTGAGGGCTCAAACACAAACCTCTGCTGCTTCTCCCAGGCACAGAGGGCACCGAGCTGGGGCCACAGCAGAGCCAGACCCACCAGCCTGCAGGGCCAGGTTTGCTGGAGCCCAGAGTGTTCCAGCTCCAAAATGTGCTCACACTTGGGAATATGTAACTTTGATTTACAGCCTTCTGAAAGAGCTGTGTGGGGAGGAGCACCTGATGATCAGCAAGGGCAGTATCACTTTTTGTCACCCACAGCTATTCTGGAAATTGTTCAAGTGAGCTAAAATTTCCCTGAGGGAGCTGAAGCTGATGCAGCCTGATGTGCTCAGTCAATGTTCTGCTTACTCAGCTGGGTCTGTATCTAAAATCAGCAGTTCAAAATACTTTTGCTGGTACATAATTTGTACTAATACCTCCATAGGAAAGCCAAATTCTCTTTCACAATTTGCTCCTGAATCAAGGCTTGGTGTTACTATCACATTCTGCAGGGTGTAATTACCTATGGACATAGAGGGGTGAAGACCCAAGAAAAACTTGCAGTGAGTTTTCTACAACACATTTGATTTGTGTCTAATACAATCCTGGTTTTGTAGCAGGACTCACAAGTTAAGGGCAGGGCAGGCAGGTCACTCACAAGGTGCAGGTCACTTGTCCCCAACTTGCCCTGTGGCATTAAGGACACCAGGGAACACGACAGACCTACACATTTTACAGGTGTGAAACAGAAGAGCTGTGTTTCACTTTCACTTGTGCTACAGGTGAGAACACCTGAAGAATTTCCTTTTTTTTCTCACCAGCTCCAGAGCTTTTCCAGCACTCCCTCCTTACCTGTCATGTTTGTTCTCCTGTGCCGCTCGCAGCAGCTCCTGGATGTTCTTGGTGATCTGCTCCGTTTTCCGAATCACATCTTCTGTACTGGGCAGACTGGAGCTGGGGGCTGGGTCTGTGTCCTCAGGGATGGACCCCTCCCCCTGCCAAATGACGCTGCGCTGTCGGCCCTTCCTGCCCGACCTGCAGGGAGCAAAGCAGGGCTTGGCCCGGGGACACAGCAGTCCCCTGTCACCCCCAAGCTGTGCCAGCCGTGTCACAGCACCTACCCTGGCTCCTCCAGCTCCACAGGGGTGGTGGGGTTGTCATAGTCACTCTCGGACACGCTGCTCTGCTTCTCCAGCTTCGAGGCCTGCAAGGAACAGATTTACTTCAGCCTGTGCAGGGAAATGCAGCTCTGGGCTGTGCCAGAGCCACGTCCTGTGCACGTGAATTTGCTCTTTGCACAACAGCTCCTGCATTACCCTGGAGCTGCTGTGGCCCTCTCCCCATGCCAGGCTGCTGCTCAGCTTGTACCCGAGGCCCTGGGCACTGCCAGCACAGCCCCACCAGCCCCTGGACACGCAGCAAGGCAGGACAGACAGACAGAACACAGCGTCCTTCCCTGCCACTGGAACTGCCCCAGGGGCACACTCTGAGAGGCCACCAGGAGCAGAAGCAGCACCATGAAACAGGAGCCTGAACAGTGAATAAGAACCACTGGAGAGGGAGAGAACCCCAAAGAAAAAGAGGCCAGAGACCACGGTGGGGAGGCTGAATGCAGAGTGGAAAGCAACTGGGAAGGCCACTGCAAAATGGGAGCCCAAAACAAGGGCTGAAGATTGTGGCAATGGGAAAGTCAAAATAAAGACAGGAGACAGAGATGGGAGAGCCCAAATTGCAGGTGGAAGACTGAGGGCGTGTATAAGACTGATGAGACCTGGAGCTCATCACAATTTGGGGGCCAACACAAGAGGGGTTAAAGCCCACAGCAAAGTGAAGTCCAAAATAGGGTGGGAGGCCAAAGTGTGAGGAACTGAAGCCCACTGAATGCTTGACACTGGTACAGAGTTGGAAGACCAAAGAAGTGAGAGCTGTGCCCCAGAGCACTGGATGCAACAAGGGCAGGAGGCCCAACCGTGGGAGTAGAGGACCACAGAAGAATTGTGTCAAAACGAGGATAGAGGCTAATTCCAAAGTGGAAGCTGAAATGAGAGCAGGAGGAATGCAGGGAACAGAAGCTGGATTGAGCTCTGTAGGCCCATTGCAAAGTGGGAGGCTGATCCCACAGCAAAGACTGAGGGAAGAAAGGGAGCTTGGAGGGCAAATCCTCAGCCAGGCCCCAGGATCACCATTCATCTGCTTCCTCAAGTCTTCTAAAAACTGCAAAGCTTCACCCAGGTGCCCAGCATGGCATGTCTGGTGTCAAATACACCATGCTGGTGCAACTCTGATCACAGAGCAGCAGCTCAGGGTCCTTCACAGCCCCAACATCCAGCCCTGGGGCTCTTGCAGAAGCCCTGAAGTCACCATGAGGGTGTCTCTAGGGTTAAACTCTAAGGGCCACCTCCAACCTGCTTACCAAAATATTTCTGCCTCAAGGATAGACCAAAAATGTCACCAGGAACTGGTTTTCACTGGCTGAGATTCAGTACATTTGTTAAGCATTCATCTGATGTTAAACCTATCAATTCTTAAGTAATGCACCTGGAGTTAGGAACCCCATTTCAATTTTAAAGTTACTCTGCACAGAAGGAAAAACCAGCATACTCCTCTCTCAGGACAGCTGGTAAAGATCAGTTGTAAAAGTGACATGTATTTTGAAGATAAGAAACTATTTTATGTAGAGTCTAACCTTTCCCCTCTCCCAGGTATGCAGAGACAACAATCCTAACAGTGGCAAGGCTCTACCATCTGGTCAGAAATACAAACAACAGCGATGAATTACAAGAAGAGGATACAGTGGAATCACTAATATAGAATCAGTGTAGAATAAAAACAATCAATCAAACCCTGTGCAAGTTCCCAGTACCAGACAGCACTGCAGCCAAACCCAGATTTCCATCTGCCCAAGCAGGATATTCCCTTGAAAGTTTTTTCTTCCATCCCTACTTGCAAATCTAATATTTTCTGAACTAATATGTCCAAACATGGTACAGTCAAAATAAAATGTGGACAGAAGGAATTAAAAAGCAGGTTCTGTGTCCTGGCAGGGAGAGACCAGAGGAAACATTTAAACCCCCAAATTTGTTATCTTTAAAGCAAACAGTCAATCAGGACCACCTGGATTGGTGCAAGCCACCGGCCCCCAAGGAAAGCAGCTTTGAAGCTGGGCCTCATGCAGTGCTTTTAGTCAGCAGAAGAGTTGTACATTGGCTTAGGAATATCAGCGAGAGCCTGGAAAATCACTGTGCAAACAGCAGCCAGCTTGTCTTGGGGCTGCTGTGCAGCTGAATGAGTGACCTGGAGAACCGTGCGTGCTGTTAAAGGCTGAAGATGTGAAGTTAGAGAGAGGCAGGAGCCCAGAGCTGGTGGCAGCAGGAATGGAAGGGAGGAAATTCTGCTCCATGCAGGCTGGAAGGCCAGGCAGTGAGAGGGGGAAGAGAGAGGATGTGGTTCTGGGGAGATTGGCACCTCCTCCAGGGAAAAGACCGATTGGGAAGGTACTTAACCCTTCGTGTGCTCTCATCCCTCGACCAGGAGAGCGTGGAGGGGAAGGAAGGTAGAGATGAAGAGGAGGTCACAAACGCACTCCTCCCGATCTAAAAATGGGAGAGAGAAAAACCAAAACCAAAACACAAACAAACTCTTAACTGAAATCAAAGGAACATTCTTAAAACCATGGAGATGACATAAAGCAAGAATGATGTTGAGAATCTGGCTTAGGCCGAGGAGACTTAATTCTTTCAAATACAATTGAATTAATGCTCATTCTGAGATTCCAGAGGTGCCAAATTCCACGGAGAACAACAACAACAAAAAAAATTCACCACATGCCAAACTAACTAATTCCACAAAACAAATCAATGCTTCAGAACTGCTACTGCCATCCAGATTTCCACCCAAATGACCATAGGACCTATACAAAAAACTGCCACATTTTGCAAACACTGTCACACCCAAATGAATTCTGACATTTCTTGCTGCCAGAACAGCCATCATATCAACATGACAATATAATTTAAAATTATCTAGACTTCATAGCTTAAATTAATTTAATTGAAGGCAGGGATTGATTCCCTTGGTGCATTCAGCTGTCTTCTGTGGAATGTGCATGGAATATTTGCCCTCCCTTATGCCAAAGGTAACCTCAAAATACATTTTACAGGTCTTAATGATTTGATTGGAAGGAAATAAAAGACATTGCTACTAAGAGGGAAAGATATTGTCAAAAATCTACACATTTTCAGTATGTGTCTAAAAGATACTGTCCTGTATTCCAGCCTACAGGGCAATCCAAGAAAGTGAAACAAAAAATTAACTGTGCTAATTAATTAAAGACACTTGTTAATTAAATGCACTAGTGTGTGTTGGTTCACTTCTGTAAAGTGTGAACACTTCAGTGCAAATTCCCTCTGGCCAACAGAGAACTCCCTCTCCACATCACACAGGAAAATACTAAACCAGAAGAATCTGCTTGACTGGCAGATCTAAACCATCTCCAACCTCCAGTTCCAAACTCAGAATAAGAAACTGGTAATCTGGGGAAAATTTTTCAATTTTATTTTATTTTTGTAAGGTGGTTATGAAGTTCCACAAATTGGTACCTGCATGCTTATCTCCAGAAATACATGAACTTTACCTACCTTCTTGGAATACTATTTCCCCTCCCTTTCTGGTTTTGAGACAATCACATATTGATATTATATATATTAGTGTGGTTAAAAAACCAGCCGAGCAGAAGCCAAAAGCTCCAGTTTCCATATTCCAGAACTGCTACAGCTTCTGCTTTTCAAACCACTGGGCTCCTGCAGACATGTTAATACAGCAAACATGAACAATTCTCACAGTTCTTATCCCCCCTGGTTTTTTCTCCCCTCTGAGGCAGAAGCTGAGTGAACGAGCAGCGCCGGAAGAGACAGGAAAGCTGAACGTGAGAAGCAATGCAGAAGCAGCAGCAGTTTTACTCACGTGTGGAGGGAAGGGCTGCAGCCTGGTGATGTTTTCCTCTGGGTAGGTGACCTCCCCCATGGGCAGGTAGGGTTTCTGCCCTGAGCCAGTCTCGTACATGGACATGGGCCTGCTGCCCCGGGCCGACGGGCGCCGCTTTAGGGAGGAATTGCTGCTGGGGTCTGGGTACTCAGAACCACCTTGCACCTGATAGATATTGGTTGTGGCCTGTCTTCTGAGGTTGGTATTTTCACTCTGTAGAGTTTGGAGCTGAAAGAAATGTTTAGCAGTGGGATTTGGTTTCCTAAAAGCAAGTGCCAAAAGCAAAGTGACCACGCGACACTCGCTTGTCAGCCGTACCAGAAAATCCAGGTACTGCTGCCTGGGGGTTCATTTCTTATTCAAAGTCTTGCTTGGTACAAGCATAGAAACACCTTTGTTCCAGATCTGGAAATATTTAGGTGCTGATTTCCAGCAGCTGCTGGGATGTAAACTAAAGTTAGATGTTAAAATTGGCTGCTGTAGCTCAAAAACACACGACCCGTTCCCTCCAGCCTGCTCTACTGGCACGGGAATCCTGGGATAGAATGAAGCTGTGGGGGAAGGACTGCCAACACAACAGTTTTCCAAGCAAAGGGATCCATTGCAGCAGCCAATACAAGGACCTAGAAGAATTTAACATAAGGCCAGTGAAATCTGACAATGCCAGAACTGCAGCACAGACACCAGAGGCAGCACAAAGGAACTTGAGCTTGCTCTGCAAAGCAAGGAGAGTTTAGCTTATGAAAATTAGGCATCAGCTATTGCTATCTAAGAAGCCAACAAGAAAGCATTTTAAAGCTTTTTATTATTATGTATTTATTTGATAGCAAAAATGCACCAATTCTGATTGTTTTATGGACTCGGAGTAAGTTTGCTATATTAACACATCGGGAAGAAAAGATGAAGTGAAGAAAATCTACAGGACAGCAAGGATCTCCCTTTTGCTACACCATGAATATATCCTACAGCCTCATTAATTCATAGGCCCCAAAGGTTTCTTTTATACCCTAAATTATTATATCTGTCTAAAGAAACCCAGTGTAAGTGAAAAATTAATTCAATTGATGCAGGAGAAATGCTGAAACCAGTACAAGCTGTTGAAAGACCAAGGGAACACCCTGAGATCTCCCAGTGTTCACCATTCCAACAGAATAAGAGAGAATTGGCATTTAACAGACAGGGATATTCCAATCTGCTGGGTTAGCTCAGCCTCAGGTGCAAACAGCTCCACCACTCTCCAAAAGCCCTGCTCTGCCCCATATCAGCAGGTCCACCCTACAGCCTGAACAACTTTCTCTACACCTGACTCTTGCAGGACTGTAATTATTTGGAAAATGGGATTTTAAACACTAATGAAAGGGATTAATCAGAGGGTAAGCAGCCAGGCCTTTCTAGCCAACCAGACAGGATATTGAACTCAGATAAATTGTCCTTTACCCCACAAAAATATAGCTAAATGCACACACACAAGGTGTGCTGCCACTTGATTCCTCATTGTTTAAAGCTGCTTATATTGAAGCATGATAGCAAAACCACTCAGGACTTGTAACAACTGTCCTGTCACTTGGAAAAGTGATGCTAAAGATTTGACCTAAGTCAAATCATCCTCGTGATTGGCAGGGCTGGATCACCACCAGCACCACAAAAAAAACCAACATTCAAAGCATGTGTTGCACATAAATATTTATAGTCTCACGTCTGATCCCAAAGCAGCTCCACTTCAGAATTAGTTTTCTCACTATCCTAATACTGGATTATTTCATCCTCAGTTTCAGCAATTTTATTCTGACAACTTCAGATACCCGAGGAGCTGGAGGGAGGGGTTATTTGTTACCTTTTTCTGCATAATCCTCAGCTCATCACTCAGGTTGATGTTCACCTTCATTAACTGCTGAATCTTCACCTCAGAAGCCACCAAGGCATTTTTAACCTGCATATATTCCTGGGCAGTCACTGGTCCATCTGACAAGTCTGAATCCAAGCTCTAGGAAAAGGAAGAGAAAAATACTTACACCATTAAGAAGAGAAAAACAAGATCGTGACTTTTCAATGGCTTTTCACGTACTCACTTTAAAGGCATCAAAGTTCAAACTAAGTTGAAATTAATAAGACCCAGAATAATTTAAAGTCCTCTAGAAAATCAGTCAGCTCTTAGCTCCTCTAAAAATAATTCCATCAGCATTTCAATGATAGAATACTATTTTATAAGGACTTTTAAAAAATATACAATAAAGAACTTCAATTTATGAAAGACAGACTGCTGAATATCCAGTGTGCATTTCCAGGGAAGATTAAAGTAGAAGCACCAGGTTTTACTGCCCTTTGATGCCATTCTGCTTTCCTCCAGGAAAGGTTTAACTCACTTGGACACTTGGTCTGCTGGGAGTATTTCTCCAGTAAGAAGCAGTAAATGTTTGTGAAATACCATGGAAGCACCGATTTAGAGTTTTTTGGCAGATACAATTATTTCATCTGTGCAATTAAATTTATATCTTATCTCCAGCCATACACATGACTTTTTTATATAGAGGCTTTTCTTTTTTTACAATAAAAATTCCTTAAGCAACAACATTTCATTTAAGAAAGTTCACAGACTGAGGCATAATTACAAAATTAATTAAAATAGTAATTTTCTGATAATTTATGCAAATTACCCTTATGAATAACACGTGGGGTGTAGCACTATTTCAATCCTACCTTCTGCCTGTTTGATTTAGCTGCATTTGTTTCCAGATCTGTATCTTCATCTGAAGCAACACTGTCATAATCAGGCTGGTCATTGTCCTGACTTTCACTGCTGTGCTGATTGCTGATTGATTTCAATATCAGCTCCACATTTTCTGCAGATTAACATATGAAACACATACTAGTAAGTCTGGAGAAGAAATAGAAGTTTAAAATTTGGAAAAAATTCAATTTAGATACACCTAGGAGGAATGAATGATTACTGTCCAAAGCTTCAAAGCATTATGGCTTTGTCTTTTTATTTCTTCTAAATTTCTGACAAATTAACATAAGTGGTGAGAATCCTTTAGCAGCTTAATAAAATTCATATAAATTAAAAAAAAAAAGCAACAGACTACATTGGACAAATGGATGTCAGCATGCAAATGAAAAATACAGGGAAATATTAAAAGATATAATTTTTTTTTGGTATTTTGTCTCCAGAGGGAAAAAGATACATGAAAACAATATATAGATTTCATAATTCAGCCCTGCTGAGGGGCTCTGGGAGTGATTAAACTACTGAAGAAGTGCCTGGAAAGGAGCTGACAAGAAAAGCTCACTCACCTTTGGAACCAGTGAGAGAATTCCCCTGTTGTCTTCGTTTGGCATCACTTAAAATGTCTATAACCAGTGTAGCAAACTCGTGGGCATTAAATCGAGCCAGTTTCTGCCTTCCCTAAACACAGAATAATGCAGAAGAAAGAAAAATACATCCTGTATCAGAAGAACAGCAGAATCCCCAGGAAAAACTAAAACTACACACTTGGAGTTCACTGTTCAACTACATTTACTGCAAAAAGTGTGATTTAAAGAGGAAATGTGAAATTATTTTAACCTCTTTCCAAGTAGATGCAACTCTTCCACAATAATGAAATGCATTAAAGCAATATTACTTTGGTCTACTTAATTATCTGGGCGGCAACATTATTTTTTACAGTATTAAGACTTCATACCTGATTCCTGGTTGAGGAATATTCAGGATTTACAGGAAGAAAAGGGACCACAGTGGTCTCTGTCACGAGTGTGCTGTGGTTCTGAGTAGCAAGCCAAACTGCTCCAGAGGAAAAAAAACAGGGAATAAACCTTCCTGTACTGCTTGACAGTATTTCTTTGTCAAATAAAAGACTGCAATTTCAAACACAAACACAATCCATTCAGAGGAAAGCTTTTCCCCGGAGGGTTCTCTACTTTGTGAAAAACACGAGATTTTTTTCAATTAACATCCCCTTCAGGCAATGCAAGACAAAGAAACTCCCCTCAGCAGTAATTGCTGAATACAGAAGCACTTGAGCAGAACTGTGTGCTTGTATTGGAATCTTGTATGTAAAGTGACAATCCAGACTTGCTTTATTTCAATCCACAAAGTCTCACTCACCTGCATCAGTTTCCCTTCTGTCAACTTCATCATACACATCCATGGCAAGTTCTTCAAATAAGTGGTTGCTTAGCTAAGGGTAGAGGAGAATAATTACAGTTTGAAAAGAAATGAAAGCCAGTAAGATCTCTGATAACAGAAAATAACAGCAAATGTAAGAGCACAATTCTGCTTTTTGCTCCAGCCTCTGTAATCCACAAAAAAGCTCCTTTCTCAGCCTGCACAGGCAGCAGACACACATGGCCACCCCTTTTCTAGGTACAGAAACAACCATCCTGTTCTACACTCCTCCTCTCCTGGTCAATGGATTTTTTTTCCCTCTCCCATCTGACCACAAAAAGATCTTTTGTGTTTGGGGTGAGGCAGAGGCGCTGTGGGAATGAGGTACCAAATGGCACTGGAGATGTGAACTCCAATGAACAGAGAAGGCTCACAAAGTATTTGTGTGTTTCAAGCTGCTCTTAGAGCAGTTGGGTCAAGAGGTACTTGTGCTAGGGAGCCTGAGAGATGAGTGTTTGCCACATCTAGAAAATGAACTTTACTCACAGACTGAAGCTTCTTCTTGGCTGCTTTTGCCAGTTCTGATACATCCAGACTGCTATGAAAACAAAAAGTGATCATTACATCTACAGCATTTCAGGGCTTCTACATATCCAAATTCTACATTTTGGTAACTCAGTGATTTAAATGTCACTTTTACCTTAAACCCTCTAATATTTCAATATTTTTAGCATGGTTTTTAACACACTGATATTATTATTGCTACTATAATATCACAATTAGCATATTATTAAGCTTTCTTTCACAACAATTTTTAAATATAAAACAAAGCAATACCAAAAATTCTTTGGAATATGAATACCCACAGGTTTTTACCCACACAATTTTTAAGTTACTGAAGTTTTTCACAGAAGTTGTGCAAGCAGGAGGTTGGACAGTGGTTTACTTACAGCCGTCTTATTTCCAATTGCACAGCAATAAAAGAGGAACAGGAACTTAAAATTAGTACTTGATACTTCTTACACAAATCTGATTTCATTGATTACAACCAAAAGTTAAAAGCATTACAAAAATCAGGAAAATACTCAGTTGGTCCTTAAATTATTTCCACAATCTGTTTCCTAGGAATTCCCCACGTGTTCCCTTCCCAGAATTGTCTCACCTTCTCCGAGCATTTTAATAAATACAATATTTTTATTTTGTATAAATATAATTTCTGATTTTGTTATATTAATTTTATAATTAATCACTGACAACAACTGAACTTGTTGATATTCCAATATTCTTTCTATGAAAAAATGTTTAAAGACTAATAAAGGCACACATAAAAAATGTTAAGAGTAGCAACTAGCTTAAAAGGTGTTTCGAAAAGGAAAGAAAACTTCATCATTAGGGTTTTTTTTACTCTGATGTTTTCAGACACATGATAGAATCAGCAACTTACCTGTCTGCCATCTGAGGTATAACAAAGTGCTGCCCATTTTTGTGCTCTAGAGTTGAAAACAAATTGCACTTTACTAGGTTGGTACTGGCTTACAGTTTTCAATAATAAGCATCAGGCAACACTAAATAATTTATCTTCCATCTAATTACTCAATTTCCAATTACAGGCAACTAGGCAAGTTATTAAAGAGGGCTCATGCCATGATTTCCAGGGGTTATCAAAGATTCCAATTAAGGCTTGTTAGTTATATTGAAATTCTATTAAAAAAGAAAATTAAGTTCTAACACAGGTACCTTTATGGTTAAAAATCTCTAAGTGTCCTTGTGCTCAAAAGGCACCCACTTGACAGAACACTCCCTTGCTGCTGCACTTCAATTAGAAGAAACTACTTGGAAGGGTTTCTACAGTATATAAAGAACACGTATTTGTAGAAAACCAGGAAGGAATTTTATTTTTAATTTCTGTCTATTTAAAACCCTACAGTTTTATCCCCATTTTAAATGCATCATCCCTAATCTTGCATCTTATACTTTCTTTGGTTCAGCGTAATTTATTTGACTATTTGGAAGGGATACAAAAAGTGCAGTCCACAAATAAGACACAGCACAGTCTGAATGTCCTGCAAGTGACAGAGACAGCTCTGAGGGTGCAGGTGTGGTGCTCACCTGGTTTCCTGCCACAGAGGTAGAAAGCCAACCTGTCTGTGAGCTCGTACTGGATCTCCACCAGCCTCTCTGCCAGCTCGTGGTGCCCCCCTTGCCTGCTCACACACAGGGACAGGGGCAGTCAGTGACACACAGAAATGCTCACACAAACACATTTTGTACAAGCCAACACTGCAGTGTTTGGTGCATCAACCCATCACAGACTCCCCCCAGTTCCACACCCCTTCCTCAACCTATCCCTGGGACATTCCTACAGCAATTCCTGAGCTAACCCTTACTCCTGGAGCCTGAACTTGCACACCCTGTGTCATTGCCATCATAGCTGATGTCTCAGGCACATAGAACACAGGCTGTGATCTGATGAAAATACTTATTCCTCATTCTTATTCATTCACTCTTTCTGGAAAAAAGTATTATTAGCATTTAGCAGACAAATTATTTCAGGACAGAAACGTATCTTAGCAGGCCCATTGTGTGATTTATGGATATCAGAGACTCCTACCTTGCATAATCAACTGGAGTTTTCCCATTGGAATCTTGTGTGCCAGGATCAGCACCATAAACTGCCAATAGTTCTGCTTGCAAAGTCTGTCCTGCCTTAGCAGCAACGTGCAGTGGGGTGTTTCCTTTCTCCTGCAAGGGATTAAGGAAAAATACCTACTTAACCAACAGGTCTGAGTAGAAGATTGAAACAGAACATGAATCAGCTGAAATGAGCTGAAATAAATAAATAATATGAACTGGAATTGATTGTATATGATCAAAATAATGAAAAAAAGTGTTCCTACTGGATGGAAGAAGTTGGCTTGAGCTCCTAAGGAAAGCAGTCGCAAACAGGTCTCCAGATTCCCCGTCCTCACACTGGAGTGGAGTTGCTGAAAAAGAAGCAGAATTAGATTTAATACAGCAGCAACAACTGTGATTCAGCAGTTGTTTTTCAGCCATGCTTTGAGAAACCAGATTATGCAGAGTTCTCACTAGAACTCTTTTGTGTAAAGGGTTTTCTCCAAGTTCACCTCAATTAATGCCTCTTAATCATCACCTCCAGCGATAACCACAAAAAAGGGGCTTCAAGTTGAAGTCAAGCTTTATTTATTTATGTAATAGTGCAGAAAACCAGAAACAATTAAGCCAAAAGCAAGCAAGGGAAGTGAGTGAGATTTGGCTGTGCTGTCCCGGGAGGCACTGACCTTGCTGAGATCCTTGGCAGTGACACTGTCGTCCTCCCGGCACGGCAGCCGATGCACAAACGCTAACATTTGATATTTAGCTCTGATGAACTCTGCTTTGTTGGGACTGCACAGAGAAATCCAGGCAACAAGAAGGGAAAGGAAAGAAATATCAGTGCTTTCATAAGTAATACAGACGCTCCAGATAAAGAAAAATTTCACAAGTGAAGACTGAATCAGAGATTTGTGCGTTGCTGATGGCAAAGATAGGCATGGAAAAATATTTTCATTAAAAAACAACCTAGTGCAGCTTGTCTGACTATATAGAGATCTGTTACAACCATCAAACATCTGCAGACTGTAGCATGTGGTGTCTGTTTCTTAAAAAGAAATACAGACTTTAAAATCATGTCAGCTTAAGACCTGTACTTACTCTACACAGTTATTTACATTTTAAAACGAAGCACCATAGTCAGGGACAAAAATCTTCAAACTTTTATTTAATTCCTCAATCAAACTCCATTCTGTTGGCAGCATTCAGTTAACTGAAGCATATGACAAAGAAAAGTCTTTTGACTAAAGTGGAAGCAAAGGTCTTCACTACTCAACAGAAGTCAATAATTCAAAGAATTCAAGCACCGTATTCCTATATTTGCTATAAAAAAAAAACAAACAACTTGGAAATAAAAAAAATAGCTACCAAACACACAGAAGTTCCTATGGATTCCTTGTTGCCCTGTCACTGCTGAATGAAATAATCCCACTTCTCTGAGACAACAATTCTGCATTTCCCACTTACTGCACTTTATCCTGAGGGCTGGCCTTGCGCCTCCCGCTCATCACGGAGGCAGGGTCCAGCAGGGAGTGCTCCCAGATGGAATTAGCACCATTGTTGTACAGAGTTTCCACCATCTGAAAGCCAGAACACACAGATATTTTGCTGCTGGCTGCATGAATCCACTATCTGTAGTTATTTTCAAGCAGGTATCAAGACAACAGATTCCCACTCCGTGTGCCAGCATCTGTAACCTGCCGGGATATCATAACTGGGATATCATATGATGTGGAATTTAGTGAGAACCCACTTAAAATTCTCTGCTCTTCCCAACAGCACCCACAGTGAAAAGAAAATTCAGGTTGAAGCAGATGTACTGTGGAATTTCTTTCACAGATGTACTGTGAAAGAAAAGTTGAAGTGACCTTCCAAAGCAAAGGTATCCAATTAAAAATGCAAAGGTAATTCTGACTTTACTGGTCCACCATAACAAAACAACATAAACAAAATGAGAAACACTTGGAAAAAAACAAAGTTAAAAAGCTCAAAAAAAAAAGTTTGGGAATTTAAATGACATTAAAAATCACTGCATTTGGTTTTAATGGAGGAAAACCGTTCTCCTCTGTACCTGCAGCAGTGTTGGAGGCCACGGGGTGTGTTTGAGGTGCCTCACTTGGGAGATGTGACGGCCCAGGCTCCTGTGCACACTGCAGCACTCGTCACAGATCAGGATCCCCCTGTTTATGGATGCCCAGCAAGGATCTGCAAAAGAAGCTATCCATTATAACACAGGAAGCAACACGACCTTGGATTGCAAAAGCAGAGTCTAAAACGAGCAGCTCTGCATTTTAACCTTCCCTGTTTAGCCACTGTGTGAGCCTGTGAGTGCCACAGCCTTGCTGGGGCTCCGGATGCTGGGAAAATGGGAAACACCAGTCCTGGAACTCATGGGGGATGTGGGATTCCAAGGACAGTGAGAAGATCTGCAGTGGAAATTTGGGGAAAAGCCCCACTGCTTGCAGTTCTTCTTGTGAAAATGCTTTCCTTTCTAAACATAACAGGACATTGAATTTATCACCATGCTGAAGTGCTTTACTTGTTATTTTGTGGACTCACACAGAAGTATTCCTAACAACAGTGCCTACTTGCTCTTTGAAAAAACTGTGGTTTTTTGGGGATTTTTTTTAACTTGTTAAAAAATACTTTTTAAAAACATGAAATCTACACACAAAGTTGTCACAGCATTCAGCCTTTCCCTTTACTACTCAGTTTTCAGTTCTGTATAATAACGCCTTTTAAATTTCCACTTTAAATAATAAAAGCACACAAGAGTGTCATAATAAAGAAGGATATATATGTGCCAAGCCAAAGGCTCAATAAAATCCAACATTCTTAAGCAAAATAACTTCATCTCTCACCCGATCTGAGCTGAACCATCTTATAAGCAGCCCAGAAAGGAAACTGATGGGAAGTGAAGTAGTAAATAATATATATGAGCTACAAACATCAAAAGTCATAAAATCAAGTAGGAATGGTAGATTAGGTTGAAACAATAAATGCCCACAGGACACCAAACAGGTCCCTTGGCTGCTCAGAGTTCAGTCTCCAGAAGAAATTGCAATTTCTGTCAGTGACACGTGAAACTCAACGTGCCAGAACCCTGCAGGAACAGGCAACTGAGCAGCCAGGCAGAGCTTCAGACCTAGCACAACCCAGGAGAACAAAAAAGGAAATCAAGCTCTCTTTTCTTTAAGAAAAATCTTATTTTCAAATGCAGAGATGAGTCTGAGGCCAAATAAGTGAGTGCAAGGCGAGCCTGGTATCTGATGAGAGAACTTCTGAGTCCTGTCAGAACACATCTGAGCACTGGTGCATCATATGGAAAAGTCTCCTCTGACCCACACAACAATGGACTGAATCCCTGCAAACGAGATGTGATCACAGTTTCTGAGCAGAGTTGATGATCTGGGTGTGCTGCAGGCAGGGCAGGCAAACCTGTCCGAGCCATGAGGGACAGCAGCATCTCCTGACCCACCAGAACCAAATTCAAGCAAGTGAGACAAAAAAATAATCAATTTGTTAAAGAACAAACTACAACAAGCACATAGAACTCCTTGTCAAATCATTCCATTATTTAACAATTTTGATTTCCATGAAGAAAAAGAACAGCAATGGAGTAAGATGCATTCATGGCAACCTAATCACCCAAACTGAGGCAGCCTTCCAGATTAATGAGCCTGGTCCCTTCTTGTTAGAGACAACCTCATCACACATGGATGGGATCCTTAGGGATCCTTTCCCTTGCCCATTCCCAGGCTGTTTGTGAGCATTGCTCTGCATTATCAACAGTCAGCACTGGGGGTTTTCTTTATCTCCACCTCAACACCCAATGCTCCTGGATATTTCAGGTTTAAATTTAATGCAATGAAGTATCTGTCCTGGAATTTGAGCAATTTTTAAGAGACCTAATTATGGACTCGATCAGAATATGTTTAAGCCAGTACCAAAATACACAGAATCCCACAATGACTGAGGTTGGAAAAGACCCCTGAGTCCAACCTGTGACTGATCATCCATCCCCTTGTCACCCAGCCCAGAGCACTGTGTGCCACATCCAGTTCTTCCTTTGACACCTTCAGGAATGGGGAATCCAAACCTCCCTGGGCAGCTCCTTCCAGTCCCTGACCACCCTTTCCATGAGGAAATTCCTCCTGATGTCCAACCTGACCCTCCCCTGGCACAGCTTGTTGCAGTTTCCTTTCCTGTCCCTGTATCCTGGGAGCAGAGCCCGACCCCACAGGCTGTCCCCTCTTGTCAGGAGTTGAGCAGAGCCAGGAGGTCCCTCCTGAACCTCCTTTTCTCCAGGCTGAGCCCCTTTAGCTGCTCCTGGTGCTCCAGCCTCTTCTCCAGCTCCATTCCCTTTCCTGGACACGCTCCAGCCCTTCCATATCTGTCCAGGAGCGAGGGGCCCGGAGCTGGACAAAGCAATTGAGGGCCCTCAGTGTCCAGCTCAGGGGTGGTCACAGCCTGGCCCTGCTGCCCACGCTGGTTTTGATACAAAAGACAACTGGGGAGAAGCTGCAGGGCCGGGCAGGCGCTTTCAGGAACCTGCAGGGTGGTTCAAAACAGGAAGCGTGAGATGAAGACAAACCCGGCCCAGGGTCTGAGAAGTGAGCTCCTGCCTCGGGATAGGAAGTGCAGCACAAGAGCTCTTGTAAGAGTCAAAGAAAACCCTCCACACTCTGCCCTGGCAGAGACAAAGGGGCATTGATGAGGTTCCAGGGGAAGCAGTAATTAATGCAGGTGCCGGGCACACCCGTCCTGGTGCAAAGGCTGCAGCCCCCAGGTCTCCTGACACAGCCCCCTGCAGCCACGGGCAAACCCTCTGGTTTAGCTAAAGGAAGGGGTTGATTCATTTTATTTACCAAAAGATTAAATGAAGATTCCTTTATATATGTAGATAAGCCCGTGAATTTCTACTAAATAAGTAAAGTTAAGATTTCTTCATATATGTGGACAAGCCAGCGGATTTCTAGTAAGTAAAGAGCTGGAAGTGCTCTAATGTCACGATAAAAGGCAGGGTTACAGGATTACCAGACAGTGATTCTGATACCCCAAGGAGCTTAAGGAACACAGTTCACACAGCTTTATCTCTGAATCACAACACCCCCGATGTGTGCAAGCATAGATAGGCTACCTTGTGAGATAGGGACAATTGCCTGCCTGAGAGATGCCAGCTCCATTTCTTGTAAAACCAAATTTCTACAGGGGTACAAGCAGAATCCCAGACTGGTTTGGGTTGGTGGGAGCTTAAAGCTCACCCAGTTCCAATCCCTGCCATGGGCAGGGACACCAACCATTATCCCAAGCCCCATCCAACCTGGCCTTGGACACTTCCAGGAATGGGCAACCTGTGCCAGGGCCTCACTACCCTCACAGGGAAGATTTCCTTCTGTAAAAAGAAGAAAGTAACTTCCTGGAAGTTCATTTGGAATTTTTATCATTTTTTAAGCATAACTCAAGGGTTAATAAAAGTTGTTCTCCCTTTTCCCACGTCCTATCTTCTGCCAATTCAAGTGTTATCTACATTACACAGACATCTACATTACACATACAACAATAATGTATTATTACATTAGTGTTTTAATTCATTTCAGTACATGCATCATTAATTAATTATAATGGAAGAACCTGCTCAGAACACAAACAGCAAAAACTAGAGAGCCAGAAAAGACACCGAGCTGATAAAATAAAGCAGGACAGTTTTAGATCCAAGAGCTGCAGAGCTACAGATGGTCAGGAGACGCAACAGCCCTTCTAAACATAAGATCTGCTTCCGTACGCTCCCAAACTGATCTGCAGTGGGCAGACGCTGCTCCCTGAGCATCTCCAGACACCTCAGCACAACTTTCCTTGGAAGTCTGGGATAACTCCCACTTTACCTCCCCGCTGCCCCTGGGAATGGGTGAAAACGCAGCCGCGCTCCGGCCTCCCCAGCTCCCCCAAAAACAGCCCTGCTCCCTTCCAGTGACACATTCCCAACCCACGCCCTCCCCGCGACTGGAAGGTGGATTTCTGTCAGCTTCCCTCCTTCCTAGGCTGGGGAGCTCCGCGTTTCCTCCCACGCCGCCGGAGAGCGCCGGGATGTTCCCGGAGCTCCGCCCGCCCCGGGCTCGGGAGGGCCGGCGGTGCCCGGACACCCGGACACGGAGTTCCATCCCAGCCCTGGAGGCGCCCCAGGCCAGGCTGGACGCTGTCGGAGCAGCCCGGGCTCCTGGAAGCCGCCCTGCCCACGGGCTTTGAGCTGCCGTCCCACCCAAACCATCCCGCTCCATCACAGGTGCAGCGCTCCGGGGCGGGGACACCCCCGGGCCGGCGGCGCCCCCGCGGCCCCCGGTTCCAGAGGGGTCCGCGGGACGGGCCCGCGCGGTGCCGCTGGCGGTGCCGTGCCTACCCTGAGCGCTGCAGTCGGCGCAGACCTCGCTGCTCCTCAGGCGCTTCGCCATCGCGGGACCGGCGGCAGCGGCGGCAGCGGGGCCGGTAACGGGCCCCGCCAGCCCCGGGCCGGCCCCGCGCATGCGCGCCGAGACACCCGCTGCCGCTCCGCGTGTCGCCCGTGCCGCCATCTTTACTGCTGGCACGGGGGGCTGCCTTCAAACTGAGCTCTGGTTCAGCGGCGCGGCACCGAGCGCTCCCGCCTGGCCCTGCCTGCCCGCTGCGCGCTCTCGCCGGGGTGACGGGAGAGATGGGGCTTCGGAAGCCTGGTGGAAGAGGCCGCTGTGCAGCAAGCCCTGCCCTTACCCGCCATGGCGGGCGGGCGAGCCAAACCAAGGCCGGGCGAAGGAGGGGTGAGAGCAGTGAAGGCTCCCCCCGCGGGGAATGCAATGGGACAGCTGCGGGCGGGACGTTCCATCCGTCCGCCTGTAGAGGGGGAGGGGGAGCGGCTTCCGCTTTCCGTGCAGTTGTCGGTGGCGGTAGGAGTGCGGGGCGCCGCGAGGAGCTCCCCCTGCTCCGGGCGCGCTGTGGTCGGTCCCAGCCGTCCCCGCAGGGACGGGGAAGAGGAGCCGGGGCGGCTGAGGGGGAGCGGGGAGAGCCCCGGAGCGGCGCCGAGCGGCCTCCGGGAGGAGACCCGGCGGCTGCCAGGGGCACCACCAGCAGCAGCACCAGCAGGGGAGACCCCCGCGGTGGGGTTTTGCATGGGGCTCCCCTTGGAGAGGGCTGAACGGTTCCTAGGGGGTTGTGGCCCGGGCTCGCACACGCACACCTGGGCCAGGTGGGTGCCAGCAGAGAGCAGAAGCTGAAGGGCTCAGGGCTTGAGTAGCGTGAGAGAACCCCGCGAGGGAAGAGTGAGGGGGCTCCCCACCCCCGGCTGGCCGTCCGCAGGTGTGTGCCGGGATGAGCTCCCCCGGCGGGGCCAGCAGCGCCTTCCCCCTGCACGTCCTGGTGTGGAACAACGACTACAGGCGGCTGGACGAGGAGCTGCGGGACCAGGTACCGGGGCTGCTGCTCCTGGCTCGCTGCTGTGCCAGGGAAAATCACCCTGGTGTACTGCCAGGAGCGTTCGCTGGGCTAGAGGGATCCCTGCGCTTGGTTACCTGTTTATTTGTGGTGTGGGAGTGGTGCACGAAGGTGTAGGGATGTATTTTTATGTCAAATATTAAACGTTGGCTTCTCATCTGTAAAGCTTTGCTCTGAGCATAGCTCTTTGGGGGAGAGCTCAAGGAGAGCAGCTGTAATGGACATTAGTTTATTTATTTAAGCAATCAATAGTGTTTTTCTTAATGGGAAGTCAACGTGCAGCAAAGGTGGCTGCTGCTGCTGCTGGACATCAAACCAAGCTCCCACCTTGCTGAGCACCATGAGTTCTCATAGGTTTGTAGCTGCCCAAGAATGGGGACAGAGTTTTTATACTGGTTGGAATGTTTTCAGCCTCTCTGGTAAAAAAAAAAAGGATCATTGTTCCGTGCTGGAGAGCAGCAAACACAAAGCTGTCCCCTCTCTGGGACATGATGACGTAAGGAAACGGCCTGAAAGCTGCAGCAGAGCTTGAGCAGCAAAAATCCTGCTGGCTGAGCTGCTGTGGAAAAAGCTCTGACAGGGGCTAGAGTGAGGTACAGTTAATGAGCAGAGCTGATTAATTAATTATACCTGACACCACAAGTACGTGAGCCCAAGACCAGCTGTGCAACCTCCTGACTGTCACCTGCAGCTCTAACGGTGCACCTGACTTTACTAATTCCTGCTTCGAGCATGTTCCTGCCCTGGTTTGGGAGAATCTTTGGAATGCAGTCACTTTTTATCTCATTTATGTCACCTTATGCCTTAACAATATCTTTAACCTTACTGGCACGTTGCTCCTGTGTGTTTATTTCTGACACCTGTGAGAGTTTGTGGTTAAATAGGGATCACTCAGCAGCTCCCACCTGTGGAATGCTGCTTCCTCCTTCCATTCCCTGTGGAAACCAGCAGCGTGTGAAGATGGATTGTGTCTCTTACTTCCTTTACCTGCTTTTAAGCATTTTTTTTTTTAAGTATTCCAAAGATCTATTTCCCCCTGCTTCTCTGGGATGAGCTGCCTGCTGCCGGAGGGACGCGTGAAGGGATCAAAGGCATTTCCCAGCTGCAGCTGGAGTGGCAAACGGGGTCGGGCATGTGGGGACCAGGGAACAGCAACAAACAGTGGGGAGGGACCCTTGGAGCTCTTTGGAGCTGCAGGAGGTGGAGAAGCAAATTAATTAATGTTCCACCTCAGAAGTGAAGATGCTTTAAAGTGAAGCTTTCCCACTCTCTGTGATATATTCTGACTCGAAGCTGTCAGATAACGCTGTTAACATGCATAATAACCTTCCTTTCTCATTCTGCTATTGACTTTCCCCTTTTCCTTTAGTTATAGATGCTCTTCTGTTTCAAATCTCTAAGCTAATAGTGAAAAATGTGTAAGGTATGAGTATGTTGTGCTTGCATGTTTTGGATATTTGTGCCTGTGTAGTTTATTTTTTTATTTTAGTGACTTGTAGAGAATGCCCTCACTCCTCATTGTGCTGTGTCTGTGCTTTGTGAAACACCATCTGCTTCTGTCCTTTCCAAAAGTGCTGTCCAAAAGCCGTGTTGTATGTCCTGTTGCCTTTTTTTCCCCCTTTTCCCCCCATTTTGTTGTACAGTTTAAGCCCTCTGTGGGATCTCAGGCTCTCGGCTGTCCATGGGGTGATGCGCACGGATGAGAACTCCCATCTCCTCCTGAGCCTTCTGGGGGGAGCCAGAGGGGAAATAATGACAGAAAAAGCAATGAAAAGCATCAACAAGAACTCCTGTCCTACAGATTTTGTGTCATTTCATAGGCCCCGTTCTGCTTCTCCTTTTATTCACGTGGGGAAGCGAGCCAGCCCCGCAGAAGGGCGGTGCAGGAGAGTCTGGGAGCAGATCCATGGGAATGGCAGGGAATGTTGACTCCTGGATGAGCCCTCTGTTTGTGCAGGCTCTGATGAGCTCTGTTATTCTCTCTTGGACACGGACAGGATGTTGACCAGCGGGATCCACGGGGCCGGACCTTGCTGCACTTGGCTGTTTCCTTGGGTTACATCGAATCTGCCAAGGTCCTCCTGCAGCACAAGGCAGATGTGACCAAGGAGAACGCGCAGGGATGGACGGGTGAGCAACACCCTGGGGTGTCAGTCTTTCAGTAGCAGCTGTTCTGTGTTTTTATATGGAATTTTGGTCAGCAAGCAAAGTGACACGAGGCTGTGGCTGGCTTTCTTTCAGTTTTGCATGAGGCTGTCAGCACAGGGGATCCAGAGATGGTCCAGCTGATCCTGCAGCATCGGGACTACCAGCAGACCTCCATGACCCTCGGAGGAGTTCCCGAGTTACTGCAGAAGATTAATGAGGTAATGATTTACTGAAGTGTAAACTCCCACTCCAGAATGAAATCACTGCTTGAATTCTCATTCAGGTAGTTCAGTTAACTATTGCAATCTGCTGGGCAATTGTGTTTTGTTCCAACCTGCATATTCTATAGTCCTGAAGGACGTGGAGGCTTTTCCTTGACTTTATTTAAATCTTTTGTCATGTACTCCAGCATTGGAAGCTGAATTTTGAAGGCATTGCTGCTCCTCCAGTAAAACAAGGAAGAACAGCTCCCCAGAAAGCAGCAGGGGCAGGGCAGTGCCTGTTGTGTTTGCTGCTTTCAATTTCAGTTTTAGCATTGGCTAATCATTTCTCCAGCTCTGCTCTCCTTTTTTTTTTCCTTTATCTAAAATGTTCACAAGAAATGCTGCACTAAATGTCAAACTATTTCACAAGGTACTCATCAGGCGTTTTCCTTCTGCAGACTCCTGACTTTTATGTGGAAATGAAATGGGAGTTCACTAGCTGGGGTAAGAATCCTGCTCCTTGTTACCAATTCCAAGCTGTAAAAATGAGTTACAAATGTCCCACAGCACAGGCAGGGAGATATCTGCTCTCCGCCATCTTCCTCTTCTCCATCTCAAAATGACCTCTTGTGCTTTTGTTGCACAATTATTCTTTGTTTCCTGTGTGTTTGGTTGGTTGGGTTTTGGTAGTGGAGAATTTAGCTGTTGTTGCAGTTGCTGGAGACTTTTCTTGGTTTTTTTTTTTTACCTGTCCCTGGCCATCCACAACTGATCGTGTGTCATCTATGGATGCACTGGTTGTTTGGGAAGTACCTGCTTTTCCCTGAAAGGAATGAACACTAGGCCTCACAGCTGATTATATATTTCAAATATCAAACTATTAGACTACCAGGCATAGGGTTTATGCCATTTCAAACCTTGCAGTCTGAACAAATATCTTCTTCCTTTCCATATTCATCTTTAAATTAGGCCAGTTTTGCCCTAAGCTGGTTGTTCTTAAAGCTGAAGGTGATCAGTATTTCACCTCCTCTGGAATGACATTCCCAGGAGTGAGCAATCCCTGTGCTTGAATTAATTTCCTCTGTGCTGCACCTCTTGCACATTTTCCCTTTCCATTTCTCCCGTTTCTCCCAGTGCCCCTGGTTTCCAGGGTGTGCCCGAGCGATGTTTGCCGCATCTGGAAGAGCCGGGCCAAGCTGCGTGTGGATATCACCTTGCTGGGATTCGAGAACATGACCTGGGAGAGGGGCAGGAGGACTGTCATCTTCAAGGGAGAAGGTAAAGAGTTCACCTGTCTGCACCACTGACCCCCAAACACTGTGTGAGCACAGTGAGAAATCCTGATTTCACACAAAAACGGCCTCTTGTGCTTTATGAAGGTTTTATGCTTATGTTTGTGTCTCACAGAGATACTGTTTTATGATGGTGTAACTTCTTTGCTTTGAGTAAACCTGAGGTAAAAATTTGGTGATGGGGTAAAATATCAGTATTTTACTGTTTCCCTCCTTTTCTGCTGCCCTGCATATAAAAAATAATTTTAGTTCAATCTCCAAGTTTGATGCCAGCTGAGTGCAGAAACACCCGGGTTTGATACACGATACACCCCCAGCTTTTCACCCTGGACACTTGTTGAGTTTTTTAACTTTTTCACCTGTGCCTTTTCCACCAGACACTGGTGGCTGGGCAGAGCTGATCGAGATCAACCACGATGACAAGTTGGTGACGACAGAGAGGTTTGAGATCTCCCAGCACATGAAACGTTTGACTTTGGGATCGATGACGCCCAAGAGGAAAGATGTGGAGAGGCGCCTTACATCTCCAATCATCAGCACATGCCTTGATACCAAAAACATTGCTTTTGAAAGGTGAGACAGAGAGTTTCTCTTAGCAAATAAACATTTTGCTGTAATGCCTGAAAAAAGCTTTTAATGACAAAGTCGCAAAAGCTTTGTTAATTAAAGCTTTTAGGGCTAGGTCTGAAATTAATTTTAGCTTCATAAATCGCTAGATAAAGAAATTTGGGTTGGTCAAATTGCCACTATGGCTTGGCAAAAAGTTCCCAGTTCAAAGAAATCATTGGCAGAAAACTTCTAGTTTATCATATTAGTGGGATAGAATCATTAAGTTGGAAAAGGCCTCTAAGATTGAGTCAATTGCTCACTGCAAATTTGCATTTTGCTGAAATCCATGTGCTGGAACTAATGGACAAGAAGTTGGATTTCGTACCAAATAAGTCAACTCTCACATGAATACTTTAAGTAAATGTGCCCAGTTTATCTTTTAACAGACACACATTTGTCTTTCTTCATTACTACCCCTATTTATCCAGGTATCTGGGATTAATAATCTGTCAAATGTTGTTTAAAATGAGATTTAGAATAACTAGCTGGGGAGTCGTATAGAAATGCAGCTGTGTAGACACTTATGGTGTTCCCTTTTTGTCAGAACCACATCTGGATTCTGGGTATGGAGGACAGAAAAATCAGAAGGTGTCAATGGTTATGAAGCCAAGGTAAAGCCTGTTCTGTTCTGACAGATCTTGCAGCAAATTGAAGTCTGGCTGTGCTTTTTCTGTATTTCCTGACTATTTCAGGTCTCAAAATTCCTACTGGGACATTCATTGTGTTGCCAGCAGAATTGGGCTGGAGTGAGGAACTTCCAGGCTTGTGGGAGGGATGGAGCCTGTGTGCAGGAATGTCACCAGGGGGATCAGAGAGGGGAGAAGAGGGACAGAAGATTCAGCAGAGCTGCCTGCAGTCCTCCCTTAACTCACACCTGAACACTGCCATTGTTTCAGTGGGTGAAAGTTGAGCAGCCTGTTGATAATAACAGTATTGCAAGGACCAGCAGCCATGAGTGGCATCATGAATTCCTGAATTGGACTCTGCCCTGCACCTGAATCACAGCTGCTTAGAATGGTTCCTCCTGACGCTGGTTTTGACCTCTGTTTCACCTCAGTGAAATATTTTTCAAGGTGGTTTTGCAGCCTTGCTGTGGTAGGAATTTAGGTTCAGAATCACAAGAGTTAATTTCCCTGATTCTGTGGTTACTCCAGGTTTGGGAATTGGTGCAATAAATTACATTTTGTAATTTCATTCACCAGGAGAGTAAGTGCTGAGTAGATTTTACATTTATCTGAAGGTTTTTCCTGGTAATACTGCAGGGCTGTTCAGCTGGACAGGGGGTTCATTAGTGTTCCTGCAGAACTAAACTGTCACTAAAAATAATTTCTAATGTCTTCTAACTAATTCTGATTACAAATAGTGTTCCCTGACTGTTCTTCTCTGTTCCCTCTTAAAATCTCTTGGAAATGCCTGTCTGGTGTTGAGGTTGGTTCAGTTAGTTTTGTGTACATGATGTTTTACTGGGAAACTCTTTTTTTTTTTTTAACCTGTGGTGCTGCTTGGTTTTTGTCCCTGTCTTTTTTTGTAAGGTCTACACGGCAAACAACGTCAATGTGATCACACGGATCAGAACAGAACATTTAACAGAAGAGGAGAAGAGGAGATATAAAGGTATCTTCCCCATAGGAAAATTGGGAATAAGTAGAACCCTTTGGCTCTCAGTTTTTCAGACACCTCCTCTGTGTCTGAAGAACTGGGCAGACAAACAAGGAAATTCTCTAATTGCTGACTTTGCCCTGCTTTTCTTTGACGTGTTCTGTGTTTGAGGCAGCTCATTATTTCACTCTTAACCTACAAATGAACCTGGTTTTATCCCAGCTGTATTTAGAGGAAGGAAAAACCCTTCAAACCTGTTGAAAGTTTACTGACAGCTTTAAAAGGCTGCACTTTTCTGCTCTGGAATGTATTCCTGCCCTTACTTCACTTTGGCCATGGATATGAGATTCACAGAGGCTTTGTTGGCTTCGAATTTTTGATTTGGTCTACTAATTTCTTCTGGTATTTGAATTAGAGTAAAGGATGACCAGCCAGTAACTTTATATGGAAATTCTCCTACCCTGGGGCACTGAGGCACTGGGACTCATAAAGGTGTCTGCTAATCACAGAAATCACTGAAAATCTGTGCTCTATTCTGTGTGTTGTACCTGTTTTACCATCAGCTGTAGGTGCTGGGCTTGCCTGGTAAAGCTCACAGGAGATCTGAACAACCTTCCTTTGGGTGGGAAGCCTGGCCCGAGTGCCAGTTTTACTGCTAATTAATACTAATGGCTGTTTTTGTTTTCCCTCCTGTTACCTGAAGCTGATAGGAACCCTCTGGAATCATTCCTGGGGACAGTGGAGCATGAATGTGGTGCTCAGGTGAGTGTCTGATGTCAGCACAGGTCACTGTGCCAGTAGGAATTCCTGGTGTGTGGAGTCACCTCTTGTTTCACTTCTTGTCTCCTTAGTTTGGCAGCAGTTTTGATTATGAGGTTTTCATTTGCCCTGAGGATGTTTTTTTGTTTGATTGGAAATAGGTGAACATTAAAATCTCTTCCAACCCAAATCATTCCATGATTCCACGTGGCTTTAGAAGCTCCCTTGCTTCTAAACTGTGAAAGAACACTGGATAATGGATTTGCTGGCTCTCTGTCAGGATGGCATTGCACATTTACAGGGATTTAGAGATTTGGGGTTCAAATTCGCCATCAAAGTTTTGACTTTACTAAAGGATTTAGAGCCTGGAAATGCTGTGGTTTGTGCATTTCTAGTTGGTTTCCAGCTTTAAAGTATCTAAGTAGATTTTTCTTGTCTCTAAAAATTTGGAGATTTTTAACCTCAGTAAAACAGAATAAAACCTCAGTCTAATAACAGCTGCTGTTTATGGTTGTGTATCACTGTCTGAAATAGGGAAGGAGTTACTTCACAAAGGGTAAAATAAAAGTTTCTTATAGTAGCCACTGTCTGTTCAGCACTTTTTGTGTTGTTTTTTTCTCTCTTTCCTTCTAGAGTACATCCAGGACTACAGAGTATGCTGCAACCAACAATCCCACTGCTATTACTCTGGAGGAATACTTCAACCCAGAATTTGATTTGAAAGGCAGAGACATAGGAAGACCAAAGGAAGTCACTGTTAGAACGCAGAAGTGAGAAATACCATTTGAACTATCTCTAGTTTGTCTCTTCCCAGTTATCTAATTCCTGAAAACCATTTTTACAAATATTCAGTGTGGTTTTCTCCCCAGTTTTCACAATTACTTAGAAGAGAGATCTTAAAATACTCTTTTTAATTCCACTGAGTCAAAGCAAACATTTGGGCTGATGCTGTAACTTGTTAGTAACCTCCTGTCATTGCCCAACTGCCTGTTTTGCTTTGCATCTGTTCCTAAACTGTGAATTTAGGATGCTTTTATCTTACTTTGTCTTTAAGATTTAAAGCAACCTTATGGATGAGTGAAGAGTTCCCCTTGTCTCTTATGGAACAAGTGACTCCAATCATTGACCTGATGGCCAGAACCAGTGCTCATTTTGCCAGACTTAGGGATTTCATCACTCTGGAATTTCCACCAGGATTTCCTGTCAAAATCGGTAATATTGAGCAATTTTTATTGTAACACCTTGTCCATTTTTTCCCCTTTGGTTTTGCAATATATTACTTACAGAAAACCACATTGGCTTTTTAGTTGTCTCACTGCTACCTAAAACATTGTTTTGTACATCTGGAGTCAATCCAGAAATACCATTTTAAAGACAATGTAATTTCTGTGAGAATGAGCTGTTGTCAGCCCCTCTCCCCTTAGCTTCAGTGCCTTGAATTTGGCAAATCTTATTTTAAAATAAGCAATCTACAGAGAGATTAACTAAAGCCACCTTCTTGGTGAGGTGAGTTCCTCTGTGCTTTGTCATTATAGGAAGCTGTTGTGGAATATATCCCAAAAACTTGTAAGGGTTTGAAAGTGAATAGGAGTTCACATTTTGACAGAAATCTTGTGCTCTTACAGAAATTCCCCTGTTTCACGTGCTGAATGCCCGAATTACTTTTGAAAATGTCAACAGCTGCAGGACAGCTGAGAGAACCTCTCCTGGAGGTGCACAGAGTGATGCAGGTAAGGGATCCCACTTTTTCACATCCCTGTCCCTGGAATGCACAGAGGAGAGAGAAACTGAACTGCAGGGAATGGAACAGTGGGAGCTGCAAGGTGTTACTGCAAAAACATTCATCAGAATCCTTCCAGTTACAAACTGTGTCTTTTAAACTTTATTTGGCTTCTGTAGGTGCTAATTTTGAGGTCGACCAGTCGGTGTTTGAGATCCCCAAATGCTACCACATCCAGGATGATGGCAGGAACATCCATGTGCAGGATGAGGATAATGAGATCATGCAGTTTGCCATCCAGCAGAGCTTGTTGGAATCTCGTGCAAATCAGGTAAGTGCTGGGCAGCTTGGGCAAGCACTGTGCAGCAAGAGCTGAAGGAAACCAGTGTAGGATCAGTTTTTCTAAGACTTTAGAAGATAAAAATAATGTATTTCAAAGAAGAAATAAAGGTGGTTTAAGGGTTATGTTCAGTGAGTTACTCTGCAGATCTGATAACTGCTGTGGAATGGTCTCTTTGCCCATCTCTAGGAATTGGAGGAGCTTTCCAATGGAGCAATTGCATATTTCCCAGACTTCAACGTGCAGTATCAGAAGTAAGTACCTATTTTTCACATCAAACCATGCAGTGACAGAGCAAAAATACCCCCAGCAGTAGCATGATGCAATATGGCAATTTTTTTTTAATGTATATGAACAAATGCACAAAACTCGAGGTTTCTTCTTGTGCTTCTTCCAACTTTTCCAAGAAACAAGAACTTCAAACTGGGCCTCCCTGGTTGATGTTGTGTAGTTCTTTCCAGCTGTGGGGCTGGTCTGTGCACACAACAGATTCTTTACCCAACATACAAACCCAGTCCTTCTCTTTTACTCTTAAAACTCTGATTTTGGTCCCTCTGTATTGAGTGTTTGGTTATTAGAGGCTGCACATTTTCAGGCAGCTTTCTTTGTTTTCAAAATCCTTATGTAATCCTTAAAAACATAGATTTAATGGACACTTTAAAATAAGCTCTGGTGTCTGTGGAGTCTTTCTGCAGTTAAGTGAAAAGAAACCAAGAACTGAATCTTCTGGGTTCTTCTGTGCATGAAAAATCCTTTAAACCAGGTGAGGATGCTTTTAGAGGCTCATTGAAAATAGAACTGTTGGTATCTGTGAAAGATTCAAAGGAATCTGTGTTTGACTTTGGGAATTTTACAAGTGTTGGAACAGCTGCTCTCATATCCTCAAACTGTTTTCTCCCCTCTGGGAGAGATTTTCAGGTTTGTGAGTCTAAAATAGTTGCCAGGAAGGCTCATTGCAAAGAATACGAGACAGGCTCTGTCTCTTGGACTTCTCAAAATGGTTCTTTTCCATCAGGGCACTGCAGGAGAGCTTTCTGGCAGGATCAGGGAACTCCCACAGCAGCAGCTCCAGTGAAACCTCCAGCTTTGAGAAGGACTTGCAGCTTGCCATGGAATTGTCTGTGCGGGAGCAGGAGGAGCAGGAGAAGCAGCGTCGGGAAAAGGAAGATGCAGAGCTTCAGCAAGTTTTACAGCTCTCTCTTGTGGAAAAATAGCTGCTAAGTGACCTCCTGAAGCAGGGATGACCAAATCTGTGTAAAACTGGAGATTGTCAGAGCTGTCAGTCTGAAGACCACTCCTGGAGTGCTTAAGGAAATGTTTTACTGCCTTCTAAGTTGGCATCAGCTGCAAAAACCTGATTTAGTTTTGTTTGGGGGAGTTGTAGATCACAGGACTCCACATTTGGCTCCCCAACCACGCAGTCTTAGCTTTGAAGGAAATGTTTTTATCTAAACTTATTTATTGAAGAGCAGATGGAAATTTTGTTTTGAATCAGGATGTAGGATTGCAGTAAAGTTTGAAAGCCTGATTTATGGGGAGTTCAGGAGGGAAACTTCATTACTTACCAAAGAAATACTCATCTGCTTCATTATTTCTTAATAATTCAAAGCCATTGCCTATTTTTCCAGCTGTTTCATGGGAGAGCATCTCCCTGCCTATACACACACAGAGTAGTTCTTCATGCTGACAGATGTTTTCTGTTAGTTTTGTTTAGATATGGTTATCTCTCCTCTAGTTATTGAGATTTTTGGCTTAAGAGGGATAATTTTATACTTGAACAGCTCATCCAAGCTCCAGATTAAACTAGTGCTTTCTGAAAAAGGACAAAACAAGTAACCAGTAAAATTTTAGATGCTGAAATGGGACCATCTGTCCAGTACAGCAGCAGTTTCTGCAGGGATTCCAAACCAGCTCGTTCCCCTGCTCAGAGGGCAGCAAGAAATTAAGGGATAGCTACAGGTGCTTCTTTGGGATCTCTTGGTGTGCATGGCCGAGTGTGGGTGCTAAATGCAGCCAGGAAAAGAATTCAGGGGAGATTTTCATGTGTCCTTATTGGAAGAGAAGTTTCAATTCTGCAAGGGAAACGTGTGTTGCTTTTTAAAACCCCAGCGCTTGTCCTTCATGTGAATACATCTATTTTTTTACCTGAATATTTTTATTGATTTTAAACCAAACCACTAGGCCTACACTCATCAAACTGGTCTTGTAACAATTCCTAGGTCTGTTTTAACCAGCTTTCCTCAGGTTTTTGGCCATACAGGATCTTTATAGCTCTTTTATCTGCACTCCTCTCAGTGTTTACAGTACTCACACTGTGACTCTCAAGTGCACTCCACAGGTACACGATGAACAGCCACAGGAAAGCCTTACAGTTGTTAAATGTGAGCAATATCCCTCTGCTCTGGCTGGCAGGGCTGGAGGAACCTTTGGTACAGCTGCTCTGAGCTTGCTCCTAACACTGCTCCTGTTCCTCAGGTTAAACAGGGCAGTTCTGAGTGACCAACTATTAATTAGCCAATGTAAAATCACTATAAGATGGACTTGATCATAACCAGCGGGGCAGTTGGTAACTTGGAACCCTATTTTAAACCAATAATCCATTGTTTTACATAGGAAGTGATGACAGTTCCTCCAGTGTACACTAGGATTGGCCTCTCCACACTGGTTTTATTCCCTGGCACAACTTGCATCCCTAAAAACAGCTTCCTGGGTGCTGCAGGAATGAGGACTGGCCTGCACAGGGGCAATGGGCTGGATTGGAAATTCTTTCTTTGCAAAGGGGATTCCTGTGACTGTCACAGTTGGGAAAAGGGAATAGGCCTCATGCTGAGCTCCTGACAGGGTGGGAGGCAGGAGATGGAGCCGTGGGCATTCCTCAGTGGAAATAAAGAGTGCTGTTGCCTTTATAAACCCTCCTGCCTGGCATTGCCTGTCTTCTGCTAAGCTTTTCAAAGGTTACAAGAGGGGTAAAAATAGCATTTTTCAAGCTGACTTGTTCTGGTTTTATATTTAAACTAAAGAACATTGAGAACTTTCAGTTGTTTTGTTACACTCCTGCTTCTTAGTCTGGGACTGTAAAATAAATTGGATTAGCTTTTGGGTTTTTTTTTTTTTGCTTTGTTTGACATTTGTATCATTCCAGCTAAAACTAGAAGGCCCTGCTTCCCTCAGCCAGGTGCTGCTTCTCTTAAAGCCTGACTTAATCTTTCAGTGTAAGATGGACATGCTCTGTGTGCTGGAAGAAAAACCAAAGGTACTGCACACTACACCACACACGGGTTATTTTTCCCCACACTGTATTTAGAGCCTTTTTTTTTTTTTACTAATTATCTGTCTTTTTGTACATTAAAGTGACATTATCACCTGTGAAATTCTCCCAAGGTAGTTTTGGCTTAGTGTGAATCAGACACAATGCCCAGAAGCACTTTTTGGACATTTTCAGCCAAGTTTTGAGTCTTCCTGCCTTGAAAAGGGAGAATCAGTAGAACACAGATGTTAAGGCAGTAAAAAACAGGAAACCCTATTAATTTCTCTCTGTACCTTCTTGTAAGAGAGGGGCAGAGGATTCTGAGTATGTTTAATATTAAGGCCAAGACTGTTGTGTAAACAGAGTCCAATCTCTCTGAAGCAGCTTGAGGCTGATGTAGGAAAGAGAAGCTCAGAGTTACAAACACCTGTAGCTTCTTCTAAAACTATAACCAGCTTTGAAAGTTCTTTAAGTTGATGCTATTAGTTCCTGAAAGCAAGACTCTGTGCTTTTTTTTTATGTTTTTGACCCCATTTCAAGGCTTTTTGCATCGGCAATTCATGATTTTCTTTATTTGGAAACCCTTCTTACGCTGCTTTGGCTGAGTTTTGATTCATAGCTGAGCTGCTGGAAACTGTACAACCGTTGTAGGATGTGTTTCTGTTGTGCTGTTAAACAGCTCCTTGCTGACAAACATCCATGGAAACATTCTCCCAGCACTGCCATCCCACAAAAAACAAGGTAGGAGCCACGAGGGGACCAGAGGTGGGAAATCAGCACAGCCTCACCCCTTTCCAGCCCAGTTAATAGCAAACAGCACAGCCATGAATAAATAAGAGCCTGGATTGTTTACTGAGCGTTTTATTTGTACAAAGAGGCATAGCAGGGAGTGAGGCATGAGAGCAAACAGGAATTCTCCTGGGAATGCAGAGCTGAGGCTGGGAGCTTCACCATCCACCCCCACGAGCAGCACAGGCTGCAGGCCAGGCTTCACAGCGATGAAGGACTAAGAAAAATCAGGAACACGGGAATCAGTGAGCAAAAGGAGAAGCAGAAAGCAATAGAACAGTGCTGCCTTGCTGCCTCACTCTTGGATTAACAGCTCCACCTGTTCGAGGCCAGGCTCACTCTGTCATTTCTCAAAACAACATCCCTGTTCAATGCCAGCACTCAGTGTCCTTGAAACAGAACAGAAAACACCTCAGATGCAGCACGAGGGCTTGAGAACAGGTTAACAACAATTGTTCTGGAAGTTAAATTTTAAAACTCTAAATAAATTACTAAGCAAAACACCCCTATGTTAAATATCAAAGTAATAATTAGTAAAATCCAGTTACTACTTGTAGCAGTGCAAAACAAAATAGCAGCATTTGTATGGAAGTGGGATTCAGTGTAAACACCTGTTACTGAAACTGCATAAAATGGGTCTGGCTGGAGCTCAAACTCTTCCAGAGCATCTGCCTGGCTTGCAGACCTTTGGAGGCTCCTGTTGCCAGGAGGACAGTGACCAGCACATGCTGGAATCCCTCACCTGCTCCCCAGTTCCCAACAGGTTCAGCAGGGCTGGTTTGATGGGCGGTTATCTGGGGCTTTTTAGCCAGGAGTTAAAGCAAATAACGTTGGGAATGAGAAGCCTGGCTTGGGAAAACTACAGCAGGATCAGGTCATGCATCAGTGTTTCTGCTCAGAGGCAAGAATGGCCCAGACCTTCCACCCGCTGCTTGCTGGGTCACTGAGCTTTTACCTTTGGAATATTCTTGAATGGGACCTTAAAGCTCATCCTGACAGGGACACCCCCCACTACGCCAGGTTTGCTCCAAGCCCCATCCAACCCCCAGGACGTTCAAACAAGGACCTGAATTAACCAGAAAGCGAAAAGTAGAGGTGGCGTGATGTGGAGCTGCTCCTCGGACAATGTCCCCACTCTCGCCCTGTTCTTGTGCCGACCCAGGCCCGGCTCCCTGCACGCCCCGGGGATGCTCTCGAGCACACGGTGTGGGATCAGCCTCGCCAAAACGCCGCGATTTGGGAGGCGGGCGCGCTGCTCAGACCCTGCTCCGAGCCGGCCGCGTTTGCTGCGGACACACCCCAGGAGCTCCAGGAGTCTGTC
>QUSF01000030.1:2089138-2228669 GCA_003676055.1 Chloebia gouldiae
GCGGGACCGGAGCGGCGGTGGCACGGTGGGGACCGGAGGGGAGAACCTGCTGGGTCCCGAGCAGCGCCGGGATGGCGGGTACCAGACGGGAGAAGCGGCAGGACCGAAGCGGTGCTGGGATGATGGATGCCAGGTGGGATAACAGGGTGGGATGCAGCATTCTCTCGATGCCCCGGCGGGTCCCGCTCCGCTACCGCCGCCGGACGGGCCGGTAGACACAGATGGCCATGAGGATGATGGTGAGCAGGAGAGCGCTGAGGATGCTGCCGAGCAGCACTGCGGCCAGAAGAGAAAGAACATCCATTAAACACTCCCTGACCAACTCCCGAGCCCCAGGCCGGGTCGTGGCGGGGCTATACCCCATGCCCCCCGCTCCTCACCCAGGTTCTGGTGCTGCAGCACAGCGTAGGGCCGGCTGCGCTCCGCCGGGCCCGGGGACAGCGGGGACAGCGCCCAGCCCCGCGCCGCCGCCAGCCCCATCGCGCCGCGGCACGGCACGGACCCCGCCGGGCTTTGTGCGCCGGGCTCGGCTCTGCCCCTTCCTGCCGCCTGCCCCGCCCCGGGACTGGCCTTCCGGGGGAGCGGGCGGGTGGGGAGACACCGGGAACGGCTCCGGGAGCGGCACCGGGAGCGGCACCGGGAGCCGCGCCGGGAGCGGCACCGGGAGCGACACCGGGACCGGCTCCGGGAGCGGCACCGGGACCGGCCCCGGGAGCGGCACCGGGAGCGGTACCGGGAGCGGCACCGGGAGCGGCACCGGGAGCGACACCGGGAGCGGCACCGGGAGCCGCACCGGGAGCCGCACCGGGAGCGGCTGCGCCCCGCGCCCGCCCGGGGCAGACCCGCGCGTCCACCCCGCGCCTCCCTGCGCCCCCGTGGGCACCTTCGTCCCCCCAGCCCCGTGTGTCCCCCCCAGCCAAGCCCCGCTGTCCCGAACGTGGGTTCTTTTGGGTGTTTTATGGGCCCTAAACACCGAGGAACGGTGATGATGCTCTGGAAGCTACGGCAGGTGGCTGATTCACACCAGCCTCTCCCCGAGCCAAGGTTTGGTTTTAAAATGAGATATATTAGGGTCTTACCCTCTTCAGATGCCTATTCCCTGGATCCCACGGGATGGGGCGGCAGGAGGCACCGACCTGCCCGGCTTCAGCAGCACCTGGGACCCACCCCCGGGCTCGGGCGATTCCTCCGCCGGATTTTGGATCTTTGTGGCAGGACAAGGCGTGCCTGGACAGCCACAGCATCCTTTGTCCCCCAGCCGGAGCCCTGAGCCACGCACGGCGCTCCATGAATACAGAATGGCGACCTCCGGCTCCTCTCCCTCCCCTCATCTCCGAGCATCGGCATCAGCTTTATTATCCAAACCCTACAGACATGCACGGGGGAGCCGCGGGCACCTCCGAGCGAGGCAATTCCTCCATCTGCTCCGGGAGTCGGGCTTCTCCTCCAAGCCCGGGCGTTTGGCCCCTCGGCTGCCAGCCCAGGGGCCGCAGCGGCGCTCCCGTTCTCCCTGCTGTGATTTTCCTGCCAGCAGCGAGAACGGGCTCTGCCGCTTCCACCGGGATGCTCGTGGAGATGCCAGGTCCGCTCCGCGGTGAGGAGGGCGATGGCAGCTGCCCCATCGCTGTGCCAAGGAGGGATCCCGAGCAGTCTCCGTGTCCCCCGGCCGTGCCGCTGTGCTACAGGACGGGGGCCATGCCCAGCCCCTCTGCCTGGGCGGCTCGCATGAGCTTCTCGGGCCGAATGCAGACGGCGAGGCGCTGGTTGAGAGAGACAGAACGCAGAGCGTTTCCTTCCTGCTTCCCAGGGCAGCTCTCCCGGTGGGATTTCACTGCCGCTCGAACAAAGGTGCTGAGGATGCGCCTGCCCGGCTCCCCAGCCTCGGGCTGACCCGAGTGGGGTCTCTGCCCACCCCTGCCCACCTCAGCCCACCCAGGAGCCGTGGGATTGTCAGTCCTGCTCCTGACCTGCTTGAGGGACCCCGGTGTCCAGACGAGCTTGTACACCATGTAGAGGGGGATGCAGATGAAGGACGATGCTCCGATGAGGAATCCCACCGAGGTGCTCCACTCGGGGTACTGGTACTCGAAGAGGGTCAGGGGTGGCTGGTCCAGGAGGGAGCTGATGACTATCAACTGTAACGAGCAGAGCCACAGGGGCCTCCAGTCCTGTGAGCAGTTTGGGCCCCTCACACCAAAACAGATCTGCAGGGGCTGGAGCGTGTCCAGAGACGGGAACAGAGCTGAGGAAGGGTCTGGAGCACCAGGAGCAGCTGAGGGAGCTGGGAAAGGGGCTCAGCCTGGAGAAAAGGAGGCTAAGGGAGGATTTTCTATCTCCCCACAACTCCCTGATAGGAGGGTGCAGCCAGGTGGGAGCTGGGCTCTGCTTCCAGGTAACAAGGGACAGAACCAGAGGAAATGGCCTCAAATTGTGCCAGGTTACATTGGACATTGGGGACAATTTCCTCACCAAAAGCACTGTCCAGCCCTGACACAGCTGCTCAGGGCAGTGGTGGAGTCCCCAACCCTGGAGGGCTTTAACAGATGTGTGGATGTGGGCCTTGTGGACATGGGTTAGTGATGGCCTTGGCAGTGCTGGGTAATGCTTGAACTCTTTGATCTTTTCCAACCTAAATAATTCCCTGATCTCCCCAGCCCTGGCACTGATGGCAGCTCTCCCCATAGGCTATCAGGATGCAGGGATGGAATGAAATGATCTTTAAGGTCCCTTCCCACCCAAACCATTTTGTGATTCCATGATTCTATGAGCACCATCCACATCCTGCTGCTGCCCCTGTCATCCCAAATCCCAGCCAGCATGGACATTGCAGGGACATCTCCCAGACTGCCAGCCCTGGCTGGGTGAGGGCTGGGGGGCCTCTGTCCAACAAGCCCTGTGAGCCGGTGGCCTGTGAGGGCTGCTCAGCCCTGTGCTGAAACAAAACCATTTGCTGTGTGCTTTGATGATAATACTCCTCTCTTAATAACCAGGGCAAAGTGCTTAGAGCCATAATTAATCCTCACAAGGCCTCTTCTCCTGCAGATCCGGTGAGATGAGACCCCTCTGCCAACGGCAGCCTTTGAAGTGCTGTGGGAGCTGGCATTTCAAAGGGACAAATCCAGCCCAGCACAGGAGATGGACCCATGGCCGGCCCTGCCAGGGATGCTGCGTGCTGGGGGGATGAGACAAAGCTGAGCTTGCACCTGTGTGAGCACCCAGCTTTGCCCTGGAGCTGTGGAAAAGGCTGGAAAATGAACTTGCAGCTCCCTTTCTTGGTGAGGTCCTGGGGCTGTGGGCATTGTGGCAGTGCCTGTGGCTGGAGCAGCAGCACGGGGAGGGCTGGAACGAGGTCCCACAGCCCTGTCCACTCTCCTGGCAGCTTGGTCACCTCGTGTGGGTGAGAGGGGAGTTATCCATGGCATGGGGAGCTGGGCAGCAGAGGGGAGTGGCTGTCCTGCAGGGTGTCCAAAGGGACAGCAACGACCTTGTCTGTAATTTGGCTGTGGATACTCACCGCCAGCAGGGCTGGGCTGATGGCGATCCAGCACAGCTTCCAGAAGAGCCCCGGGGTGAAGCCCAGCATGGCTTTGACATCGTGGGAGAACCTCTGGATCCCTGCCAGAGGAGAGAGCCCTCACAAACCCGGGATCCCTCTGGGGACGTGGGGTCAGGGACACCCACACAGACACAGCGCCCTCCGTTCCCATCCCGGCCTGGCCAGGAGCCACACACAGGATCCAGTGCCCGGGATTTACCCACCTGTGCAGGGCCACACACCTGTGCAGGTGCCTTTTCCACGACAGAGGCAGTTTCTTACCATAAAACCAGGAGACAGCGATGGTTTCCAGCAGCACCACTGCCAGGATGGAGCAGCCGGCACCGAACTCCTCCAGCAGGTTCACCACGTAGGCTCCCCCCTGGAGCAGCAGGAGGAGGAGGAGGCTGCAGAACCCACGGGGTGAAGAAGGGGATGGGGGCCAGGGCAGGGTGGTGCCAGTGGAACTCACGTAGGTGAGGGTGCTGAGGGAGCCCAGGAAACAGAGTGTGATGAGACCGAGCACGAAGAGCTCCCGGCGCCCTGCCAGGACCTGGGGGTACTCGTCCATCACGGCCGTGATCACGGCCTCCAAGCCTCCAAACTGCAAAGGAAATGCTGGTGTGGGGTGGGGGAATGGGATGTGGGGACAGCCCTGCTCTCCAAGAAAATCTGCATGGCTGAGCGGGGATGTCCCATCCCATCCCATCCCATCCCATCCCATCCCATCCCATCCCATCCCATGGCCATAACTCGCCTTGTCACCTGTCACCCTGTTCTTTTAAAAGTTTTAAAGTTCTTTTAAAAGTTTTCTATACCTTCTGATGTTCAAATATTTCTACTGGAGTTCTCACGCACTGTTCATGTAAATAATGATTGTTTTCCATTCTTCTTTGTGAGAAGAGAGAATTGATAGACTGTTAGTTTAATCAGTGTAGTTGGAGAGGTGGCAATTTCATCCTCCAATCCACTGTCACTTTTAGAATTTTATATGTTGCGAGGTCAGAAATAAAACTTGTTTTTCTTTTTTCTTTCTCTTCTTTTTTTAATGGAAACAGAGTGACAGTCACCCCACTGTCAGCCATGGGACATGGCCACCCCCGGTCCCTGCTGGGGACACAGCTGGACTGTCCCCTCCTACCGTGCTGTCCAGCCCCAGGGTGATCATCATCAGGAAGAAAATGATGGCAAAGAAGGTGGATCCCACCATGTTGGCAATTGCTTCAGGGTAGGTGATGAAGAGGAGGCTGGGCCCTAGGAGGGGACACTGGCTTGGTTGGCTGTTCCCTGGCACAGCCCTGGGGGTGGGAATTCGCTTGGGGAAGAGGCTGCTGGAGGGAGGAGAACCTTTATCTCTGGCCACATCCTCCACCTCCACGTCCCTCATCTCGGCCATGTAGCCCAGCACGGTGAAGATGACAAAGCCTGAGAGGAAGCTGGTGAGGCAGTTCACAGCACTGGTGACCAGAGCATCCCTGGAGGGCAGAAAGGAGGGAGAGACCCCACTGCAGGTCAGCCCTCACCCCGCTCCAGCTGCCCTGGCCTTCCCCCACTCCCGTTCCCTCTCCTGGCCCGTCGCACCAGAACCATCAGTGAAATGGGGAAAGATGCCCAGCCTGCAGCCACAGGGACCAGGAGCTGTTGGGATGTGGCAGTGGGGACCAGGAGCTGCCAGAAGGTGCCTCCACTGCAGCTGTGCCCACTGGGGTGGACCCTCACCGGTAGCAGTTGTTGTGGAAATGGTTGTAACTGGCCAGAGCAAGGAGGACTCCAAATCCAGGGCCCAGGGAAAAGAAAATCTGTGCAGCAGCATCCACCCAAACCTGGAGGGAGAAACAACAGGAGGATGGGCAGGGCAGGAGGTCCTTGGGGCTGGGATGGAGCTGGGAGGTGCCTCACAGTACCAATGTACTGTGTACCATGGACACCCCATGGCACAGGGGTGGGGCTGTGCTGGCACAAGTGTCTGCATGTCCTTTCCAGGACATTTTTCCTTTTCCATCTCCTTTTCCAGGAGATGTCCTGAGGGCTGAGGAGCTGCTGTGGCATGGAGTGAGTTCGTTCCCACCCTGGGGTCCTGCAGCAGCAGTGCCACCCGTGCTCACCCACACTCGGAGCAGGGATGGATGGAGGGGAGCCCCGAGCCTGCCGTGCCCACTCCTGCCTGGCACATTCAGTGCTGGCAGCATGGCCCTCATTACCTTTAATGAGAATTCTCAAGTGCTGCCTGGTAATTACCCACAGGAAGCCCATTGTCAGCCCAGGGGGGAGCACAGCACAAACAAAACCAAGCCAGAATGAGATGGGTGATTCAATTATGGATTTACATTTCCAAGAGCCTGTCCAGGGCACCTCGTTTCTGTGGGAACAAGGGCCCCATTGCCCTATGGTGGGGCCAGACCCGTGGGGAGGGTCGGCTGGGTGTCCTGGGGAGGGGTTCTGGGTGCTGCCATGCCCCAGGTGCTGCCCACACTCACCGTGGTGCTCAGGAGCTTGCCCCAGTCCGGGCGCAGGTAGAAGAGAACCCCTCTCCAGGCTCCAGGCAGGGTGGCCCCTCGGATGAGCAGGATGAGCAGGACGACGTAGGGCAGCGTGGCTGTCACCCACACCACCTGGGGGGAGGCAGCTGTCACCCCGTGTCACCACAGAGCACCCAAAGTCCCGTGCTGGGCTCACTGGGGGTGACCTCAGGGGCAGGCATGGGGAGGAGGATGAGGAGGAGGTGACGTTTCTTCTTCCACAGTCCGGTGGGTGGCAAGATCCTACCAGGTGAGGGGTCCCTCCAGCCCTGGCAGGGCAGTGCTGGAGCTCTCCTCACCTTCCCAGAGGTTTTCACCCCTTTCCACAGGCTGAAGTAGACGATGGTGAAGATGAGGAAGAGGCAGAGGAGCAGCTGCCAGCGGATGCCCCCGATGTCATCCAGACCCCCGGATTTCTGAATCTCCAGGACCTTCCTCCTGCATGCAGGGATCCCCACGGCTGGGAGCAGGCTCAGCCCCAGGCAGGGAATCTGTGAGCTCCTCAGGAGCATTCCCACCTCAGAGCCCCCTCAGGGACGTGCCCAGCTCACACCATCCACACCGAGCCCTTACGTGTAAAACTCCTCGGCGGGGGACCTGGAGAAGTTGGTCCAGGTCACGTTGCTCTGCCCAAAGTAGTTGGTGCAGTCAGGGGTGTTCCAGGGGTTGTCACAGCTCGCCCAGGGCAGGGTGCCTGAGAAGGACGAGTAGAAGTAGTAGAGAGCCCAGGCAATGATGGTGTTGTAGTAGAAGGAGACGTAGAGGCCGATGATGCAGATGGCAAAGCCGATGCCTGGGGAAAGCAGGATCAGGCTCAGCCTCAGGACACGGCTCTGGGGACACGCCGGGGTCACGGTGTCACCCCAGCTGGGCGTCTCTCACCTTTAAAGATGGGGCAGATGCGCTTCCAGATGGGGATGGCACCTGTCCTGTGGAACTGCCCCAGGGCCAGCTCCATGTAGAAGAGGGGCACCCCCCCGAAAACAGCCATCAGCGTGTAGGGGATGAGGAAGGCTCCTGCAGGGTGGGGAGCAGAGCAGGGTGAACACCAGGCTGCCAAGGGACCACAGCATTGTCACCTCCCTCCCTCCATTCCGGCAGTGCCCCAGCAGGTTTGGATGTGTTTGTGAGAAGATTTGGAAATGATCTGGTCAGAGGAGCTCAGAGATGTGAGACCCTGGACAGCCCTGCTGGAGTCCCAGCCCTTCCTGGGGAGGCACAATTTGGCCAGGATGGAACAAAGAACCACACAAACCATTGGGGCACAGGGGAGGGGACGCCCAGCACCCCTCAGGTCTGGAAGAGTTTTGGAGGAAAATCTGACTGAATATGCACAGCCACCCCAAGACACATAATTAGTGCTGTAATCTGCATTATTCATAACATCCTCATTTTTACTGGGGCTACACTTGTACCCCATGGAGCTTTTGGAAGTGGAACTGCTCTCTGAGTTCTGCTGGGATTAGTTAATTTAACCCCCACGGCTCCTCCTGGTGACAGATGTGAGTGTGGTGCACCCCAGCATTCCCAGTATCCCCCAAAATCCCAGCACCTCCATCTCTTGTATCCCCAGCACTCCCAGTATCCCCAATATCCCTGTCATCTCCAGTATCCCAAATGTCCCCAGCACCCTCCTGCAGCCCCTGTATCTGTCTGACAGGACTGGCCCAAGAGGACCAAGGGTTTTCAGTGTTTTCCTTCCAGGCAGAGCCTGGGTTGTGGGTGAGCCCAGTGCTGCCCATCCCAGTGTTCCCCCTCCATGGGGCTGTGCTCCCCCAGAGCTGCTCCCTGATCTCCTCACCCTCCCGTGTGTGTGGGGCAGGTGGAAACCTCCCACCAGGCACACAGAGGGGCTCAGCTCTGCTCCCAATCCCACAGGAGCAGCTCGCAAATAACTGTGTTTCAACGTGGGCACCTGGGATCCACAGTTTTGCCTTGAGTATGGAACTAATTATCTCTTTCTAATTTTCCCAAGCAGTAGAGGATGCTCCCCGAAAGCCAACTTTGGCAATTAAATCCGCTGCGCTTTCCCAAACAGCACAAAATTCTCATCCCTCCTTTTTCATTTCCATGTGAGGGGGGTTTCTATCCTGCTCCATTCCAAGCAATTTATTTAGTTGTCGTTTACTGAAGGTTTTTTCCTTCGTGGTGTTTCTGTGTCTTCGTTTCCCCTCAAAGCTGGGGCTGCTCGTGAGCTCCAGCCAGGATCCACAGCAGGAGGGTGGGATGCTCATGAGGATGATTTTAAACCAGGAGCCATCCCAAAGGGCAGCTTCCCAGAGTCCCAAGATCATGAAGTGTGTGAGCCTCCCAGCCCGAATTTACAGATCTTAATCCTTTTTTTTTGCAGTTTGGACGATGCTAATTTTCCCTTTGTGATCCTAGAGCTGCTAAGGCACCTCTAACCCCACTGGCAAAGGAGGGAAAGATCAGGAATGGAAGGAAAGACCAGGAAAGGAGGAAAGGACCCCAGGAAAGGAGGATGGAGGGAGTGGAGGAGGATTTTGAATGAAGAAAGACACAAACAGAAAAGAGACAGATGTCGGGAGAAGTTGGGCCAGTCTTTAAACCGCCCTGTCTGAAGTAGAGCAGCTGGGAACAAAGAAGGGGAAGAAACAGTGAATTCTTCAGGGTGGGAAAGATGGAAAATGAGGAAAAAGACATTTTTTTCTCCAAAAGAAGACTTAAATAAGCCCAGTGGCGTCCTTACCCCCTCCGTTCTGGTAGCAGATGTAAGGGAACCGCCAGACGTTGCCCAGATCGACGGCGAATCCAATGACAGAGAGGAGGAAATCCATCTTTTTGCTCCACTTGTCCCTGGGGTGGGTGTGGGGGTTTGGGGGTGCAGGGCTGGCAGGGGGACCCAGGCAGGGCTGCTCTGCCATCCTGCCACCCCGACAAATCCTGCAGGATTCAGGCTGAGTAAGTTGGGAAGGATTTCTGTGTTGCTGATGACAGATCCGAGGAGGGGAGGGTCAGGCTGATTGCGCTTCCCCACCTCCCTCTGGAAACTCACGGAGGAGGCACGGGGAGAGCAGCCGGCAGGGAAACAGAGCCGTGCTCTGATCAAAGGCAGCCAGGGAGAGCAGCCCCCGAGC
The DNA here is from genome assembly GCA_003676055.1 of Chloebia gouldiae. NCBI lineage: Eukaryota > Metazoa > Chordata > Aves > Passeriformes > Passeridae > Chloebia > Chloebia gouldiae. The sequence continues at coordinate 2,098,291 of QUSF01000030.1, forward strand.
AGCAGGACCGGCCTGACCCTGCAGGGACCGGCATCACCTCATGGGGACCCTGCAGGGACCTCATTGGAACCAGCCTCACCTTGTGTGAATAAACATCACCCCGTGGGTCCCACCCTGGGGAGGGGATTCCGGCTTAGTTTTTGAGGCTGAGGTGGTAAAATGGGACGGTGTTTCCTCCTTCCTCCTGACAAATCCTTATTTCTCTCTCCCTGGTGTGTTTTGCTAAGGAGGTGACACTGATGCTTCAGGAATCACGGAGTGGTTTGGGATGGAAGGGACCTTTAAAGGTCATCGCATCCATCTGGGCTCGACAGGTCTCTCTGGGGTGTGAATTGCTGGGGAAAAGCCACACAAAAGTGAAATAACTTTCACAGCTGAGCTGTGACCAGGAGGGGATGGCAGCATCCCCAAAGCCACCACTCTGCCCTGTGACAGTTTCACAGCAAAATTCATTGCAGTGGAACATGTCTGTGCAGGGTTTGCACAGATCTGAGGTCACCAGGTTATCCCAGGGCTCTGAGGGCCTCCAGCCCTGGCTTTCACAGCCTTTCCCATCTTTAATTAAAAGAATCTACAGGAGGGATGGAGCCGGAGCTGCGGCTCCAGGGCCATGGAGAGCGGGTTGCTGTGACGACGTGACGCAGCTGCCCGGCACGGGAAGCCTCTGGACACTGTTAATCCCTCAGGCACACACACGGGGACCCGTTAGCAACCTCCAGTTAAAAGCACATTTATATATTTTTTGTTTTGTTTTGTTTATGTCTGGCCCTGGCTGCTTTGGCTGTCATAGAATGGAATCACAGAATCATGGAATTGTTTGGGTTGGAAAAGCCTAAAAGTGGGTTCAGTCCTGTCAGTCCCTCCACAGGGTGGATTGAACTCCACTCTCTCCCTCTCCACTGTGGAACCTGAAATTATTGTGGCTTTAAGATGAAATAATTGTTCTTTGAACATATCTCCTGTGAAATACAGCAGTTTTCTGCTGGTGGGGTTCCGTGGGGCCACGAGGATGTTCCCCAAAAAGGGGTTGGGTGGGGGGGCTCAGGGTGGTCCCTGGGCTGGGGGGGAGTGAGCGGAGATTGGGGGGTCCCAGCACAACCCCTCCATCACCCCCTGCTCCTAAACCTGGTGTGGCTCCCCCCGAGCCCAGTCCCAGCACGCAGGTGAGGGAGAGTTAATCTGCTGTGGTTTATAGGGGATTTGTTTCCCTCCTGGCACTTCCCAGAGCCGTGCATCCCAACCCTTCGGCATGGCAGTGGAGTTGAGAGCCGAGGCTGTGGGGGCTGCCAGTGAGGCAGCCTTGTCCCAGTTTTGGGATGAAGTGGAGGAATCACCACTGCTTGCAGAGCGTGCCAGGGGAGCGGGGTTTAACCCCCTGACCAAAGATCATCCCGAGGACTAAATAACAGAACTGAGGCAGCTGGTGCCCCAACAACTGTGAAAAATAACAGATCATAGAGAATAGATATCAGAGAGCAGAGAATAGAGAATAGAGAATAGCTCTTTCTCTGCTGCTGGCCCTTCTTTTCTCCGGATGGTTTATGTGGGATGGTTTGGTGGGACAAGTGGGAGACCCCTCTGTGTCCACGTCCTGCCCCTGCTCAGGAGGGCTCAGCAGATGGGCTCAGGCACGACCAAGGGTCTGTGGGGTCTGCGGGAAGCAGGGACAGCCTCCAGCATCCCTCGAGCACTGGACAGAGACCCCTTTCCCAGTGTGAAGTAGAGGCTGTTCAAACTCTGGCGTCCGTTTCAAACTAAGCTCTTTTTTCTCCTAAAGAATCTCTTGTTTCCTTCACACCGGGCTGTTAAATCACACCCGGGGGGGCAGAGCTGGTCCTGCAGGAACGTCCATGGCCGGAGCTATTCCCACGGCCGCTCCCAGCCGGAGCCGAGCAGGTTTGCAGCGCAGGGATGCGCACGCTGCTGGATGGAGCTCGCTGTGCTCAGGCACGGACCGGGCACGGCGGATGCCCCGCTCCAGCCCAGGGCTGAGCAGAGCCGTCGGTTCAGTACCTCCATCCCTGAGAGAGCCGCCGGGCTCGCTGGGGAATGAGCCGTGAATGCTCCCGGTGCTCCCGTCCCTCTGCCCCCTTTCCCTGTGCCGCTCATGCGGCTCCCCGGGCAGCGGGGCTGTCAGATCGATCACGGGAGAGCTTTGAGATCTCCACGTGTCTTTAGAAGCTGCAAGGTGGAAAGAGCTGCTGGAGATGGGAGGAGGGCAGGGGGAGAGGTGTCTTGGGCACATCATGGAATGGTTTGGGTTGGAAGGGTCCTTAAAGATCAGCCAGTGCCACCCCCTGCCATGGCAGGGACACCTTCTGCTGTCCTGGGTTGCTCCAAGCCCCATCCAGCCTGGCTTGGGCACTTCCAGGGATGAGGCAGCCACAGCTGCTCTGGGCAACCTCTGCCAGGGCCTCAGCACTCACAGGGAGGAATTCCTTCCCAATATCCTGTTTCGACACCTGAGACATCACGGTCAGACAGTCTGTGCACTGCCTCAGCCGCTTACTTCTGCTTTCCCCCTGTTATTTTCCTTATTCAAAGCACAAATCACTTCGGATTGAAAATGCAGAGTTTCAATCCAACTCAAATCAGATTTAAATTTGAATATCCCTTGCTTTAGAAGTTGTTTCTAAACACCGTGACGGCTTGATCAGCAGAATGCTTTTATCCCACCTGCTCATCCATGCAGGAAAGTGCAGGGAAGTGAATTGTGGTCTTAAAACAACTATCCTGTTTAAGCCTCAGAGGCAGCAGTGGGAAGTTTAATTTAATTAGCATGATACTCAGAGATGTAACTTAATCACATTAAGTATAGATCAACGTGCTCTCATTTAAGCTCTCCAAGCTCCAGAAAACAGGGGCCAATAGTCTCTCACCTGGCTTTAATCTGAGGAGAGGCAGAATTTTCCAAGGAAAAGGAACCAGCAAGGCTTGAGGGGAGCTCGTCCCTGTGCTTCTTTCAGACGATTTTCTCCCAGAGATTCTGGGACCCATCTGGTCCAGCAATCACATTCCCCTGAGTTACATTTGTGCTAAAAGGGTATTTAAAAGGCAAATAAACAGCGAAAAGCAAACAGAGTACACGGAAATATGGGTATGGCCCAGGCTTCCTCCTGGCCCCTGGAAGGTACAGAAGGGACCAAATTGGGATCAATCCCGAGGCCGGAGCTCCCTCCTGCTCTCCTGCCAGCCTGGGCAGCGGAGGGATCCATTGGGATGACGGTCCCTGCTGTCACTAGGGCCACCGAGGAGGAGCACGGCAGGAAAAGCTCCGAGGCAGAGGATGCTGCCCAGCTCTGGGGGCAGTCCGGGGGCTGGCGGGGGTGACACCGTGTCCCTGCCGTCCATACCGGGACTGGGCCCGGTGGCAGCGGGGCCGGGCGGGGCCGTGCCGGCGGCCGCTGCCCTGGCGCTACCGCGGTTCGTAGTTATTGGAAACTGGACTGCGGAGGAGGCAGGATGCTGTTTCTATGGAAATGTCCTGGAACAGTAAACCAGGGAAGAGGAAAACAGAAGAGATGGCAATGGAGCTGCAGGCAGGGCACTCTCCGAGGGGCTTTGCCGGTGTGATTTTGAGAGGAGGCGTTGGGGGTCTCCGGTCGTTGTCACCTTCCCGCTGTGCTGGAGCTCAGCGGAGCGGGCCTGGATGGCTCACGCCTGAAAGGACGTGGTTGTTTCACCCCTGCGAGGAACCCCCCGAGCCCTGAACCCCTGTCCGAGGCCAGACACTGCCCCAGCCGTCCCCCAGGCTCCCCCCGCCCCGTGCCACCCCGCCCCGCCGCCGCCGTCCCCGGGCACCTCGGGCTGGGCCGGGGGTGCGGGAGCCTGGCTGGGATAACGGGACTCAGCTCTCGGGGGGCTGGAGGCGACACCGGGAGCTGCGGGACGGCTGCGACCGCACCGTGGGACCGATCCCGGCTGAGACCCGGGCGAGAGCACCGGCCCGGACCCGTTCGCCCCTCGGGGCGCTACCGTCGGTGTCGGTGTCGGGGGTTTCGGGGGTACGGGCGAGCCGGGGGTGCCGGTGCTGCGGATGCCGGGCGTAGCGCGGATGCCGGTACCGGGGGTAGCGGAGCCGTGAGTACCGGGGTGCCGGGGGCGGTCGCGGATTGGCGGCGGCGGCGGCGGCCCCTCCCCGGCGGGGCGGGGGGCGGCGCGGCCCGGGGCCCGGCCCGGTGCCCGGCAGTCTGCGGGCGCTGCGGAGCGAGCGCGGCCATGGCGGCGGCCCCGGCGGGTACGGCGGGCGGGGACCGGGCACCGGCACCGGCACCGGCACCGGGGGTGGCGGGGCAGGGCCGCACTAACGGGTCTCTTCTCCTCGTTTCTCCCCGCAGAGGCGGAGACCCGGCAGCGGCTGCTGCGCACCGTCAAGAAGGAGGTGGGTGCGGGACCCCCGGGAGCAGCCCCGGTGCCCGCGGGGAGCGGCGGGTCCTGCCCGGGGGGAGCCCCGGGCCCGCCCGCGGCGTCCGCTGGTTCTGCTGCTGCTGTTTTTGGGGTTCCGAGCCCCCCAAAAACCAGCCCGGAGTGCGGCCGAGTGCCCACCCACCCTGGCGCGGTTGCGGGTCCCGGGGGGCGGAGAAGCATCCCTGCAGCGCCAGTGCCCGGCATCCTTGGAAAATCGCCTTTGGCTGGGGGCAGAGCACGCCACAACTTGGGATTTTCCGCAGGGAAAAGGGGCGACTCCCGGTGCTGCATCCTTCCCTTGGGAGCGGGGATGGGACGAGCCCTCCCGCAGCACGGCGCTCCTTGGCAGGGCGGGGGGCAGCGGGATTTGGGGAGAGGGAGCCCCAAATGTGTGTGCCCGGTGCAGGGTGGTGGCGTTCCGCATCTCGCCGTGCTCCCCCTTCTCAGGCACCTTTAACTCTATTAGTTTGTGCGTTGTTTCATGCTGAGCTGCCTGGAGCTCCGTGTTTATCCCGTGTGTCACACCTGAGCCGACGGTCCATCGAGTCACGGAGCCGCGTCCTGCCCGGTGCTGGAGCGCTGGGTCGCTGAGCACAGGTCACCGGCGGCTGTGGTCGTGTCCTGCCCACGCTCTGTCCCCGCAGGTCACCTCCCGGGATGCCGGAGTGGGGCGGGGGAGGTGTGTGGTGGTTTGTTTCTGGTGTTACGAGCATCTCGCTATGGGGTTTACAGGCTCCCGGGGAGTGGAAGACGCTGCTTGGAGTCGGGAGAAGCAGACCCGAGGGTGGTGGGTCTGGGGAGGGTGACAGCGCTGCCCATCCAGACCTCTTCCCACCTTTAATCCTGTGCTAAGGAATACTCCCGGTTGCCTCAGCAACGGCTATTAAACCAGGAAAAGGGTATGACATTTATTTAGCGTTGTGGATAGAGCTGCCATCTCATTATTACTGTCTGTGGCAGCTCCTGAGTGCAGAGACAGCAGCTGCAGGGTGGCAGCCAGGGCTGCTCCTGCCATCCCCCAGAGCCTCTCCTGTGCTGGCCTGGCTTTGCTGGCTCCCAGGGGCTGGGGGAAAGGGGAGCTGGTACCTCAGGGAGCAAAACTGGGGCTGGTTCCTGCCCTTCTGCTGGCTTTGGGGGAGATAATGTGGGTTTGGTGAATGTGGGTAAAGCCTGAGGGAGGGATGCTGTGTGGGGAAAGCTCCCTGCCCTGTGAAGTGCCACCACGGTGCTGTGAGCTGGGTGTTTGACACACTCCTGGCGCTCTCCAGCAGCCCCTTGGTGCTGACACAGAGCAGAGGCTTTTTCCTGGTGATCCCATTGCTCGAGATGTTGGTGTGGATGTGGGCTCCCTGCAGGTACCAGGTGGTTGCCATTCCCTTGGGATTTGCCTTCCACTTGCCCTTCCACTCCTGCTGGAAGTGCTGAGCTTGGACAGGGGCTGGGTCCAGTGATGGGAGCTGTGGGTGGGGGAATTCCATGGAGGACCTGTGCTCTCCACCTGAGCTTTGCTCTGGTAGGAATGAAAGACCTTGGGGAACATGATCCTGTAGGTTATGGAGTCAATTATTCAGCATCATCCCTGAAACCAGGAGCAGGTGGGGCATTCTTGTGCCCATTGCTCTCTGCTCATGCTTTTGGTTTTTCTTCCTCTTCTAGGCTGTCCTCAGGTTAAGTCAGGAGCTTGTGCAGACTCCAAGGAGCAGTAGAAAGGGCCAGTTGCAGAAATTTGTTTTTTTTCCCCCCCCCACTCCCAGAATTTTAACCTTTCCCAAACCTGTATTATTCTCATTTCATGAGGCCATGCCTGGTTTTGCTCCAGCCCTCAGTGCAGGTGAGCCCAGCTGAGACCAGGGACAGGCAGGGCTGTCCTTGGGGAGCTGTGCCATGTCTGTCACCCCAGGGCCATAACTGAGAAGACAAACACTGGGAAGAAGGTCTGATCCAAGCAGGGACAGAAACAATAAACTGGAATTAGCCAGGGCACAGAGCAGCCCTCAGTATTTGGCTGTTGCCATGGTTAAGGCATTGGGTTCTGGAGAAGTCCTGTGCTGCAGTGGATGTGCAGGTTGAGATGAGCTGTGTTATCTGTCACCATCTTCTTCCTCCCCCCCAACCCCATATGGCCACAATAAATCAAACCAACCCTGGAAGCTGCAAAACTGACTGTTTGTCAGCAGGCTGCAAGGGAAGGGGTGAAGCCTGACTTTGTGAGGTATTTTGTGTCTTGTTATGCAGGATAAGCAGCATGACCAACATTCTCTGATTTTTTAGAGCTTTTATCAGATGAAACGAGGTTTTTTTACTAACCCAGCAATACCCAGGTTTGGAGGGATGTGGGTTATCAACTAGAAATATTCCCCTTGTAACTAGAAATATTCTTTTACAAGTTTTGTTTTGCATCGAGGCAAGTGCTGAGGTCTGTTTTCAGCTCCCTCCAGGCAGCTGCATGGCACAGAGGAAGGGAAGCAGGTGTTACCTGTGCAATCCCACCTGCACACGTGTCCCTGGAATGTGAGCTGAGTGGTGTGTGAGAGCAAACAGTCATCTTGGTCTTTCTTCTGCAAAAACTTAGTTTATGTTTAACTTGCCACTCAGGAAGCAGCTCCGAGTCTTTACTCATCAGTAACTGTTGAACCTGGATTGAACATTTTGCTGCCTGTTCTTAGAATCCTTTCAAATGTTGGGGTTGACCACAGCCTGCTTGTCTTCTGCCAGATCTATTGTTTATTTTTCAGTAGCTGGAATGGTTGTCACTGTGTAGCTGTTGACTAATTCCTTCATCATGTGTCATGGGAACAGCAGTCAGTCTCGTCCTCCCACCCTTTCAGAGAAGCCCCTGCTTTGCAGTCATGTTGCCTGGTTTGTTGCTAAATAACACAAATGACTGGTAAGACCAATGTTTTTGCAGCTTGGGTTTGTTTTTCTGTGTGCCTGCTATTCCAAAATATCAGATTGCAGGCATCAGTGCCAGCTATTTCATTCTGGATGGGTAGAAAATTGTAAATTAATTTAATGTTACTAGGATTTGAAAAATTAATGTTGAGAGCTTTAAGTGTTCTCAAGGCCAGTTTATTTAAAAAAAAAGAAAAAAAGGGAAAAGGCCTTTGTGTAGCTGTCAAAATGTTCAGGCAAGATAAGGATGAGGATGATGAGCTGCAGGTTGGTAATGAAAGCTGCTGTTGGGAGAGGGACCCTCTGATGTGTCTCAAGCACCCAGGGCAGCCTTTTTCAGATATTTCTGTACCAGGAGAGAGCAGAGGGCCCTTAATGCAGCATTTCTCAATTGCCTGCATCGATCTGCCCTGAAGAGCAGCCCTGATCACTGGGGACCATTTCCTCTCCTTTCAAAGATAAAAGCAGGGCTTTGCACAGGAGCTCTTGTGCTGCAGAAACCCCTGGCTTGAGCCTTCGTCCCCAGACCAGGTTTTGTGCTGCTTTTCCCCTTTCTCACACCTTCCCTAGGCTAGGGAACCCTCTGTGCTCTGCTGCCAAAATATCCTGCCCCCTTCCCCCCCTGCATCCTGGCCGTTGCCATGGAAATATTGGCTTTGCACAGATTCAGGACTTGGGGGTAATTTGGAGCTGGAAGTTGCCCTTGGTTCCAGCATCATCTTTTGCCATGTTTCTGCGATTCCAAAAGACTCATCAGGGTGACTTCACTACCTGGGAAAAGCTCTGGGATGTGGTGAGAACAGAACCCAGCTTGGAGGTTGGGTGTGCTGGAAACACAGAAATGACTAAAGTTTGCCATAAATGTTTCCTTAAATGTCTGTATTGAGCATTTACAGCAAGCAGTGCCCACAGATGGCGTGGAAATGTGCCTTTGACAAGCACAACAGGAATAGAACCAGCTATAACGTGATCTCAGGCAGCTCAAATTAGTGTTGTAAGCAGGGATTTTTTGGCCAAAAGTTGATGCTCTGTGAAGAAAGTCTGCTGCAAAACATTCTCAGCAAATACACGTGGCTGGGATTACCCCTGTGTCCCCCAGGGTGCAATGTTGCATTATGGATCCTTCCATTAATATATTTTAAATTCATTTTCCAGCAAACTGCACAAATATTCGGAGTTGTTCTCCTCTGTTATCCCCCAGGGAGCCTCACCCCAGTGCCCAGCTGTGAGCACAGGTGGTTCCTGGGGAAGGGCTGGCCTGGAATTCCCTCCTGTGTGTCACATGGAGGATCCCTCAGCTGCAGGAGGTGCCATGTTTTATTCAGCAAGTGGTCATAAATAATTAAATCAGACTTTTAGAAAAGCCAAAGCTCTCAGTGGGCTGGAGGGTGATCGATGTTTCTGAGGCAGCAAGAACAGGGAGCTGCCAAATGGCTTTCAAGGCAAGTGCCCGGTGCCATCAGAGCTGTCCCTGTGCTGTCCCCTCGTGCCAGGGGCCACCAAAATGTCTCTGGGTGTAAATGATGCCTGTGTCCTGCAGCTGGGGTCGTTTTAACTGATCCCAGCACAATTAATTGGGATTTTTATTTTAGTGGTCAGCCAGTGAACTCTTGGAGAAGTGGCAGAGCGTGGCTGCAGCTCGTGGTGGTGCTGAGCAGTGTCTGGCACCTGATTTTGGGACCATCAGGGTGTTTGTTGGTGGGAAGATGAGGAACGTGGTAAGGCAGGAGAAGCAGGAAATCCTGCAGCACCGCGTTTGAAAATGTGAATTTTATCAACAAGGCTGCTAAAAATGGGCGTTGTAGCAACAAGACAGGCAGCAGGCAGACATTTCATTTTCAAATGAGAAGATAAAACTGGTTGGTGAGAGGTTTCAGTCTGAGAAGTTTCTGCTTTAGCTGAAAAAGTGGCTTTAGCTCCAGCATGGGCAGTGTGGTGAAATATCCCAGGATTTCCATCCAGCATTCCCTGCACACAGAGACTCCTGTGGGCACCAGAAGGATTTGGGGTTTGGAAAAATGTCTTTGTGTCCTGGAGCTGAGCAGAGATTCTGCACTTTCTTTGCCATGGACACCTTTGGTCCATCCAGCAAAACCAGGCTTCCATTGCTGCTGGGAAATATCCCCTGCAGTGCAGGGGAGGCTGTTTGTCCTGGCAAGTACAGCCCTGCCTGGGGATGTCCTGATGCTGCATCTCAGTGATCCTTCAGCTGCAGAGTTCCATGGAGCATGGGGAGCTGCTTCCTGGGCAGCTTTTTCATGGAAAGAGACCTTGGTTGGGAGAAAAAATTGCAGGAGAGCTCAGACTACAGCAGGGAATGCCCACATGCACTCGTTACACCAAAACTGAAAATGAAAATGGGATTTTTTTTTTAAGTGTAAGAATTAACTTTAAACGCATAATCAAAGCAGTGATGAGAATGATGATGGGAATGAGAAAGCTCCAGCTTGGAAGATAATTTGAAAAGCAAATGTAAAAAAGCAAATCAAGTTTAAAGCCTCTTTCGTCAATGGATTTTGTGGTTTTGGGTTTTTTAAAATGATTTTGTTGTTTGATGGCTTTGGAGGGTGATCCTGGGCCAGGTGGATTGAACAGGAGCAGTGAACCTGGAAGTGCTGGGTAAATGGTTGGGCTCAATGATCTTGGAGGTCTGTTCCAACCTAAACAATTCCATGATTCCATGATGAATTCCATGGTTCTGAGGGGTACAGGCAGTGCAGCTTTCTGGCTCTGGTCCTGCAGCATCTCATCCATCTGACCTGACAGCCTGTGTAGAGGTGGATGTTCAGAGGGAGCAGGAGACACCCCCATCTGCATCCTCACCTTCATCTCTATTTTTAGCTGTAAATCCTTTGGGTTTGGTTTGGGATGCTCTCCCACTGCTTTTGCTCCAGTGTGGGGCTGCTGTGCCACATTTTTTCCTCATCCAGGCCTTTTTTTTGGTGCTGGATATGGCAACCAGGCCCATTCCTGGATCTGGAGGCCAGGAACATCCCCACAGCTGCCCTCAGCCTGTGGCAATGTGAGTGAGCTTGACCCTGGAACAGGGCTGGGAAAAGGATCTCCCTGGGGACTCTGTTTGCATCTGGCTGGCCATAAACAATTTCACAGAGTTATGAGCATGGCCAAATAGACAGGAGGTGCTGTGCTTCCACAGAAATGCCTTAATAACCAGTGAAAGGCTTTGCAAGAGGCAGGAAAATAGACTGCAAATGATCCAGAGTACAGGAAAAATGATCCAGAGTATAGGGAAAAATCTGACCAGGTAGAACCAGTTGTGGGTCAGTATTGCCTTGGACTAATTAAACCTGCAGTTCTTGGTGTGCTCCTGGTCCTTGCACCTCGGTGGTGGCTGTGGCTGTGATAATATTTAGCTTGTTCCAGCAGTGTAAATGACAGCAGGGCTGGGTAACGACAAAGCTGGACTTTGGATGGTGCATATCCCTGGGAATTTTGTAGCAGAGAGGTCTAAGCCTTCATTCTTCATTCTTCCCTGGGGTTGTTGGACATGTAAGGGTTTGATTTCACTTTCCAGGGGGACTTGTCCTGTGCTCCCAGCTGGAGCCAGGGGTGCTGTTTGTGCTGTTGTGGAATACTTGGTGATATTCCTCTCGAGTTTACCTACAGCTAAATTATTAGTTGCTGTTTTAATTTCCTTTCTAATAAAAGGAGAGCAAACATCTCATTCCCTAGGCTGGCATGAGATCCAGAGTGGGCAGCTTCATCTGTTGGCATTGTTCTGGCTACAATCTGAGAATTAGCATCAAAATGCAGCACATTCAGAGGCTGTTCAAGCCTTCTCTGTGGAGGGAGCCAAGGGGTGTCACAAATCCCCTGGCAGATCCCAGCTGTGGTCCTGGTGATCCCAGCTGGCAGTGGAGAGCCTGCTCCGAGTGGGAGAGTCCTTTGGGACAGCAGCACGGGAGATCTGTCAGGAGTTGTGGGCTCCTCTGGCTCTGAGCTGTCCTACAGATGCCAGCTGTGTCTGTTTGGGCAAATGTAAGGTGGTTTTGGTGGAAAACTTTCTTGGTACATAGAGGAAGTTGGGATCTCTTGGTTTCATTCCTTGGAAGTGTTGGTTCTGTTCCCTGGAAGTGCCCAAGGCCAGGTTGGACAGGGCGTGGAGCAGCCTGGGCTGGTGGAAGCTGTCCCTGTCCTGCAGGGGGTGGAATGGGATGAGCTTTAACGTCCTTTCCCACCCAAACCTATCCAGGATATCTCTTGTTTTTTGTTATGAGGCCATGTCTGTCTGTCTGGCTGGCCTCCCCCTGCTGGGGCTGCTCTTTGTGTTTGTCACACACCAGGTGAGTGCCCTTGTTGCCTTTTCCACTTCCAGTCCTTTAGACTTGATTTATTTTTAGTGTTACAAACTCAGTCAATGCAGTGCAAGTTTTTTTTTTGGGTGGTTGTTTTTTTTTTTTTTTACTTTTAATGAGTAATTTTCCACAGAACTGTGTCTCTTGGAAGGTGCTTTGTTTGTGCCTCGAGCATGCAGGTGGTGTGTGCAGTGTTGGCACTGAAATGCCCACTCAGAGCCGGGTCCTGCTGTCCTGGATGGTCCCCAGGCCCTGGACAGACAGATGGTCACTGCCCTGGGGAAGGCTCTGTGGCCTTAGGCACTGCAGGCATTGTGTCAATGTACTGAAATTTCAAACAAATATTTGAATATTCTGCTTATATTGGAATTTTTCCTGATTGAAGCTGAAGCTGGTAAAGACATAACGCTGCACATTGATTTTCAGGTGTATTTTGTGGTGGGAGAGGGGGGTAAAATCCTGGTACCACCAGTGCTGCCGTGAATGTATATTTAATATCTGTGTGTGGTCATTTTCTAGGAGGTCAGTTGTGTGGATGTGTGCTGACAGAGGAAGCTCAGCCTGCCTGGGTGAGGGTCAGGAGCCATCTGGACATGGGTGGCTCAGCCAAATTTCAGGGAATCCCTGAGGGCTCCAAGATGTGAACCTCCATACCAGGGGTGGTCAGGGGTGGCTCTTGGGCTGGGCAGGATGCCAGAATATCTCTGGTGGATGTTCCAGGTGGAGGAAAAGGGGCAGCTCTGGGCAGCACATGGCTGCTGGTGGACACGAGGTGGGTGCTGCTCCCCATCCCTGATCCATCCTGCAGCAAAGGCTGGGGGATGTGTGGGAGACAGAGGCTCCTCTCCTCTTGCTCTGTCCCTGTTTCTGTTGCTGAAATGTAAAATAAAATGGTGCTGGAGTAAGGAGCCCTCAGTGAGGATTGCAGCTGCCCCCTCCCTGGTGCCCAGCGTGGGACAAGGGGGAAGCTGCAGGTGGGAGGTGAGGAATGGAGGAGCTCCAGGAGGTGCCCTGACCAGGGACAGCTGCAGTTTTAGGACACAATAAAGCACTGAGGTGGAAGATGGAGCTTTATCCTGGTCTCTGAGGTGCTCCTGCAGGTGGAGTCACTGCTCTGAGCACAGGGCTGGGGTGTGGGAGATGTGGAAGGTGCAGGAGCTGGACCAGGAGGAATTTCCCAGTGCTCTGAGGCACCTCCAGTGCCGAGTTCCACGTCTCAGTGAGGTTCCTTCCCGTGACTTCCTGACTCAGTACCAGCTCATCCCAGCTGCTGGCATCCAGGGAAGTCTCAGGGCTCTGTCAGTCACTGAGCAGGGCTGGGATCTCACCTGATGGCTCTGACAGAGCAGCTCTTGGCTCAGAGAGCGCTCTGCTCTTAATCCATACTCAGGATTTCCTTTATGGAGCTGTCAGCCATGCATAACTGACCTTGATTATACCTTGCAGAGGAGTTTAATTCCCCAAATGATGCCATTAAAGGTCTCTCATTCATGCCAAGATTCGCTTGGCCAAGTCTTGACCTGCTGTATTTTCCTCCTCCCTGTGCCCTCAGGGAGAACACCTTGCTAAGCAGAGCTTCCTTCACACCCTCAGCTCTGTGCTGGCAACACTTTCCCCTGTGTTTTCCAAAAGCAAGATGTTACAGAGGCACTGGAAGAAGAGATCCAGGCATGCTGGCAGCTGTGCTTGAAAGGAAAAGTGGTTGGGAACCGAATGTTTAAGGAGCAAAGATTCAGCTGGGCTTTGGCTGCTTGCAGCAGGATTAGGGAGAGTGACAGCTGGGGATGGAAGTCACCACTCTGCTGCCAGACCTGACCTGCTGGGTCTGACCTCCTGTCTGCTCCCTGCAACAATTACCCTCCCAGTTTGTGGAGGTCCTATTTGTTTTTGTCCCCTAATCGTGCCCCTGAGGAGCACTAAGTGACAGCTTCCTCCGGGTCAGCTGAGTGCCACTTGTGAGCCAGAGAGGGCAGAGCTGCTGGCACTGCTGTGCAAATGGAATTCCTGGGCACAGCTGGTGCCAGGTGATCGCTGAATTAGGCATTGATGGAGACTGGCAGTCAGCTGGGACAGCTGTGTCACAGGAAAATTGTCAAACAAAATGAGAGAACAGAACAACGCTGTAAAAACCTTAAATATGAGATTGGGCTACCTTTCTTAGATGACTTTTATCTAAGTGATGCTCAGTTCCCTCAGTTAATCCTCGGCTCATTGTTTTCCTAGTTTCTCAGAAATTAAACAACCCTTTATACCTTTTTGCAGTAGCTGGTGATGCTCAGCAGGCAGAGCTGCATCAATCCTCTGTGAGATCTCCTGTGCCATTGGGAAAACCTGGGAGCAGAGGAGGTTCCTGTGCACCCACCCCACCACAGGTCCATGGCTGAAATTCCATGTTTTCCCTAACTGCCTCTGTCCTGCAGGTGAAGCAGATCATGGAGGAGGCTGTGACAAGGAAGTTTGTGCATGAAGACAGCAGCCACATCATCTCCTTTTGTGGTGAGTCTCCCACGCTGGCCTGGACTGGGCATTTTGGTGCTGTGCATCCCCTGCCTGGGCTGTGCCATTCCTGGGAACACGCTCCAGCTCCAAGACCTTGGGCTGGGCAAATGGGGAGTGCCAGAGGATGGATTCTTCTGGCAGAGGTCAGAGTCCCTGAGCTTTTTGTGCTTCAAATATGCAGGGAGGTGTCAAAAGAGGGACGGATGCTGGCAGTGTGTGCAGCCAGTGAGGAAGGACTAGAAACAATATTTTATTTTTAAATTCCCTTGAGAATTGATCCGACTGAAAGTCTGTCAAGTCCAAATCTTTTCTGGAATAGGAGTTGATGGAAAGGAGGCTGGGCTTTCTCTTTTCCTGCTGGGCCCTCACATCAGAGACACCCAGGAGCCTGTTCCCAGCCCATGGCCCGTGTGGGGTTGAAAGAGCAGAGCAGACTTCCAGGTGTGACTCACTCCCTGCTTTTCTATGCAGCATGATGCTCCTCAAACTAGGATTATTTATAGGCTCCTGTGACAGGGGGCTGAGGCATCCAGGCACGGAGGGCTCCTTGGTTCCTTCTGGCCTCTTAAGATGCTGCTGCATTTCCTTGGTTCCTGGTGTTCCCCTCCTGCTCCATCTGCTGTTCCTCTCGCTGCAATGCTTCCTTCACCCTCCCCAGTGCTGTGGCTCTCCAGGAGCTGGGTGAGCTTATAAATAACCTCTTTCCTTGCCAAGCAGAGCGTGCTGCAAGCCTGGCTCTGGCTGCCAGAGCTGCCCTTTTCCCTGGAGAGAGCTGCTTTCCCAGCAGAGCCCTCCTCACGGAGCCCTCTGCACAGCACAAACCCCTGGGGATGGAGGCAGGGGTCTGGCAGGGAAGGGCAGCAGCCCCCCTGGTGCTGCGAGGGGGGGTTTGGAGCAGACAAACACGAGCTGGCATCTGTCACATCCAGGCTACCCTGGGAGGCTGATGGGGAGCCCAGGGTTTGGTGTCCACATCAGCCAAGGCTGCTCAGCCTGAGGGGTTTGGATCATGTCAGAGCTCAGGAATATCTTCAGTCTTTTGCCAGGAGTCAAAGCTCCCCCTTACCTGGGTGTAGCTGAGCAGGGCCCCTGCACCATGTGCATCTGCTGTAGATGATATCCTGTGTGTCCTGGCTCTGCTGTGAGTTATATCCTGAGGGATGAGGAGAATCTCTTTGCAGTGGTGACACAACTGAGCTCCAAAACTCGTCCAAAAATCCTGCCATCACCCCTGGATTTAGTAGAGCACAGGGAGAGTTTTTCCTGTGGAAGCTGCATGTTTCCCTGTAGCTGGCCAGCAGGAGAGGTGTTTTGCACAGGTTCAGATCTGGCATTGGGAACAGATGCTGCTGACAGCTCTGTCCTGGTGCTCTGCACCAGAGGCTTGTCAGGAGTTGAGATTTCTCCCTGCCTGGCAGGAGCTGGGATGTGCTGCCTGTGACCTGAGCACAGTGAGAGCACCAGTGCTCCTGTTCCTCAGCTGGGAATTTGAAATGGAACTGGTGGCACTGGGAGCTCATTTTTTTGGGAGTGCAGCTGCTAACTCCCTGTGGGTACCTGAGCTTTCAGCACCAGCCTGAGCTGGGCACTCCAAGTGGGCACCCCTGGGTGCAGTCCCAGGCAGGTGAGGCTGTTTGTCACTTGTATTTCAGCTGTGGAGCATAGTACAAATGAGAGAGATGCTGGCTTTTCTGGCAAAGCCGTGGAGCAGTTTGGTTTTATTTTATTTGCAGCTGCACATAATCCTGGGCCAGCTGAAGCCCTCTGGGCTTTGGGAGGGCTTGTGCAGGGCCTGCTTTCAAAGCCAGATGTCCATGCAGTGGCTCTGCCTCGTTGCTGGGGTCAGCAGGGCTGGGCTGGCCCAAATCTGTTGTTGCTCTGCCAGCACAGGCCGTGTCTCGTCCCCCCTCGGATGCTGCTGCTCGGCACCGAGCTCAGGCATGGATCAAGGCAGGAAAATGAGCCTCTCCCAGCCTGGGAGCTGCTGTGATGGGGCTGCATGGAATGCCTTTTTCCATGTCTCCATGGAGGTGTTCAGCTGTAGGGAAGTTGCCTTTCCAGGCAGGAGGTGAAGCAGCATCCGGGCTCAGCTCAGCAGCGCTGGCTTCCCGGGGAGGAGGGAGCAGAACTCGTTGTCAGACCTGGATCAAGGGCCTGAGGACTGGGGGTCTGTGTGATTTTCCAGTGCTTTGATCAGCCTGTTTAATCAGTCTGTGTTTGGCACTAGACATCCATCCTGAGCCCTCCCAGGGGGCTTTGGGAAGGAGCTGCCAGCGGAGCCTGTGCCTGTGTGTGTGCCTTTCTGTGGAGTCATCGCTGGATCCCTGGATCCCCGCTCACCCTGGCAGGGCAGGGAAGGTGTCTGGGGCTGTCTGGGCACTCACTGGGGTTTGGTGAGTGCCTCTGAGCACAGCACAGGACATGGAGTCAGGCACAGCCTTCCACAGGGGCTTAATGAATCCCAGTGTCCCTGAGTGCCAATGGAGTCCCCAAAGCCAGACTGAGCTGCTGGCACTGCCTGTGGTTTATCCCCAGGGTCTTTGTTCCTTTCAGCTTTTCAGAAAAATGCTTTTATGAACATTGAGATTTTTTTCGGGGAAATTGCCCCATTTCCTGTGCTGCTTTAGAAACCCTCAGGGTGCCTGTCCTTGCTCCTGAGCTTTCTGCTCCTGATTTGCACCATCCCAGCAGAGGGAGTGAAGCCTCCTGTCCCAGCTGTGCTCATCCCTCAGACTGGGCTGAAGGGAAAACATCAGGGAGATGCTGGTTTCTCCACAATCCACAAGAAACCACAAAAAAAAAAAAAACCCACAAAAAGGAGAGTGTCAGCCTGTTTGCCCAGCACAGCAATTGCCCTGACTGGAGAAGCTGTGGTGCTTGTTGCTAATTCCCATGTGTGATGGGATTACAATTTCCTGAAGCCAAGGTGGGGATGTCTCTGCCTTCACATTTACTGTCTGAGGAGTTTTAAGAGCTTCCATCCACAGAAGTGTTCAAGGATAGGTTCAATGGCTTAGAGCAATGTGGTCTAGTAGGAGGGGTCGTGATGAACAGTCCCTTTCTGGATTCCTTGTAATCCCCTCAGAACCTGGGGGTGCTGTGAGGTCTCCACACAACCTTCTCTTCTCCAGGCTGAGCAGCCCCACCTCTCTCAGCCTGACTCCATAGGGAAGGTGCTCCAGTGACCCTGAGGTTAGCTCTGTTGGGTAGAGCATGGTGCTACTAAAGCCAAGACTGCATGGTGCTAACAGCTGTGTGTTCCACTGATGGGCCAATCCCTCAAAGAGCTGGACTGGCTGATCCCTGTGGGTCCTTCCAAGAGGGAATACCCTGATCCTGAGGCCTGTGCTCTCTGCAGCCGCCGTGGAATGCTGTGTGCTGTTCGGGCTGAAGCGGAGGGCGGCCGGGTTCCTGCGCAGCAACAAGATCGCAGCGCTCTTCATGAAGGTGGGCAAGAGCTTCCCCCTGGCAGAGGAGCTCTGCAGGAAGGTGCAGGACCTGGAGCAGCTCATCGAGAACGCGTAAGGCACCAGCAGGGCTGCCAGTCCTCTCTGCTCGCTCGGGTTTTGGGGTGGGAAGGGTGGTTTGGGTCCAACTTGTGCCTCGACAGGAGGAATTGCTCCTTCCGTCTTCTGAGTTTTTATATCTTGACCAAACTGGTTGCTGTTCTAGGAGGCTGAGTTGTGGTTGTAGTTAAAGCAGGGGTAGGCAAGTTCTAAGTGTCTCTGCTCTGGTGCTCCTGAGCTGTCACAGTTTATGGACCAGTTCACCAAGCCAGCTGGAACCACGTCTGGCCTGTCTCGGTGTGCAGGGCTCAAAACTGCAGTAATTCAGCTGCTGTTTGGGAGAGGATTACTCATCCTTGGACAATTAGCAGGGAGATGGATGGAGCAGCTACCTGCGGGCAGGAATTTTAAGCTGTCCTAAGATGAGCTGCTCTGCCTGTGAGCTCAGCTGTGTGGGCTGGAGGACTGTGCTGAGGGAGAGCAGAGTTCTGGGGTGTCTTTACAGCAGGGAACTGATTTGATGAATTCTGGTTCCAAATGCAATTCCCCTCTGGAGCAGGGGATGGGATAGGGACAGGAAGCACCTCCAGAGCTAATTCCCTGCGATCCCCCAGCCACTATGGTCAACACCCCTGGTGGCAGGAGTGCCCTGAGCTCCCTCAGAGTTCAGGGGTGAGCCTGTGGTGTTGTTGTCTCTTGTTTTGTACCTCTCAAGGCGAAACCAAGCCCAGGGGGTCCCGGAAAACGTGCGCAAGGTGCCGAAGCTGCCCAACCTGTCTCCTCAGGCCATCAAGCACCTCTGGATCCGCACAGCCCTCTTCGAAAAGGTCCTGGATAAAATCGTGCACTACCTGGTGGAGAACAGCAGGTGAGCACAGCCCAGCCGTGTCCTGTCCATGGCACTGGGGGTGTTGCTGGCTGGGCAACACCTGTGTCCACCTGGGCCAGGGAAGTCCCTGGGTGCCACAGGCCAGGTGTGTCACTCAGTGCCCATCGTGGGGATTCTGATGGTGCCCTGCTGCTGGTGACCACTGTACACTCCCTAAAATACAGACCACACTGGCCCTGGTGATGGCTGGGTTGTCAGGGCTGCATTGTATGCTCAGGTGTCCTGTCCTGGGACAGGTTAGTTAGGAGATGGTGCTGCAGGAGGGTTGCTGCTCCCCAGGAATTCCCCAGCCTGTTTAGGGCTTCTTGCCCTCTCCCCATCAAGGGGAGATACAGAAAGAGAAAGGCATCATGAGGATTTAAACCACTGTCTATAACTTTGCAGTGCTCCATCATTCTTGCTGTCCTTTATTTCTTCTAGCAAGTACTATGAGAAGGAGGCTCTCCTGATGGATCCTGTGGATGGGCCAATTCTAGCATCTTTATTGGGTAACACTTTCTTTACTTCCTTTCCCTCTTTGCTTTCCAAACCCATGCTCCCAAATCTGTGATCTGCAGATCCAGGAGGTGACTGTGGCCGTGGGGTCAAGGCTGGCTCCCTTACATTTGGGGTGTTCCTCTCCTCAGTGGGGCCCTGTGCACTGGAATACACCAAGATGAAGACTGCTGACCACTTCTGGACAGACCCCTCTGCAGATGAGCTGGTCCAGAGGCACCGGATCCACAGCTCCCACTGCCGCCAGGACTCGCCCACCAAGCGCCCGGCGCTCTGCGTGAGTGGGGGATGAACCTCTCTCTGATCCTCCTACATCCACAGCATCTGGGCTCCCTTTGCTTGGACAGGCCTGTGGAGCCCTCTGATGAGGGAAGTCTTTGAGGCAGAGGTGGTGGGGACGTGGCCCATGAGAGCCCTGGGGTGCCAGCCCCTCCTGGTGCTGCATGCCAGGGTCTGTGTCCCTTGGGACCATCATGTATGAACAGAAAGCTGGGTTTGCTCTGTGCATTAGCTAAATTCACTCCTGGGGCTTTTCTGAGCTTGGACAGAGTTAGAAATCCCCTTAGAGGATCCTGAGGGAAAGACTTCTAGTAGTGACTCTCAGAAGTGGGTAAGTGAGGAGGGAATGAGGATCGAGAGGAGCTTTTGGGAAGCCAGAGGGTGTCTGTGCTCACCTCACGGTCATGGGCGTCTCTTGCAGATTCAGAAAAGACATTCCAGTGGCAGCATGGATGACAGGCCATCCCTGTCTGCCAGGGACTACGTGGAGTCCCTGCACCAGAATTCCCGAGCCACACTCCTGTACGGCAAGAACAATGTCCTGGTGCAGCCGGTGAGTTCCTGCTGGGAAACCTGGGCTTTGAAACACTGCTGTGCTCCTCAGCACCCTGTTCTGTCCCAAATTGCTCTTGGATGGAGAGAAGCACTGTTTTCATCTGGGAAGACAGTGAGTGGATTGTGTTTGTGGAGGTCTTGGTGATATGGATCCTCCCAGTGGGATGGAAGAGCTCTGCTCCTCTCCCCGCCTGTTCTTCACCACAAGACTCCTCCTCCTGCCCTGTGCTGCTTCTTGCAGGCAAATAAATAAAATGCCAACTGCTTTTAGGTGGAGCTATTAATTTTTCCTTGCTGGGCAGTTGTTCTTAGCTTTTTTCCAAGGCCTTGAGGTGTCCTGGAGTCTCTGCTGGGAGGTTTTCCAGGGACACAGGGGGTTCCTCCCTGTTTGTGACCGGGTGGGCAGGGCTGTGTGAGAGGGGCCACAGCTGAGCTCCAGGGCGATGTGCTTGTGGCATCTTCCAGCTCACCATGTTGCTGTGTTTCTCTTCCCAAGCGAGATGACATGGAGGCAATCCCGGGATACCTGTCCCTTCACCAGACTGCTGACATCATGGCACTGAAGTGGACCCCCAACCAGCTGATGAATGGCTCCGTGGGCGACCTGGACTACGAGAAGAGGTGACTGGCTCTGAGTGTGCCAGAGCAGGAGGGGGAAGTGTTCCCCTGGGTCAGAGTTTGGATCTGGGATGCAAAGCCATCACTGTTTTCCCAGAGAAACGCCATCATCCTTGAGCCTGTAATGGGAAGGAGGCAGGGAGAGGGTGGCAGGAGGTGGTGTGAGGTGTGTGTCTGCTGGGAAGTGCTTGAGGGAGTGGAGCTTGTTCCAAAACACACAAAGTGGTTTCATTTACTGCCCTGGGGGATTTTCTGAGGGGAATTCCCTCTCTCCCTCCCAGCACACCATGCTCCTGGGTTTCTCCTAGCTCCAGGAAGGTGGGAGTGTTTAGGACACTGATGCTTTGACCTAGAGATCTTCAGCAGAACTTGGCCTCGATTTTGTTCATAGTCAGTTGTAGTTTTTTGGGTTTTGTTTACCTGTGTGCTTTTCATCTCCCCTTTCTTCTTGGCCCCTGGGCCACTCAGTTGTGCTTGGTACCCTCCCTTAAAATCTGTTTTCATCTCTACACTCCTTTTCTGAGTTCTTGCCTTGGGCATCAGCCTAAGCTCTAAAAATTCCCAGTGTCAAGACGTGACCAAGGAAGAGAGGAGGCAGATGGCACAGTAAGTATGACTGTACAAGGAGTCACTCTTGCACACCTTCCTGTCCTTCATGAGCTGTTTTTAATGTTATTTGAGCACTATTTTTATGAAGTGGCAGATGCTGCTGCTGCTCAGAATCTGGAAATTTGCTTTGTTGCAAAGAAGTGGGATGTGATTGAGTGCTGACACCCTTGGACAGCAGTGCTGGGCTCTCCACAGGAATGAAACCCTGCCTCTGCTCTGTCTGGTGGCTACCAGCTCTCCAGCATGTTCTAGGTTTGCTTAGACACCTCGAGGTGCCTATGCTGAGACAGTTCTTGAACAGAAACAGCTGAGACCAAATCTGTTGTGAGCTTGGGAAAACCCTCACAAATTGTGAGGGTTTATTTCCCCTCCCAGGGCAGAGCAGCAGCCCAGGCTTGGACCTCACTGCACATTTCCTTGGGGCTCCAGGGCTTCACCTGAGGGATTCTTGGGGTGCTCTGCAGGGCACCAGTCCCTGCCTACAGTTGCCAGGATCCATGGACACATTTCCTTTGTCTGGGAATAGTGTGAGGGCAGAGAAACCACCCAGGGCAGGCGAGGCAGGACTGGCCTGGCTGAGCTGAGGTGGCAGGACAATTCCTGGTTCCCGGTTCTGGAGGGATGTTGTCACTCATCAGGCTGGCATCACTGCTCTGGGATCTCATCCTCTCCGTGGCTTTGGCTGCTGCCAGGGGATTGGGAGCAGGGTTTGGAGCTGAGCCTCTCACACCCTTGAGACTCACGGCTTCCCTGTCCCTCTGTTCCAGCGTGTACTGGGACTATGCCATGACCATTCGCCTGGAGGAGATCGTGTATCTGCACTGTCACCAGCAGGGTAAGGCCACAGCTGGGGCTGCTGGGGGCTGTGTCACCTGGCACTCGATCCCTTACCTCTGGGACACTGTTCTGCTTTGGCTCCAGGCCAGATGCCCAGAGCTCTGGGTGGTCACTATGATTCCAGTGCTTCTAGAAAAGTCTTTCCCCAGCTCCTGGCTGTGGTGCTTGGCTGGGAATGCTCCCTGCAGAGCAGGGCTCTGATTTCCAAAGGGGTGATCCCAGCAAGCCTTTTCCAGAGCCTGTCTTATCATGGACTTGGAGGAGAATCCACACAAGGAAGAAAATCCTTATTTTCCATTCCCTGAGCTTTCCTGCCTCTCAGCCTGTGCTGTTTCCCTCACTGATGGCCGTGTCTGCTCTCGCTGTTGCCAACAGTAGACAGCGGTGGCACGGTTGTCCTGGTGAGCCAGGATGGCATCCAGAGGCCACCTCTGCGTTTCCCCCGTGGAGGGCACTTGCTGCAGTTCCTGTCCTGCCTGGAGAACGGCCTCCTGCCCCACGGGCAGCTGGATCCACCCCTCTGGTCACAGCGGGGAAAGGTGGGTGCCTGTTCCTGCTGGGGCTCCCCTGTGGACCCTCTGTCTGACATTAGTGGCTGCTGTGTTTTAAGTGATCCCCTCCCAGAATGAATAAATTCAATTAATTAATATTAAAATGTGGTGGTTGGGTTTAGCTAATGGCCTTGCTCAGCCATACAGACCCTTCTGGAAAGCTGGGGGGGTGCTGTGGGAGGGCTGCCTGTGAGGGTTTGGCCCTCTGGGCTGCACTTACCCTGTGCCCAGCAGGGTTATGGATTCACCTGCCACTGGAAACTTGATCCAGGGGCTGCTCCAGCCCAGGGAATGTGCAAAGCAGGTGGGGCAGGAGCTCGGGAAGGGAGTGGTTGGACATGGGTGGCTCGTGAAGGGCAGGTTCTGCTCCCCAGGGAAAGGTGTTCCCCAAACTGAAGAAGCGAAGCCCCCAGGGCTCCTCCGAGTCCGCCTCTGACAAGGAAGATGACGAAGCCACGGATTATGTCTTCAGGATCATCTACCCTGGGACACAGACGGAGTTTGGTGAGTTCAGGGCAGGCTTTGGGGGGGTTGGAGCAGCTGGGACATGGTGCTGGTGGGCACAGGGCAAACTGGGAGGTGGTTCCAGGGCAGGAGCTCTGGTTGTGCCAGTGCTGCCTGATTTAAATGTCATCATTCTTCCCTGGGAGGGAGAACATCATTCCTCCCTGGCACAGAGAACACCCAGATGTGGCTGCCCCATCCCTGGGAAGGTCCTAGGCCAGGCTGGACAGGGCTTGGAACAACCTGGGATCACGGAAGGTGTCCCTGCCCGTGGCAATAGGTGGAATTAAATGATCTCTGAATTCCCTTCCAACCCAATCATTCCATGATTCTATGTTTTGTTTTGTTTTGGTTTATTTTTTTTTTTGTTTTAACTTCCACTTGCTACCGAGTCCTTTGTTTCTGCAGCTGCACAACAGCGTTAACGGTCAGCAAAAAACCCCTCTTAATTATACTCACATAATTTTAGTAAAAAGATTCATTTTGGTCACTTGGGGGCCACCTTCTGCCATCACAAACCCCCAGGGCTGATTCTTCTCTTGCTGCCCCCAGGCTGCACTAAATCCAGGGATGTTCCTTCAGTGTGGCTCCTGCAGCACAAAGGGGAGGTCCCAGTACCCTGCTCTGGGTGCTGCCAGGCTGCACCCACCTGTCTTCAGTCCCTAACTCAAGGGAAGGGATGCTGCTGGATTCTCCAAACCAGAAATGCCTCTTCGTGTCTGGTGGTGAATGATCTGAACCTGGCTGAAATTTCTGTACATGTGTCCTCACTCTTCTGTGAGATGCCAAGAACTGTTTCCCGACCTCTGGGGACATCATAGGTGACTTTAGAAGGGGGAGACCATGAGTTTTAGATGGAAGACTTATAGAGTGTTCTTTTAAAAAGCTCTGAAATCAGATGGAAACCTTTTTCCTACATTTTGGAAGTTATGAGGGAGAAATTACATCCACTGTGACTCCTCCATGACGTCAGTTGAGATTATACTTGGTTCTCCCTGCCTTCAGCTGACTAACACAATTCAGTGAGTCAGATAAAAACCTTATTGAAGCTAAAACAGCAGATAAAGATGTGCCTTTCTGTGGCTGCCTTTTGATCTACCCCTTAAAATTCCATGCTGGGGGCCACATTTTCTGGGAAATGAATTGCTGCCACCTCCTCAGCTGGCATCATCACAGCTTGTGCTGTTCCTGTGCACCTCCTCAGCCAGGGGTGGAACTGCATCATTCTCTCTTCTCCACAGATTCTTCCTTTCCCCCCTTTCATTGGTGCCTTTGTCCTCTCTCTGTGTCTCTAGTTGCCATTAATGGTGCTTTTCACCCATTCCTTGCACCTGTGACTGCTGGGAGAGGGAAGATCATGAAGATTCCAGCTGGAAGCAAGATGGTGGTGATCCCTAAATGGTGTCTGAGTCTCCCTGGCAGATCCCGAGCTCTCCGTGCTGCTCTGGGCACCTCTTGGCATCAGTGTAATGGGCTGTTGGTTGGGTCTGGTGCTCAGCTCACCTGTGTTGTCACTTGAGAGCTCCTGCAGAGCTGGCCCTGTCACCACTGACTGTCACTAACCCATCAGCTCAGTGGGAGGGGTAGGGACTTCTGTGGGAATAATTCAGTATTTTTCCTGCCAATGTCATCTATTCCTTATCACAAGCAGGGAGAGCCACTGAGACCAAGGGAGAGTGAGGACACCTTTGCCCAGCCAGAAGATGAAATTTCTACCACAATTTAATTTCCAAGGAGGAATAAAAAGGATTATTCCTCATGGCCTGGGCTGTGTGTGGGTGGTACCTGAGCAGAACCCGAGGCCTTTGCAGTAGCAATTTGAGTTTAAGCAGGGATTAACAAGTGACAACATGCAGAGCTCCTGCTGTGCCTCTCAACCTCTTCATCCAAGTCTTCATCTCCTGTCTTGTGATTTGGATGCTCCCTTCTTTCCCTGAACTTTGGATGGCATCCTTTGAGGGATGGGCCTTTTCCCTTGCAGTAATCCACTCTTCCTGGGACAGCAGCTGATTTCAATCCTGTTTTCTCTCTGGAGCGTTGGTGTTGGGTTTCTGCCTTGGTCAGCACAAAGCAGTTTAAGATCAGCTTTCTGAATTAGCTGGTTAATTAGCAATGGTTCTCTCTCATCAGTGCTCTTTGTTCCCTTTCCTTTCTCCTGAGCTCACCAGTGCTGTGATTCCCTGTGGTGGCTCCTGCTTGGCTGCTGGAGCCTCCTTGGGAAGAGCGGGGTGCTGCATTTGCCAATGAAAGCTCTCTCTCTGTTGGGCCCCTGTAGCTCCCTGACTGCAGGGCAGTGCCAGGCTGTAGCTGATGTTCCTCTCTGCCCTCCTGCAGTGCCCCAGGACCTGATGGACGCTCCGGGGGCTGTCCTGCCCCCCATGTGGCAGCCCAGCACCCGCAAATCCTCCTGCTCCTCCTGCTCCCAGAGCGGCTCCTCCGACGGGGGCCCGGCCAATGGCTGCAGCCACGAGAGGTACGAGGGCACAGGGGCACAGCAGAGCCAGGGCTCAGTGTCCAGGAGCCATGGCAGGCTCAGTGGGATGTGCCTGAGGTGAGGCTTGTCCCTGCATCTGGGACATCTCGGCTGCTCCGTAGCCTGGCAGCAGGAATTGCTGCTCTGAACCCGGGCAGTATTCCTGGTGAAACTCTGCAGGCAAAGCTGGATCAGGGGGAACAAAGCCAGGCTGAGGGGATGCACAGGAGCATTTTCTGTCCTCACATCCTTTTTTGTTGGCAGAGCTCCGCTGAAGCTGTTATGTGACAACATGAAGTACCAGATCCTGTCCCGGGCCTTCTATGGATGTGAGTATTTGTCACCCCGCTGCTGCCCTGGGATGTGTGACAGGATAAGGGGTGAGGTCCTGGTCTCCAGGCTGGGAGTGGTGCTGGGGCAGCTGGCAGTGGCTGGGGGAGCTGGGACCAGCCTGCTGCAGGGTGGGGAGCAAACAGCCTTGACCCCGTGAGCAGCAGCACCGGGGGTACAGGATGAGCGACCTGCCCCAGTAGACTCCCTGCTGCAAGAGAGTCTCCCCCAGGGCCCAGCCCTGTCAGGGTCAGCTGGTGAGACCCCAACAGTGTGAAAGTCCTTGTTTCCCTAGCCCAGCAGCTGAGGAAGAGGTCTGGAATACGTGAAGTCAAGTTTTTTCAAGGTTGTTTATTTCTCCTTATCTATAATATTTTCTCCCTGACTTGCTGAGGTCGCCTAGTGCAGAAGCCATGGCAGTCTAGTGTGCTCTCTGGGTGGTTTTACCTTTTAAATCAGAAGTTACATATAGTCTGTTTACAACAATGCACCAATATCTAACATCTATGTTGGACAGTGCGTCCCTATCCTAAACCAATAGAAAAGTGTCACCATCACACCAAGACATGGCAGACAAGAAGAAAGGAAAGAAGCCTAGGACATGCACAGATTCCCTCCATCTTGTACCCCTGAATTACATTCTAAAAACCCTAAAATTGTACTTTTTCCACCCTGTGTCAATTCCCCTATTACACTACTCAAACCCTTGTGGCTTGTAAGTCCTCATATAGAGTTGGCAGCCTCTCCCACAGGCTAAAATCGAAGCCACGAGTGTTTTTGACTTCTTGCCAATGTCTCCGAGCCCCCTTTCAGGGTCTCAAGACATCCAGGGCAGCCAGAGGGATGTCCTGGACTCGGACACAGCCCCACCAGATCGTTCTGCTGCTCTTGATCCTCGTGTTTGCCCGAGTTGCAGAGCTGAAGGTGTGGTGTTCCTGCTGCAGGGTTGGCCTACTGCAGACACCTGTCCACGGTGAGGACGCACCTGTCGGCGCTGGTGAACCACAACATCGTGTCCCCCGACGTCCCCTGCAGCGCCAGCGCGGGGCTCACCGTGGACATCTGGCACAGATACCTGCAGGACAGCTCGGTAGGGCCGTGCCCTGGGGACACACCAGCTCTGCTGGGCTGGGGGAGCCCAGGGCAGTGTCACTGAAGCGGGTGTGGCATGGGGAGGGAGGTGGTGAAACACATCAAGAAGTTCCTAGCTGGGCTGCACAGAGCCTGAGGCTCCTAATCCTTGGCGTGTGAGAGCTGAGGAGTGAGCACTGCTCTTCTTCAAGTGCTTCTGCTCAGAGCCTGCCTGCAGCAGTGTCTGTCACCCAGGTTCTGCTGTCCTGAGGGGGCTCCTGACGTGCTGCCAGCTCAGAGGCACAGCAGTGGCCCTCAGTGACTTTGGTGGGCCACTCTTTGGGGTGGAGAGCCAAAATGTCCACCCACAGCCTCTGGCTCTACTTAAGGCCAGGCAGGGGTCTGAGGGATCATGGGCAGTGGGGCTGGGGGCTCACTAACACAAAGACTAAAAAGAGATGAAGAATGAAGTAGGTATTTATTAGAAGGCCTCAATGGATCCACCTTGGGCAGCCCAAGAGCCCAGACAGGGCTGCACCACAGATGAACCAAAATGGTCACAAAATGCATGACTGGTCACTGGGTCACCTTTATAAGTTCTGGCCCATTTACATACTGGAGTTAATTGTCCACTTATAGATTTAGCTTATGAAGTCCCATCCTTCTTGTTTTTCTCTCTCCAGTCCATGTTGTTTGTGCTCTTGGGCCTGAGATTTGGATCATTTGTCCCCAGCTAGAAAAGTTTTGTCTCCCTGCTCTGTGAAGAGAGCTCACCATCCCCTAATATAAAGCTCAGAACTACACACTAAAGCAGCACGGAATGTGAAAAATATAAAAGCTAAAACCTGAGGCATCAGTTGGGGTGCTGATGGGTGGCACAGCCAGGCTGGGGACATCCATACATCCTGGCTGTGTCTGTGCCCTGACCCAGGCTCTTCCCACAGAGTTACGAGGACCAGGAGCTGCTGCGGCTGATCTACTACGGCGGGATCCAGCACGAGATCAGGAAGGCTGTGTGGCCCTTCCTGCTGGGCCATTACCAGTTTGGGATGACAGAGGCAGAGAGGAAGGAGGTTGGTGAGGGTGTGCTGCCAGCTCAGCTGCCCGGTGTGCTCACTGGCGTGCCCTGGTGCTGCCCAGTGGAGGGGTCTGCTAGCAGAGCCCACCCTGTGAGCCCACTGTGCCTCACATCCACTCTGCACCGGGCTGTAGGTAGGAGTGGGGCCAACCCTTGGATCAGCAGCTGTGCAGCTCCTCGTGTGCAGTGCCTTGTGCACCTTGGGAGGGCAGGGAGGAGATGGATGGGTGTTTTTCCATCCAAATTTTTGTGCAGGGTAAGGGTGGCTGTGTCCCACGGGCCACAGTTCGATGCACACCGCCCTGCGTGGGGCACGGCTGGGGCTGGTTTGGGGGCTCTGCAGGGACAGCCATTGCCAGCCCCTGTCCCCTCGTGTCCCAGGCTGACGAGCAGACCCGGGCGTGCTACGAGCACACCATGGCAGAGTGGCTGGGCTGCGAGGCCATCGTCCGGCAGCGCGAGAAGGAGTCGCACGCCGCAGCCCTGGCCAAGTGCTCCTCGGGGGCCAGTCTGGACTCCCACATCCAGAGGATGATGCACAGGGACTCCACCATCAGCAACGAGGTGAGGGCTTGGGCAGTGCCCACCCAGAGTCTGTGTGGGGTGGAGACACAGGTCCTGTCCAGCCTCCTCCTGTGCCCACCTTGTGCCTTGTTCCTCACTGTATGCTGTGGAAGTGAAATACTCATTACCTGATGCACTCCTGGGGCAGGATTAGCTCCATGGAAGATGGTTTGAAGTAGGGGTGAGGAGGAAGAACGTGTTCCTGGCATTAAGGGGCTGTGAAGCAGGGCACTGGGGTTCCTGGCTTCTTTCTCCAGCATGGAGGAAGCCAAAGCACACTCTCATCCACAGCACTCTGGGATTGGCTTTTAGCATTGCAGTGAGGAAAGAGCCCAAACCAAAGGGTGTGGAGGGAAAAGCCTGTGAAAGGAAAGGCAGTCCTGGGAACAGAGTCCAGGGAATGTTTCCATGAGAGTTTTGTCCTTGGAGGAGAAGAGCCCAGCATGGCAGAGCATTCCATGACCTCAGGCTGCTGGCCCAGAGGGGAGGTGAGCACTGGAGATTTGATATGCTTCCCTCTGGGAATTTTATGTGAGTGCTTTGGGAAAGAGATGGGCTCAGCCTCAGTCCTGCAGGCTACGTGTGTGCCCAGAGAGGGAGAGATGCAGGGAAGGCAGGTCTGAGCCAGGGGCAGGGTGGAACTGGATGATGCAGCTCTCAGGGTGAGCAGAGGTGCTGCTCCATTGGCTGAAGCCCTGGGAATCATTCCCATCCCCTCAGCATCTCCACCGTGGCTCTTCCTTTGGACCCACGTGTGCCTGTTCTGGGAAGAGCCTGTTCTGGGAACAGGCACTGGGAAGGGAGCTGGCAGAGTGAACACACACAAAGTTCCCCCCTTTTTCCATCTCAACCTGAAATTTCCTGTTTTAAGTGCTCCCATGGTAATGGAGGAAAACTGTCGCCCTTCCTTTCCCCACCAGAGCCCTGCCCAGCAAACACCCACAATGCAAGGGTGGGGACAGCTGCTGTTCTGAATGTGCTGTATTTTCTTAAAATCCTATTGTTTGTGTGTGATGTCGTGGCCACGCTCTGCACCTCTGCTCAGTTAATGGGGAGGACTCGCTCTCATTGTGGGCTGGTTGCTCAGAGGGACCCACGGTGCCTGCAAAGCCCAGCCCTTCCCTCTGTGCTTCAGCTGGAAGCCAGAACAGGGTGCTTGTAACTTTGAGAGGAGCTGCTTCCACCGAGTCTGGCTTAAAGCATCAATATTTGTCCTTGAAGAAAAGGAAAAAAGCATGAATATGCTCGGAGGGACTGTTTTATAGCCTGACTTCATCGTTTATGTAAACTGAGCTGGACTGAGCTGCATTGCTGCCAAATTAGGA
Organism: Chloebia gouldiae; assembly: GCA_003676055.1. Lineage (NCBI taxonomy): Eukaryota > Metazoa > Chordata > Aves > Passeriformes > Passeridae > Chloebia > Chloebia gouldiae. The sequence goes on from QUSF01000030.1 coordinate 2,128,089, forward strand.
CAGAGATTTGTAGAAATTCTCACTCCAGGGAGGCAGCGTGACCTCCGTGCAGGCTAGAGGAAGAGGAAAGCAGCTCCTTCAGGCCCAACACACAGCACTTGAACCTGATAAAGCTTTGGCTTTGTCACCCTCCCAGCAGTGTCAGGGGCTGAGGCAGGGCACTGTGCTGGGTGATGCAGCAGCACTGATGTGACAGGAACGTCCTCCGTGGATCAGATGTTTACTGGATGCATTTTCTGTTTGTTCTTCACCCACAGAAGTGCCACCTCTGCTTGAGTTCCCTCACCCTGACTCCTTTGCTTTTTTCTTTTCTTTCTCACTTTTCCCTGTCCCCTGCAGTCCTCGCAGAGCTGCAGCTCCGGCCGGCAGAACCACGCCCGGCTGCAGAGCGACTCCAGCTCCAGCACCCAGGTGAGCACCTTGTCCCTCCATTCCTTGTCCCCACGGCTCTGCCTTGGCTTGGGCCAACCCCTCACCACAACCACAGCAATTTCTGGCAAACAGAACCAGTGCTGGAAGTGGTAAATGAGTCCCCAGCCTGCTTTGGAGGTGCTAATGTCAGAACTGTGCTCTGCTTGAGCTGTTCGATGTTCACCTGCCAGCTCTGGCCTCACACGTGAAGGCCCATGGCTTCTCCCTGTGTTCATGGCCAGTTGAAATTTCTGCCCAGTATATAATGCCAAGCAAAGCATAGTCCTTTGGAGCAGGGATTTGTGGGCTTGGAGTTGTGCAAATGACTCAAATCCAGGCAGAAGAAGCTAAAGGGAGATTTTCCTCTCTCTCCACTGCTGGGAACATGGGCACTATGAGTACACAGCTCTTGGGGATGTAGTGCAAATGTCTTCCCACTTTGCAGGTGTTTGAATCTGTGGATGAGGTGGAACAGACTGAAGTAGATTCTCAGCTGGAAGATGGCAAACAGAGCAAGATCCCCAATGGGACAGTCCCCAACGGCACGTGTTCCCCTGATTCTGGGCACCCCTCTTCCCAAAACTTCTCCATCACATCGGGGTTCTCGGAGCGCAGCTTCAGCAACGAGGACAGTGCCCTGGAAACCACCAAATCCTCATCCAGCTCCCAGGGAAAGGCTGCTGGCTCCGACGTGCCAGCCCCGCCGGACACAGATGGTGTCCAGCAGGAGAAGCTGCAGGGCCAAGACAGCCTGGAAGGTGAATTCCCCACTGGTGGAAGCGTGGATTTTGTCCCCATGGGTGAGGGCTCGGCGGGGCTCCTGCGTGACAGTGACACTGTGGCCCTGACTGTGGTGGAGAGCTGGGCAGACAGCGAGGCTGAGAAACAGAGCCTGGTGGAGAGTGAGGACAACCTCTCTGAAGAGCCAGAGATGGAGAGTCTGTACCCACAGCTGGACTCTCTGACTGTGACTGATCTGACCAGCAGTGAACCAGCTGCTCTCTCCTCCACGGGTGTCACCTACTCTGTAAGTACAGACCTGGCATGGGGGGTTCCTTCCTGGCTGTCTCACAGGCCCACACAGCAGCTGGGGTGGGAAGGGCCCTCTGGAAATCATCCAGACCCTGCCAAGGGAGGGTCACCTGGGGTAGGTGACACAGGAACGTGTCCAGGTGAGTCTGGGACGTCTCCAGGGAGGGAGATTCCCTGCACTCCCTGGGCAGCTGTTCCAGGGATCTGCCACCCTGCATGGGAAGAAGTTTTTCCTCATGTTGTTTTGTTTCAGTTTATGGCCATTGCTCCTTGTGCTGTCACTCAGCACCACTGAAAAGAGTCTGGCACTCTCCTTTTGGCACGTGATTTGTTTGTATGGATTGATGAGATTTCCTCTCAGTCTTCTGTTCTCCAGACTGACCAGGCCCAGCTCCCACAGTCTCTCCTCATCAGAGAGATACTTCAGACTCCAAATAATCTCTCTGGCCTCTTCTGCTGGACCCTCTCTGGCAGCTCCTTGTCTTTCTTGAGCTGTGGTGCCCAGAACTGAACACCACACTCCAGATGTGCCTCACTGGGGCTGAGTGGAGGGGCAGGATTTACCTGCATTTACCCAGTACTGATCCCACAGCTGGGCATAGAGGGGCTCCCACCTTCCACCCAAACTCTGCCCTGTCGCTCCACTGCCCTTGCATCTTTCTCCCTGCTTTTTTACTGGAAAACAAATCAACTCTGCTCTTGTTTTGGGCAGCCAGAGCTGCTGGACATGTACACGGTGAACCTGCACCGCATCGAGAAGGACGTGCAGCGCTGTGACCGCAACTACTGGTACTTCACCCCCGCCAACCTGGAGAAGCTCCGCAACGTCATGTGCAGGTGGGGGCTCTGGGGGCCTTCCTGGGACTCACCTGCAGGCTGGAGCCTCAAACTGTGTTGTGGTTATGGAGTTTTGCTCCTTGCCTTCCTCCCCTCATCACCCCAGCACTGGGGCCACAGCTCCAAGAATGCGGTGGTTCCCAGACTGAGGTGTCCTTCCCCTGTGTCCGGCTGTCCTTCCCCTGTGTCCAGCTGTCCTTCCCCTGTGTCCTGGGGTTTTGACCAAGGCAGGGGCTCCCTGGGCTGCCCAGGAAGCAGTGCAGCCCACCTGCTTCCTGGATCATGCCTGGAAAATGTTTTAATGAGGAACAGCCCACAGAGCTGTAGCGCTAATGAGAAGGTGCCTGAAGCACTGGAATGGTTTGTGCCTGCCCAAAATCCCAGGAGAGAGCCAGACCTGGTTGTATTTCTGAGTCGCTGTGACTCTGAGCTTGCCTAGTGACACTCAGAGGCTCAGACCAGCTCCAGCTCAGCTGCTGCTTCACAGGCAGCAAAGGCTAAAATATTATTACTCATCTTGGAAACATGAGGAGAAGCCGCTGTTCCATCAGTGCTGTCACTTCACCCGACAGCCAGAGCTGGAGATCTCTGCTGAGATTAGACCTTCAGCACAGCACATTTTGGAAATCCAGTGGGCAGGATGGAAAAGATCCTTCCCTTGTGCCAGCAGCAGATCTGAGTCCTCTATGAATGCATTTTGCCTTGCTACCAAAAAAGGGAAGATATCCCTGCAGGGCTGGGTGCTCCCTGGGGCACTGGGAATGGGAAGGGGAGGCAGGCAGTGTCTACAGAGAGAACCACGGGGATGAATGGAGGGAGAAGGATGAGAATGAGAGATGAACAAGTTCTATCAGTCTCTGCCCTTTAACCAATGAACCCACTGTGCTGTGCTTTCCCGTTTTGCTTTTCCCTGTGCTGATTTTCCCTGCAATGGCTGTGGCACAGCCCTGGATTGACCCTGATGTGGCCATGGCAGGGTGTTGATCCAGGACTGTGTCATCCATGCCTTAGCTGGGAGGCACCACAAGAATTTCATCATTTGCAGCACAGGGTAACAGAATGAACAGGTGTGATTTACCCAGGGAAGGGAGATAGGGCAGGGGCAAAGGAAGTGACAGGTGGTGGCACTCAGGTCCCAGGTCACCTCTCCTGCTCTCTCACACAGCTACATCTGGCAGCACATTGAGATTGGCTATGTGCAGGGCATGTGTGACCTGCTGGCCCCTCTCCTGGTCATCCTGGATGATGGTGAGTGGCTCTGCTCTGCTTTCCCTGTCCCTGTGTGGGGATGTGCCAGGTGGGTGGTGGCCCTTTGCAGTGGAGTGCCTGGAGGTGTGGAGCAGGATCCCGTTTGTCTGTGATGCTGCCTGGTTCCCAGGAGCCCACCCTGGAGCCAGGCTGGGCTTTCTGGAGGGGCATTGCTGCTGCAGGAGCAGCAGTGGCTGTGCAGCCCTGCAGTGATATCTCTCCTCCCTGCACAGAGGCTCTGGCTTTCAGCTGCTTCACTGAGCTGATGAAGAGGATGAACCAGAACTTCCCCCACGGAGGAGCCATGGACACCCACTTTGCCAACATGAGGTCGCTGATCCAGGTGAGAGTTCCTGGCATGGGGATGGCAGCTCCTCACACCCAAGGGGGAAAGCTGGTCCTGGAGGGGCTGAGGGAGGGGTTCAGTGTTGGCGAGCAGGAGGGACAGCAGGGCCTCTAAGGAGCAGTGTATGCCAAGAAAGGGAGGGAGGAGCTGGTGCAGTAGGAGAGCAGTGGGATGGAGGGAAATAGGCAGAGGGATGGCTGGTGCCTTGTGTGTGCATCCCTGAGTTTCCTTTTGCTTTTCTGGACAGATTCTGGACTCTGAGCTCTTTGAGCTGATGCACCAGAATGGGGATTACACTCATTTCTACTTCTGCTACCGATGGTTTCTCCTGGACTTCAAGAGAGGTATGTGCTGAGACCACCCAAGGGCAGGGCAGGGTCTGCTTCCAGGCTTCTTAGCAGGTTTAAACTTATTTTTAATTCCTTTTCACTTTTCCCTGGTTTATGTCTGGCTGATTGTTCTGTCTGGATACAGAACCTGTTGTTCCAGAGCTGCTGCTGAGCCTCTCCATGAGTGTGTCCTGGGGCCTGTGTCACCTGCTGCTGGGCAGAATATTTCTCCTTACAGATGACTGACGTATTGTTTCCAGCTGGAGCAGGTTCCTGTGGGAAGGAAGCACCCAGAGTGTCTCCCCAGTGCTGCTGTGAGCTCTGTGAGCCCGGGTGGGGTGAGTGGAGTGGTAACTGCTGTTCTCTGCTCACAGAGCTGGTGTATGATGATGTCTTTGCTGTCTGGGAGACCATCTGGGCTGCTGCTCACGTCTCCTCTGCTCACTACGTGCTCTTCATAGCCCTGGCCCTGGTGGAGATGTACCGGGACATCATCCTGGAGAACAACATGGATTTTACAGACATCATCAAGTTTTTCAATGGTACAGCTCGTGCTCTGTTGGGCTGAGTTTGGGGCAGCTGCTCAGGTGTGGGAATGTTTAACACCCAGACCTCTGAGGGATCTGGTGGGGCTGGAATCCACCTGCCCTCCTCACCAATGGCCAACCTGGACGTGTTGGTGGGAGCTGAGGTTTGGGCTGTGCTTTCCCCATCCTGGGAGCTGGTTAAGGATGGCTCTCCAGAGCCAGGGGAGGTTGGGAATGTGGGCATCAGGGCTGTGGGGTGGGGGCTGCTCTGCTCTGAGCTGTCTGCTCTGTGTTGCAGAAATGGCCGAGCGCCACAACACCAAGCAGATCCTGAAGCTGGCTCGGGACCTGGTCTATAAAGTTCAGACTCTGATCGAGAACAAATGAAGGACCCGGGGCAGAGGAGGCACCCAAAGAGCCGGGACTCCCCTCCCTTCTCCTGTTTCTCCAAGTGCCACACCTGTGGGACTCAGGTGGTGGGACACATGCTGCTGTGTGAGCTGGGAGTCCCCTGGGCTCAGCACAGGCCCTGGCTCAGACCTTCTGCAGTGACTCAACCAAAGATCCCTCCAGGTGTGTTCCTGTGCTGGGAGCAGCACCAGGCAGTGGCTTCCTGGCCTCGGAGCAGCTGCCATGGCCACCAAAACTGCCCAGGCATTGCCACGTCCCAGGGCACAGCTCGGGGGCTGGGGGAGCAGAGCTTGGTGGCACAGAGGGAAAGCTGATTCCCTGGAAGGCTGCAACCCTTCCCTGTGGTGTGGGAAGGCAGCCAGCCCTGCCAGCCCAGGCAGCACAGGGATGCTGCCAGTTCTCAGCTTCTCACCAACGCAACGAGGTTCTGCGAGTAAAGGGGGGGACTTTGATCACACAAATTCCTCTTTTGATCTTATCCCTCAATGCATTGCTTCCCCTTCAGTATTTTCTTTTTTTTTAGGGCTCTGTTTTCTCCCTGGGATTTTACATTGTTCCTACAATATCTGAGCACACAAGAGGTCAGTTTCTGGATGGATTTTCAGAACAGCTCCAAATTCAGCATTGGGGTTATTTTTCAAAATCCAGCCTCTGTAATGTTCTCTGAACGCTGGGAAATCTGGCCCTGACCTCCTCTGGGAACTCCAGGCTGGAGGTTTTATTACCTGCCTTACTTTTGCTGCTTGTGGTAGGAGTCTGGTCTCTTATTGTTCCTCTGAGCTCTTGTGAGGGAAGGGCTCCTCAGAAGGCAAGTCAGAGCTCCTGATTATCCTGACTTTCCCTCTGACAACTTCAGGACTGGCTGTTGAGTCCCCTAAACCCACTGAGCATCTCCAGTTAGGTCTTGGTGGGCTTTTCCCACAGGCCTGTGAGAGGAAAATAGCCCAAGGTCCCTGAGTGGGCTTTGCTTTGGGAAGATGCACTTGTGTGGCCACTTTCCCTGCACAGCCTGGAGCCCACTGCATGAAGTGCCTCTCCAGCTGCTGTGTCCCACACAGGCTGCCCTGCAGAGGCTTCGGAGCCATTTTTCAACTCAGGTAAAAACAATACAGGAAGAGGAGAGGGGTGGGTGGATGGAGGGTCCAGCCCAGCTGGGGAGAGCAGTGCTGGAGGTGCTGGGCTGGAGCTCTCTCGGAGGGTACTTTCTCTCGAGTTTTGCTGCAAACATTTGTGTTCCCCCCGGTGCAATGTGTGCTGTGTGTGTGCTCTCCTCTGGCCCTGCTCCTGCCTTGCTGCTGGAGTGCTCCCACAGGGGGGAAAGGGGCCCTTCCTCCTCCCGTGGAACATCTGTCTGTGCTGGTTTGTGCTGGCTCATGGCACGTGTCAGATGTTGCTGGCAGGAAAAAGGTGGCTTTCAGTCTGCACAGGAGAAAACTGCTGCTGCAGGGAAGGTCTGAGCAGCGTGGTGGAGTGGGAAAATCAGTAATTTCTGTGTTCTGGGACATGGAGGTCACAGCTGGGAAAGGCAGTGGTACATCCTGAACCCTATAAGGAAGGGCTGGGGCAGGAGGAGAGCAATGGGAAGCCCTTCACTCCTCGTAATCCCAACAATCTGGGAATTCCCTGAAGCAGTAAAGCCTCAAAGGGTGCTGGGCTGCAGTAGCACAGGAAAAAGAGCTTGTCATCTGCCAGTTCCTGTGAGAATCTTTCATCTTTTCACCAAGCAGAGTGAAAAGCTGGTGTCCTCCCTCCTTCCCAGGCTGCTCCTGTTCCCTCAGAGTTCTAGGACACATCTGTCACCTGTCTAGAGGGAAAGGGAAGGGCTCTGTTCTCCCCTTCCACCTACAGGTCACCTTAAACACCACCTGACCAAGCAACGTCACTGACACGAAACCTTTCAAGCTTCTTTCCTTGGTTTTTAAACAAAAACAGCCAAGAAATTCTGCACAATATTTGCCGTCTGTATTTACTGAGAGTGTCTTTGGGCCGCTCAATAGCAGTGGTTTTTTTTTGATTAATTTCTGGGGGGAGAAAAAAGTATTTATTTATTGATTGTACCTGACTGTGTGTCCTTGTGTGCTGGCGTGTGAGTGCGCGCTGTTGTGCAAATGGAGATAGAAATTTTCAATGTTATTTACGATATCTTGTAAATGTTTACCAGAAAATTGTGTCTATATATAATATATATACAGTATAGAGAGAAAATATGTGAACTAAGTGGGTTATTTTTTGAGGGGGAGGGGTGAGAAATCTTTTGCTTCTAAGAACTGTGTGGTTTCTATAGCACCTGTTCCATGATGTGCCAATCTGTCACTGTCCCTGTGCTGGGAGAGTTGTTCTGGTGGGGCAACAGGAAGCTCAGAGCAGAGCCACTATCTCACCCTCAGTTTGGCTTCATCTTGGCTCTGATTTTAAGACTGGACAAGAGGAAAAAAAAAAAGAGGGAAAACTAATATAAAAAAAGCATTGTTTCAGCTGTGATGTTGGGCAAGGTCTTGTGCTTGTGGGGACCCACAGTGAGACCCCACCAGGAGCCTGGGGCTCTCTTTGATGGTTAAAAGCTGCTAAGAAGCTGAAAAGCAAAGGTTTTGCTGTGCAGCTGTTTGTGGGTCTTCTCTGGCCTCAGCCTCTCCTGCCTGGCTCTGCCTCCCTGCTGGATCCCCATGAGATAAAGCCTTGTTCTGGAATTCTGACAGGGGCAGTCGTGGTGCTGGAAGCCAGCAGGGATCTCTCCCAGCTGTGCAGCCAAGGATGGCCTGTTTGCCACGCAGGAGAGGCCTGTCACCAGGCTTGCCCATATACAGTAATCTTGTCTGGCCCCTTGGGGAAGAGGAATGTCTCATCCCAGCAGCTCTGTGCAGCTGAAATCCCCCCCACACAATGGCAGTGCCAGCCCAGGACTATTTTAGCCTATTGTTGGCTCTGTGGGAACAGGCACTGGAGCTCTGTGCCTTAAACTGACAGAGGGCAGGGTTAGATTGGATTTTAGGAAGAAATTCTGCACTATAAGGCACTGGCACACCCTGGGTCCCTGGAATCCATGACAGGGTTTGGAACAACCTGTGATAGTGGAAAGGTGTCCCTGGCCGCGGCAGGAGGTGGAACAGGGTGATCTCTTAAATTTCCTTCCAACCCCAACCATTCCATAACTCCATGCTTTCTGGGGAGACTGCTGCATTCTCCCCTGGGTGCAGGAGGGGTGCAGGAGCTGCCAGCCCACGTTCCCTGCCCCAAGTCACTTCCTGAGGAAGGAAGGATGGGCTCCACGGGCTGAGTTCAGCTCCCATCACACCCTCACTGAGCACCCACTTTGCTGTGGGGTTTGAGGTTTGGGGTTTGTCTCACACTCCAGCTGCTGAGCTCAGATAATCGTGGGTGTGTAAATCCACTGAGTGTTTGTGTCCTGGCCCTGTGTTCCCCTGAGGGAGTGACAAGTGGATTCTCTTCCTGCATTTGAGCTTTCTGCTCTTGCAACCTTCCAATGAGCTCCTAGTACCCCTTTCTTTTGGTGTCACCTGTGCAGACCCTTTAGAATTTGTGTTTGTTCCTAAATATGTGATTTTCCTAAGAGTTTTTCTCTTGCTCTGTCAAGTCCCTGAATTGCTTTGCTGTGAATGTTTTTCGTGAAGACTAAGAGTTTTTTTATTTTTTTTGTGTGTGTGGGAACTTCCTGCTGTGTCCCTGTCCTGCTCTCATCCAGCCCCTGGCATGGGGAACATCCCTTAACTCATCCAAATGCACCTGGTAGTGCAACATGAGCCAGCAGTGGAACTGCAATTGTCACTGACAAACCAAAAAAAAAGGCTGAGAGATGGAATTATTGAAGAGATGGGTCTCCAAATCCCTGGAGACACAAGCCTTGTGGCCAAGAACAGTTTATGGGATGCAGTGCTTCTTATTCTTTGGTTTTTATTTATTTGTTACTTATTTTGCCTGGCTATTACCCCTCTCTTTCCTGGATTTTCCTGAGGTTGGTCCCCTGCACTGTAGCCAATGGGCCTCTGACCAGGGGCAGGACCAGTTCTGGGATTCTCATCTCCTAAGTTTGCTTTTGAAATTTCTTACAATATCTAAATCACTTTTCTCTATAGAGGCACAGTGGGAGCCTCTGAGCCTTTGATCAGCAGGACCAAAATGATGGTCATGTCATCAAAACCTCTGTCTTATTTCTCATTCATTTTGGGAATTTCCCCAAGTACTGAGCATTTTACTATTGTGTGAGCACAAACTGATAGAGCACAATGTAGAGTTGGAGTTCCAAACCTTTCTAGCATTATGGAGGGGTTGGAACTCACCAGAACCTGTGTCAGGAATTCCTATAAAAGCTTTTTTGGACACTCTGAAGTAGATCAAATGCCACTGATTTTTCCTGCTTTTCCACTCAAGGTCTGCATCTCATTGCCCTTAATAAGCAATATTTCACTGATTAAGGCATCTGAACAATTGTGGTTCTCAGTGTGACCACATTTCTGTCCTCTGATGGCCAAGGGGGCCATGGCTGAGGCCATTTGGTGCCATAGCCACACATTCACACAGCTCAGTGTGTGGATTCCTTCCCAACTTTACCCAAACCCTGAACTTCCCGGGGAATGTACGTGGTTGGAATGGCCGTGGAAGTCTTTTAATGTGTCCAGTCTAATTTCTGATTTAATTTTAGATTGCTGATAGGCATATTCCACCTTAAATTCCTGTTCAGTAGTTTAAATAGCTTCCTTTTAGAGATGGATTTTGCACATGGAGGCTGATCAGAGCCCATTGATGGTGCTGCAGGGGACAGTCCCTTCTTCACAGTGGCTCCCGAGCCATTAGCAGTGGACATGACTGAGAGCAAGAGCATCAGTGCTTTGATGAGGGGGGAAAGCACCATCTATTCTTTTTTTTAATTGTTTTTTAACAAATGAATGCTAGAGATTAAACTATGCACAAGATCTTAAATACATGGAAGTTTAAGGAATGAGTATGGCTTTGCTGCTAAGGACGATAAAGAATTGAAAATCCTGATCCTGGGTACCAAGAGACTAAAAATGTCATTGTTGTGACTATATAAGATTGACTTAAATTCTCAGAAGTTTATCCTCTCTGGAGAGTAATTCCCAGAAGCCAGGGAATAAATTATTTTCCCAAACAGAATTAATGAAAAGCTTTGAAAATGCAACGTGGATGTAACTTCAGACCCACGATTGTCACTTCTGTTGTTCAAAGGGTGTTCTGGAGAGCCAGGGTGTGACAGCCATCGTGGGGGCTCTGTGGGACAGGGAATTACCCCTCAGCACAGGGATTTGAATGTATCTGGTGTCCTGGCATTAGACTTTGCTGTTGCCCTGCACAGAATTGCTGCTTTTCTCTGTTGGATGCCATTTTGGTCTCTGGGAGTTGCTCATTCTGAGCTTAATGAGCACTTACAGCTTTTAATCTATTTGTAGAAGTGCTGCTAATGTTCTTAGATTATCTGAATTCCACACTGTGGTATAATATCTGTTTTATATTATTTTATTCATGCTTTTTTTTTTTAATGTAAACTGTTCCTTATTGTTGTTGAGAAAGAAAAATTAAAGCTCTATTCTCTATGGTTAATGTATTTTCAAATCAATCAGATCGTGGTGGTTCTTTATGGCTGTGTGGTCCATGGGAAGGCAGTGAATGGGGATACCCTGAGCAGGGAGCCCCCAAAATGCTCTGTATTTCCAGATTCCAGAGCCCCCTGTTGCTCGTGGTGAGTGTCCCCTGTGCTGGGGACCCTGCTGTCACCTGAGCTGCTTTTTGCACCCTCCTTGCCCTCATGGTCCTCACTTTCCCCCATCCCCAATGCTTGGCTTGCTCAGTCCAGCTTTGCTGAGCTGAGCTTTGCCCCTCTGAGCAGGTATGTGGCAGTGACACCTCTGCTGGCTCTGCTGCCACCTCTGTCCTTTCTCTTGCTCACTGCCCTATAACGTGGAGAATTTAAACTGGTGGTGAAACAGAGCAAGAAGAGGAGGAAAAGCACTGGGGAAGGGCTGGGCCAGCTCCTTGGTGCTGTGTGGAGCGAACTGCCCCTGACAGAGCAGATGGGGAGGTGACAGAGGGCCCTGGCATGGTGGCAGCCCAGAGCTGGGCCATGGGGGTGATGGTTTACACCTGTGTGTGGTCCTGTGCTGCCAGGTGAGCTGTGCAGGAGGTGAGGGAGTGCATTCTGCACCGGTGTTCAAAATGACCTTGGACTTCATCTTGTTCTCTTGCTGTTTCCTGGATCAGTCTCCAGACCTTTAAACGGGCAGTGCCCAGAGGATGGGCTGCAGTGCATTTCTTGCAGGGAACAGGAGGGACAAGTTTTTCATCAAAAACATGAGGAGGACAAGCTGCCTGTGCCCCCTGCCCCTGCTCAAGGCTGGCACTTGTCACCCTTCTGGACTCCACAAGACCCTTGGGTGCTTGTGGATCTTCCAGCTGTTCAATGGGGAGATGCCATGTGTGGGAAGAGGCAAGAGGTGCCCCCAACCTCCTTCTGTGGTGTCAGTTCTTGCACTGCTCTTGGAGACAGGAAGGGTCCACATCACCCCAGTGTCATGTTTTAAGCAGCACAGAATTTAATTGCATTTCTAAAAATGGGAATGCAAGGAAGGCTGGATGCTCGCTGCAGATTCCTGCCTCTACCTACTTATGAGAAGAGGCTTAATTAAATAAATCCTGGTATTTAATTAATCCTTAATCTGTTTGCTTCTTGAGGCATGTTTGCTCTAATGGCCCAGCCCCAGTTTCCAGTGCAGGTTGAGGTTTGCAGGGAGCTCACAGCTCAGAACTTCAAAAGCTGATGAAGAGGTTCCCCAAACACGCAGAGTTTGCAAAATGTCAGGGTGGGATTCAACCAACCCTTGCAAATGTGTTAATTACCTGATATTAATTGGCAACCTAACCACCAGAGGCCACATCCCCAAGGTGCCAAAGCAGGAATGCTCTGTGTTCCAGTGTGGAGAGACTGGCAAAAATCCTGCCGTTCAGATAGAGGAAAGTAAATGATCCTAAAAGTGAATTTCATTAATTTTTAACTTGGGATAGTTTCTCACAAAAAAAGCAGCTATCCTGAGGTTGTGCTTTGAAGTGCATGGAAATTTCCATCAGTTGTCACTTCCATGCTGTGCAGGAGACAGCAGCTGGTGGAGCAGCTCTGGAGAGGCAGCAGCTCTGTCCTGTGCAGGAGAAGAGACCATTCCAACCCCTTGCCAACAAGGGCTCCTCAGGAGATGTTCACCATCAGCTGGGGTTGGATTATGGGAGCTCCTCTGAGGGGTAGTGGCAGCCCCAGGACTTTCCATGCCCAGTTTTGATCCTCTGCTCCACAAGCCCAATCCTTTGGCTCCCAGAAGGACCTGTCAGATGAACCAGTTTGGTTGTGGCCCTTGCCCAGGGCTGGGTGTGATGGGGGGCACTGGGGGCTGTGCTGGTGGGCCCAGCTGGGAGTGCTCGTCCTCACACACCCTCCTGCCAGGCTCAGGCACATGGCACCGAAGAACCTGGAGTATTTATAGCCCTTGTTAACATGCATGAATGGACACGCTGAGTCCTGGCACAAACATCTGCCCAGGTGGGTGCTGTCCTGGCAACACCCTGAGCTGTCTCTGCTGTCTTAAGGTGCTCCAGCACCTATTTCAGAGAGGCCTTTTCCAAAGGAAAATGAAGCTGAAAATTCAAAGGCGGTGATTCACAGCTGGGTAAATCCTGGAGAGGGGCCCAGTTTGGACAGACACCACCTGGGTAATGCAGGGTAAGGGGCTGACAGCCTTGCCTGAGGGGCTACCCAGCCCTGCAGCAGTAGGGGACAGAGGACTGTACAACAGTTACCCTGGAATTGGGAATGTCAGGGCAACACAAAGTGGTTTGGGATGGAAGAGACCTTAAAGTGCATCTCATTCACAGATACACCCTCCACTATCCCAGGTTGCTCCAAGCCCATCTAACCTGGCTTTGGACACTTCCAGGGATGGGGCAGCCACAGATTCTCTGGGAAACCTCTGCCAGAGCCTCAGCACCTTCACAAGGAAGCATTTCTTCCTAAACTCCAATCTAACCCTCCCCTTTGTCAGTTTAAGTTCTCCTTTTGTTTGCTTTGAGTGCAATGACTGAGGTGGAGCAATCCATGCTCTGGCACTTCCAATGATCTGTGGATGTACCTCAGAGCCATGAAAAGCAGATCCAGGAGACAACAGCACAGGGATGTGTTAAACCAGTCCTTAAGCACAAGGAAGCACGGTGCTGTTTCCTGGAGCATTTCTCAGGAAGTGAAAGCATTTCTGCAAGGCTTTGGCAGCCGTGTTGGAACGACATGTGAGTGCTTAGGAGTTATCAGAGAGCTCTGTGATAGTGCAGCACCAAGATTATCTGTGCTGGTTCAGTGGATTTTCTGAGTAGTCTCCAGGAGCTGAGAGGTTGTTGAGGAGGAAGATGCTGCCATTACTGCACACAGCTCAGGGTTGTCTCTGGTTTAGTGACTGACCTGGCCCTTGGGTGGATGAGTTTGAGCTTTTTATAGTTCAGCAAATGGAACACAGATCCTCGGCTTTATCGCCGTGACTAAGGACGTGTTGTTGTTGGCTGAGTTACAGGAGTGCGCTGAAATCTGAGTCACTCTTCTGCTTGGCAAAACAAAAGCAGACTCCCAGGAAATCTGCATCCCTTTGTTCTCCCCACAACCCCCTGAGTCTGGCCATGTGCTGCTGGCTGATAGCACAGGGATCAGGATGGGGCCATGTCCTCACCCCAACCAGTGCAGGCAAAACCACCAGGGATTATATAACTGGCAACAATCCCACACCCACTGGTTCTTCCCTCTGTTGCACTGAAAGATCCATGGCGGTGCAATCTAACAGCTTCTTCCTACTGGAGAGCATTATACATACAAATTTGACACTCAATTATCCTTGTTTTTTAGTCAAGGATTCCTTGGCTATGGCTGCTTTCAGCAGCTGAGGTTCGACAGCCTCTGCCTTCCCAAACTTCTCCTTTCTGGAGGAAGAAAAATTGTGTGGACACCATGGTGTAATCCCACAGGCCCTGCACCCCCTCGGAGGGGTGATGCTCTTTCCAGGGCCTGGCAGAGCTCAGCCTTCACAAGGATATTGGACTGAGTGTTTAACAGACTATTCCCTTTAAAACAGGACTCTCCCTCCTGCCTTTCTTCTCCCAGCCTTGTCCCTGAGTCAAACTTGAGGATGGGAGAGGCAGAAACAGGGCCCCATGGCCAGTGGGATTTTATTAGGAAGGCAGTGCCAGGGCTGTGCCCTCCCTGCGCTCTCTGTGTAGCTCTGCACTGATTTCCATGGTGGATGAGCAAGAAGAGGTGGGAAAGGAGCTTTTAAGGACAGCTGCTATGGTGGTGATGGAGAGTGGGAGGATTTCCTGTTTTCCTTTATGCAGATCATATGTAGTGGGCAGTGGAGCACCTTCCTGCAGTGCTCAGTGCCTGAGGTGTGTGGGGAGCCTGTTTCCTCCTGGGGCTCATCCTGAGCTGTCACCAAGAGTTCTGGCTTTTGTGGGAGCAGTTACCTGGTGGAAGGTTGCAAGGCAGGACACTGAGGCTCTTCCCTGATGAGGGCCAGAGCATTTCAATGCTATGCGGGCCTGGGAAGGGTAGCAGGGGAGCACTGGAAGATCAGTGAGCTTGGGAAGGGTAGCAGGGGAGCACTGGAAGATCAGTGTTCCCCTGACCCAGACAGGCTGTTTTTGCATACACCTCCACCTCTTCACATAACAGGAGCAACTGGCTCAGCAGGAAGAGATGGAGACTGTTCCTGGCTGGAACAAAGGAGGGGATCTTGTCACACCAGCCAAAATCAGGCAGGGGTGAGACAGAAATGAGACGGAGCAGGGGCTAGGGGGGGTCTGCCTGGGCCCCCCCAGTGTTTGTCCCTGCCCTCAGTGTGCAGGTGTGTCATGGGCAGTGTCCATGTGCCATTTGCAATTAACCCGTTTCTCCACTGCAGGGCACTGACAGGCTGTGTGAGAGGAGATAAATCACCGGAGCAGCCCCACTGGTGCACGGAACATTCACTGGTACTCCCTGGTTTGTGCCATTCTTCGCTCAGTTCTGAGGAGATCCCAGCCTGGAAGTTAATTGCACGGTGGAGAGGAGAAACAGTGGCATTACTCATCCAAGGAGTGGAACCTTTTGTTTGAAAACTGTATCTGAAGAATGGAAACTTCAGAGATAAGGGACCTGTCATTCTTTTCTGAGTGCAGGCACTCCTTCACTGTAGATTGCTGCTTGCCATCCCTCTGATGGCTCCAGTGAAGACATAAAACAGAGGGTCAAAGCTCAGATGTCTGCAAGATAGATCTGGAAATGTGTGTTCACTATTGCCATCCACACTGCGGGGTGGAATTACAGCCCTAATTCATATACATGGGGTGAGAGGCCAGGGCTCTGCATTTAACTCTGCCCCTTTTGGGGTCACCTCTGCTCTGCTAAGTGCTGATTAACGCAGTGGGACAAAGATTCATGCAGGGCCTCCGGTGGGGACAGAGCACAGGGGAAGAACCTTTCCAGGAGCCAGGGCTGTGCCACATGCCAGGTTCTGTCCATGCCCTCTGCTCACTGCAGGACACACACTGGGGTGTTGGAGCATGTCCAGAGAAGGGAACAGAGCTGGGAAAGGGGCTGGAGCACCTGGAGCAGTTCAGGGAGCTGGGAAAGGGGCTCAGCCTGGAGAAAAAGAAGCTCAGGGAAGACTTCTGGCTCTCCACATCTCCCTGACAGGAGCAGCCAGGTGAGGGTCATTCTCTGCTCCCAGGGAACAAGGGACAGAACCAGAGGAAATGGCTTCAGGCTGTGCCAGGGGAGGTTTAGATTTGATACTGTGGAAATTTCTTCAAAGAAAGGATTGTCAGGCATTGGAACAGACTGCCCAGGGAGGCGGTGGAGTTTCATCCCTGAAGGGATTTAACGGATGTGTCAACGTGGAGCTCGGGGACATGAGTGGCCTGGGCAGGGCTGTGGTTGCTCTCGATGGTTGAACCCAAATAATTCTATGATTCTAAGGGAGCAGCAGCAGTGGGGTGTCACTGGGGTGGCAGTCGGGTGGCAATTCTGCCTGGTGCCAGAGCTGGGGTGCAAGGGCTGGCTGTGGCAGCCGGGGGTTCCATCTCCCCACTGCAGCACTGCCAGTCCCACGGTTCTGTGCTGGCCCTACACTACAGCCATTCCCTTTCCCATAGGTTCAGTGTGTCCCCAAGGCAAGAAGGGCCAGGTGAGGGTGAGGATCTGGCCCCTGTGGCCCCACACGGGTCGGGCCTGGCCTGCTCCATCCCACCAGAGCAGCTCCTGCCACAACTCCAGCCAGCCCGAGTTTCTGTGGCCACTTTGAAGCTCCCAGGTCTCATCTCCCAGGGCATTCACAAAGGCTCCTCCTCGAACAGTGGGAAACAAGGCAGCAGCTCCTTGGGAACATAGCTGCTCTCTTGAAATGTCCATTTGAATGCAGCTCCCAGGGCTGTGGAGCTGCCGGAGCCTGGCGTGCCCAGTTCTCCAGCTCTGTCGCTTGTAGGTGTTTTTGTGGAGGGAGCTGCCATTAAGTGGCTCCTGAATAACTGATCAGGAGCTAATCCTTGTTCCTTATGAATTGCTGAGAGCCCCATGTGCTGGAGCAGGGGTTCCCAGCCATGGGTGGAACAAGAACCGCTTCAAAGAGGTGTAAGAGGCAGGAACACCCTCCTTGCAGAGGCGCTGATCCAAGCCATGGATCAGAGGGTGCTGGGGGGAAAGGTGGCTGAGGGGATGGGTTATGGCTTGGCTTCTGGAAAAGTGAAAAGGCAAATGAGTCATGGAGCTGGGATCCCTTGGTGTGGTGAAGATAAAAGGGTTGTTAAGGTGGGGAAAACACCTATATTATCCTGGTTTGGGAGCAAGGGGGGAAGCTGTGGGAAAGCAATCTTAATTTAAATGGGATGTGGGTGGGAACAGAGGAGGCGAAGCAGCTCCATAGTCCTGCTGCTGTTACAGGCCTGGATGTTTTTGCTGATGAAACTTTTCCTCTTGCTCCCATCCATGTACCTGCAAAGGGGTAGCTACAGAGACTCTGTCTGGCCCCCTTGGAATGGGTCACGGAGAGATCCACATTGGGTCACGACCCCTGTGCCTGCAACAGAAGGAAATTTGGGCTGCTTAAAGGTAGATGAATGAGTTCTCCATGGAGGGCAGGGGCACAGGATCTGCTGCCTGCTCTTTCCTTGTCCTGCCAAGAGCTGGGATGAGGACACGGAGATGCATTTTCCTTGTGCCATGGTATCACCCTGGCCGGTGGCCAGCCCATCATCCACACTCTCCTTCCTCCTGCCATGAGTCATGGCCTCACCTCGGAGCCGACTTTGGCCTCCTCGGCAGAGAGCCACACCTTTGGTAATGACAAAAAGCAGCATTTGGAGCTTTTGAACTGTGACAGCTGTGGCATGGAGAGGATGCCAGTGGGCAGATCCCATGACTCCAGTGCCATTCCTGAGGAGGAGACTAAATTAGAAGAACACTACCTGGTCAGAGCAGAAATGTTCCCTTTCTGATTTTCTCTGCTCTGAGGCAATGTTCCCTGGATGGGGCTCCACAGCTGTGCTGCCCTGAGGGTGGCAGAAGGACAATGGTGGCCAGGGGCTGCCAGTGGTGGCCACAAAATTGGATTTTTTACCTGATGTGTGACAAGCCAATAACAACACACTTGAAAAAGACATTGACTATTTATTTCAGGGTTGTGCAGCCTGGGTGCTCAGTGTATTCCACAAATCCAGCACACCACACTGGACTTTCCTGCTATCATTTACACAAAGAAATTTAGAGCTAGTAACTTTCCAAGCAAAATTCTTTATTAGGATTTTTCAGTGATTTCTATACAAGTTGCTTTCTCCACATGCCCAGGGGAAGTGTCTTCACCTGGGCAGGGTCTTTCTAACCTGTAGGTGTGATTTTTATTATTATAACAAACTGGCTTTGAAAGTTACCAGTGTTTACATAAACCTACTTCATAAATCAACTTCTTAATTCAGGTCCTTAAAGCTTGTAGTTTCAGGGTGTTCTTGACTAAGGGATGCAGCTGTTGCCTGTTCCACTGATTAGAATCATAGAATCCCAGAGCAGCTGAGGTGGGAAGGGTGCTCTGGAGATCATCCAGTCCAACCCCTCTGCCAAGGCAGTGTCACCTGGAGCAGGTGACACAGGATTACATCCAGGTGGGTCTGGAATGTGTCCAGAAAGGGAGACTCCACGCCCTCCCTGGGCAGCTGTCCCAGTGCTCAGCCACCCTCCATGGGAAGAGCTTCTTCCTCATATTGAAGTGGATCTTGTGTTTACCGCTCCTTGTCACCGGGCACCACTGAACAGCACCTGGCACCATCCTCTTGGCACACGATTTGAGATGTTTATATGGATTGGTGTGATTCTCTGCAGACTGACCAGGCCCAGCTCCTGCAGCATCTCCTCATCACAAAGATGCACCATACCCCTCATTATCCTTGTGGCCGCTGCTGGACCCTCTCCAGCACTTCCCTTTTTCATTTATCCGTCTAGAAGTGGACACAACACGATCATCTTGACACACCCCACATTTTCCAACACCCCCCACGCCCAGCCCCTGTCCCCCGGGACGGCGGGGCCGGGACTCGAACCCGCGTCTCCCGCGGAGCAGGTGGAGCGGGGCGGAGCCAGTCGCGGCCGCGCCGCGCGGTCACCATGGCAACAGCGGCGCTTCCCGCGGGGCCCCGCGGCCGCCGGGGCGAAGGGGCCGGACCGGCACCGGGGCGGGACATTCCCGCCTCCCCGCAGCCCCTCGCTCCGGGGAAGCGCCGAGGGACGGCCCCCGGCCCGCCCCGCCCCACCCCCGGCCGTGCCCGGCCGTCGCCGCCGCGGGGGAAAGGCCGCTGCGCGCACAACTTCACGCAACTTCCCCGGTGCGGCGGGAGCCCGCTTCTGCGGAGGGAGCGGCCGCTGCTTTGGCTGGGTGAGTGCTGCCGGTGAGAGGGGCGAGGCGGCGCTGGGACAAAGGCGGGCAGTGCTCGCTCGCCCTCCGGGAATGCCTGCCCCGCTTCCCCCGGGGTGCCCCGCCGGCTCCGGGGCAGCGGGGAGCGCTCCCGTGGCGTGGGGAGCGCCGGCCGCTCCCTCCCGGCTCCCGGAGCTCCTCGCTGCTGCTTTCCCGCTGCGTCAGAGCCGAGGGCTCCTGTCCGCGTGTGTTAGAGAAAAAGGAAAACCCCCCCTCCAAAAAAAAAAACCCTTCTGCGCTTCTAAAGCGGCGGCTGGAGGTGAGGAGGGGGGGTTGTGGGTGATTTTTGTTTTTTTTTTTTTGGTGGATGGTGTTGTTGCTCGTGGTCCTGTGGATTGGAGCGTAATTTTGTAATCCGCGAGGGTTGCAGTTATCTGTTCCTCGCTGGATTAGGGGTGATAATGTGCTTGGAGGTCTTAAATGGACAAATAAAGATGCTCTCCCTTTCTCCCCCCTCACTGGTTTACAGCCGGGCGACGGCTCCTTGGGCAGAGCAGGAGGGATTCAGGCATTCCCGAGAGTGGTATGTGACTCCTTAATGCCTTGGATTTCAGGAAATACATTTTCTGCTGGTTAAAATGACTTAGAAGTGCCAGTTTAAAGTCATCATGCTGCTTTTTAATTGAAGATGCACATAGCTTTGTTTGTTGGCATCGCGTGTACGTAGAATCTCAGGATAGTTTGGGTTGGAAAGGATCTTAAAGCTCATCTCATTCCAACGCCCCTGCTAAGGGCGTATATTTTTGTTTTGGAAGCACTTGGGTGGACGGTGATTTGTGTTGTTCTGGTGATATGCAGCTCATTTGTTAATTTTTCCTCCTAACTCCAAATCCAAGCGGTTTGTCTGTGCACGGAGTGCCGCTTCAAGGTGGAAATAGCTGCTCCAAAAGATCACGTGGAGGTCAGTTCCTTGAATTTGCACGGAGTTCTGCGCTCGGATTTGGGAGGGAGCAGCCCTGGGATTCTGGATGGGTGAAGCTAATCAGTGAAATCCCAGAATTTCCTGTGTGCTGCTGCGCGGAGCCGGCTGGAAAGCTTTGCCTTCCTGAGCCTGCCCGCAGCATTGTTGCTGTTCTTGCCTTTCTCCCGTCTGGAGGTGGGAGATTAATCCCGTGGATTCAGGTACTGACTTGACTTCTATTTCTGTGGCATAATCCGAGTGATTTTGATTTGTGTGTGAGGAATGGGATTAGGGGAAATCACACTTGGCAGATGGCGGAGCTCTTCTGTGCCGCTAGGAGATATTGTAACCTTTGATTGTACCTGCGGGTCTGGTAATAGAGCTCGGGCTCTTTGGGGCTTGGTAATAGAATTCCATTCCAGATCAAATATTGCTCATGATAAATTACTGGGATCACATTAAAGGAGCTGCAGCAAACAGAAATTTATGTTTTGTCCAAACTGGTGCTTTACTCTAGGGTGGTAATTGCAGGCAATTTTCCCTGTCTGCTGAGGGGTAAATTCTGTTTCCAGGGTAACTGGGAAGTTGTTCAGCTGCTTCTGAGGTACTTTTTTTGCCAGAGCTGGAGGTTGTTGGCATTTTCTTTTCCTTGTCTCTCCTCCACAAACCAGAGGGATTTGCATCTTTCTAACGACCACATGAAAATAGGAGTTTTCTTTGTTTTCCTGTGACGTTTGCAGGGTGTGTAGGGAAGCAGACAGTTGTGTGGCAGAAATGCTAATAAAGCTGCCTGGCAGCTTAATCCAGATAAAGACTTTCTCAAAAAACAATCTTTCAAGAATTTATGAACTTTTCCCCTCTTTTGTTTTTTGGCTAGGATTTTCTTCACAGTGTGCTCTGCCTTTTCCTGTAAGAATTATCAAGGATATTTATTAGTAAGTAAAGCTGTAAAGCCTTTGTGCTTCAGAGTAGTTGAGGAGGTTGGAACCCTATTTAAATAGATGTTGTAGGCTGTAATTCCCTTTTGATAGGTGTAGAGTTTGTTGAAAATGGGTGTGTAAACTTTTCCCGTTTCAGACAAAGCCCTGAGCTAATTCTAAGCTAAATGTTTCCTTCCTAATGTATAGAAGACACAGAACCAAGTCACTCTGGAGTGTCACAGTATGGAAAGTCCCTAAAAGGAGGCAAAGTCTAGGACAGTTTCCAACTGGAATACTTTGGTTTGTCATTTTTTGCTGTCTCATTTTATATGTGGCAGTAAAGGACGTGCACAGCCCCAGCCCCAGGGTTGTGCTCACGCTGCAGTTCTGGAGCTGCTGCTCTTATGGCAGGAGAAAGGGCACAGTACCCATCTGTGCTGCTCCTCACACAGCTCTGGCCTGATGAGATAACCAGGGATTCAGAAAATTTCCATGGCTGATGATGAAGCAGTTTTCCCCTCTGCCATACTGAGGCTTTGTGTAACTGCAGGATTTTTTTTTTGTGTGTGTGTGTTTTTTTTTTAATTTCTGTTTTCAACCATGTGCAGCACCCTCACCTTGGGTGTTAATTGAGCCCCTTAAATGTGCAGACTCCTCTGGCAGTGGCCGTAGGCTTCCCAAATGCCTGATTTCTACCAAAGGGGGAAAAAAGCCCAGTTACAGCTTGAAAATAAGTTTTACTGAAAGCAGGAATTTCAGACTTTGTGTTTCATAAGTTTACCAGCCTTTCCTGCACCATGTGCTCAAGGTGACATTCAGACCACATGTGAAAGAAGCAAGTCCTGACCAGCAGGTCCCAGGTGGATGGAGAGCTCAGGTATTCCTGCTCCTGGGATTCTTTGCACAGCTCTGTGATTTCACTTGGGTGTTGTCCTGGACTCTGCTCCATTCAGCACCCATGTTTCTCTGGCTATTAGATAATTTTGAAACCAGTCCTGTCACCTGCCCGCTCTTTGGCACATGTTTGGTTACTGCTGAGTGAAAAAGGAGCTCAGTCTCTCTGGTGAGGAATGTGTTGCTCTTCACTCCCTGGTCCTTGCTCTGTAGTTATTCCCTGTTTGGTTGTTGCTCATGGAGCTTCCTCCCTTCTGGCAGATTTTCCAAGTAACACGTGAATCAAATTGATATGATTTCTCTGTCCTTGAGTTTGTAAACAGAGATAAGAAAACTTCCCACCGTCTTGAAAATTCTGGTGCAGCGTTGCTTGCGGGGAGTGCTGTGCAGATCAGGGACAGGACTCGGGAGCACGTTGGAGAAGATTTCCCTGAGTGTGTCATTTAGGGACACCTTACAGCTGTGGCTTCCTCTGCTGGCTGCTCATGTGTTTAAAAATGGTGCTGGTTTCTTATTGGGCAGTTTCATAGATCAAGGTATTTCTCCAAGCTATGGTGTGTTTTCTCAAATTGATACTCCACAGGAGTTGATAACTTGGCACTGTTCCCTATCCAGGGGAAGTGTCCTTTGGTCATGCTGGGTAGTTAGTGAAAGATTTGACTGGTAAAAGGGTGTGTCTAAATGCAGATTGGAGTGTTCTGAATCCATTTATGTGTAATGTTGCTGTTCTTTCCTTATATTCAAGCTGTTTATTTTAATGGAATGTTTTCTTGCATGAGGTTTGAGGTCTTTCACTTCCCGAGCTGGGTGAATGTCCTTGATGCTGCTGGTTATAGGGAGGTGTGCAGTGCTGCAGTCTTTCTGCTCATTGATTTTATAAATTTATGTATTTTTTAGGGTAGGTGCAGCTTGTTCAGTTCTCAAGTAGCAGACAGCATTTGGGGGGAGGAAGGGACCATTCCAGTGAATCCTTTATGGAGCAGGAGATCCTGCTGTGTGCTGTGGGCTGCTTGGAAAAGCAAGACTGAAAGAAATGCTCAATCCTGCAAGCCCAGGCATGAGGCTTGTGGTGATGCCCAGTCTGTATCACTGGTTTGTGTTTGGTGCACAGGGGTGACTGGAACCTGGGAATGTTGCAATGTTTTTAGGTGTGTTTTTAGTTTTGTGTGTAAGAATTGCCCAAAGGCATTGTAGGGCAAAAGCCACAGATTTTTTTTTTTTGCTTTTGCTTCAGAAATCTCTTTAAATGAAGAGTCACTGGTTGTGGTAGTAGGATTTGCAGTGTAAACCACTGCGTGGTTGTCTTGAGCTTGCAGCCAAAAAGACTGGAATAATAGCATCAGGAGAGCTGAGGAATTCTTTCCACAGCAACCAGTCTTGAATCCTAATCATGGCCCTCGGTGTGACCACAGGCTTGGTAGGTTTAACAGCTTAACTGGAAGACTCCATACTTGACAAACTCGAGATGCACCTGCCCTAGGCAGCTAGATATGAAGAATTTTCCTAAAAATCCCCAGGAATTGGCTGTTGGGTTGTCTGGATATGTGCTTCCAGTGAGATGTGACTGCTGATTCCAAGATGCTTTTCTTGCTGGGTTAGAGGTGAAGTTGGTTCTCTGTTCTCTTGCCCTTCATTGACTCTCAGTGAGATTGAAGGACATCCATGAACTTCTGAACTCTCAGGCCATTCTTTTCAAGCTGTGTTCCAGGAATAATTTAAAAATTTACAAATAACAAAGCCAGAGCAAGTCAATTGGTGGTTGCCTTGAGAGGGTTTCTAGAGGTGAAGAGGACCTGAGTTCTGCTAACTGGCAGGAAAACCAAATTCTTATGAAAACGTGGATATTGAGTGTTGCCAAAACATACTAAATTTAGCATGGTGACTGTTTTATCTATTTGCAGCTATTGCTTAAAAAAAAAACCCTAAGGTTTTCCTTTTGTTCTTCTAATTGGTATGACCTGAATATCTGATCACAAAAGGATATTTAAGTCTACTGGGTGATGATTTTCCCCAGGCCTAGGCTTAAAAAATTCAGACTCTTAAAATTAAGCTGTTTATGGGCACATACTTTATCTTTAGATTCTTTTCTCAAATTAAGGAGGTTTATTTTCTTGGTGCCCACTGTCTTTGGTTTGTTCTGGGAATATGTAATGCTGGAACTTTTGCAAACAAAGATGCATTCAAACAGCTTGGGGATATTTTTCAGTGCATCTGTATAAATAGGAGATCATTAATACATGTTTTTGCAGTTCCTGAATGCCTTACACTTACATTGAGACAATGGGAGTTGAATTTTCTTTTTATGCTCTTCATCTCTACAAAACACGCTTGAGGAGAGGAAATGAATGTTTTGTGAGGGTTGTGTGATTGTGGTGATGCAGCTTGAGCAGTCCAGTGTACAGAGAGGGTTATTATCCAAAACACTGCTTGTTTGTGGCTGAGTCATGTCCAATGAGCACACACTTAAACATTGGGGGTGGGGGGATCTGGACTCTTCTAAAGCCACTTACAGAGCTGTTCATTAAAAGTTCTTATCAGAATTAAGTGCCAAAACTTCCAGTTTTGGGCTAGAGTAAAGCCTCTGCTTGCCTCAAAGGAGATCGTGCTGGTCTTGGAGCAGTGTAAGAACTGAAAGCTTCTTACTATTGTAGTAATTACGAGTCAGGACGGTCATTAGGCTGGTGTAACGAGCAGGAAAAGATAACAATTCAGTTGCTGGAGGTTTGGTGTCTCCCCAGTTTTGACTTGGAGAGAAAAAGCTGTGTGCTCCAGCAGCTCCTCCGAAGAGCGACGCCGCAGCATGGGCAGCTTTGGAGTAAGGCTTGTCTTACTGTACACAGTTCAATGGGCTTTAATACGGGGAGGGAGGAGATCTGAGCCTTGTTTCCAGGTCAAAACACCCCTTTCATTTGGCTGGGGGTTGGGAATCGCCAGGAGCCGAGTGGGCTGTTAGCTCCAGCTCCGGGCTTGACCCAGTTCCTGCGTGGAGCTCCGGGAAGCTCCAAACTCCAGCTCTGCTGCAGGGGCAGCGCGGTGATGCCGAGGAGATGGATGGCAAAAAGAGAGGGAAAAGAAGTGAGAAGTTAGCATTCTGTTTGAGTATAAACTTCGTGTGTTCAGTGCATTGGGGAGGAGGTGAAGAAGTGAAGATGCTCAACCTGTACTTTTAGGTTTTCTTTGATTTTGATAGTGACCCTCCATAGTTTCCATGGATATCAAGCTTCTGGTCTTTTAGTGAAATGCATGAAACTAAGAGGATTTGTGTGTGCTTTTAATGCTGCAACATTGTTGCCATACACAGCAGCCTCTTCTGTTTATATTTTCATAGTGACTGTTTTTGTAATCACAGTATTGGTTAAATATTGTGCTTCCAGTGCCTTTCAACAAGTGATGTTAATAAATGTCAAGTTCTAAAACTGGTTATTCCTGCTGTTGTAAAATGAGGACCATGATTATTTTTACAGTGTTGGTGAGACTTTGAAAGGCACGAACAGGAGCGGAATTTTAAGTTGGTCTTTATTTTGCTCTTTTAATGAGCCTTGAGCCTGTGCTAGGCTGTCTCAGTGCAGCCGTAGCTCCTCGCAGGGAGGGAGTTGTGCCAACATTTAGGAGGGATGTTTATCTGCTGGGAGTATGTTCAACCATACAAGGCTTTCGATGGACAAAGCTGCCTCATCCATAATGAGGCCAGCAAAGCCAGGATGTGTTTTAAACAGATTTGGAATTTCTGGCCACTGAAACTGTTTGATATTTCACAAGAACACTGGGAATTCTTCATTGACCCAAACAAGCACAACAGGCCTTTCTGCTGAAGCTGAGCAGCATGGCTGGCTCGTTCCCTAACTGAGAGACCTTACAGAAATGTCACTGTTGTTAGTGTTGTCAAACAGT
The DNA here is from genome assembly GCA_003676055.1 of Chloebia gouldiae. Lineage (NCBI taxonomy): Eukaryota > Metazoa > Chordata > Aves > Passeriformes > Passeridae > Chloebia > Chloebia gouldiae. Next base: position 2,153,824 of record QUSF01000030.1, read on the forward strand.
GTCTTACTGTATTGGCACTATTGAATGTCAAATATTAGTGTAATCTGTCATTAGAATGTTTTCAGCATCATGATGGCTGCAGAGTTATCTAAATATCATCCTGTTCTTGCTGTAAACATGATGCAGTGTGGATTTTTTGTATGTTTGAACAGCAGTAACAGATCTGGACAAGAGAAGCTGTGCCTGCCCCATCCTTGGAAGTGTTGAAGGCCAGGTTGGACAGGGTTTGGAACAACCTGGTGTCCCTGCCCATGACAGGGGGTGGAATAAGATGAGCTTTAAGGTCTCTTGTAGCACTTCTGTTCTTCTATAATAGATATATTCATTTATCCAAGTAGTACTAAGAATTTCTAAAACATATGGATTTATGTATCATAATTCTTACAAGTCATCATAATGTTCAGTTAATGTTCTTCACAAAATGAATATTTAAAAAAATAATTAAAACACGCCAGCTCTGTGACTGCTGTCTGCAAGGGAGAAATTAAATGAATCACTCTGATTACAGCGGAGTTTCCAGCACAACTTCAGGTCTGTTGTTTTCCTAAGTACAGTTTTAGTCACTATTCCCGTGTGGATGTGTGAGGCTGCTGGAGAGGTTTCCACGTGTCTGACCTGCTCTCACTTGACAGGGCAGTGATGTTTCCTTGCCTCCTTCCCCAACTGGCTGAATCACAGCGCCCATCGGAAACACTCATCAATAGTTACAGGTCAGCATTTCAAGAAGGTCAGAGAGGCTGCTTTCTGCCTCGTGAGCATTATGCTAATTAAGTCGTTAAACATATTGGAATTTTGCTTCCTTTTGCTTCTGCAGTGCTTGCAGATTCCATGGGAGCCTTTTCCCTGCGCTCGGAGCACAGAGGGTTAGTTTTGGGCTGGGAGAGGTTTTCTTGTAGCCCGTGTTGTAGTCACACACAGGAAATGTGTCTGTAGATCTCAGTGTGAATCTGTTCTTCATGTGAAGTACTTCTTTGTATAGTGTCACTGTCATGTTGGTGCTCACACGTGAGGAGGAAATCGAAGGGAGATGATGGAGAGGCTGGAGCCTTAAGATGAAATACATATTTTCCTCTCCCAAAGGCACTTCACTGAAGCACCTGTGTAACTTAGGCCCCAGTACTGGCACCTCTGATTAACCATATTGAGCCTTTTCTTTCTTATTTGTTCTTAAATACTGGGAATGTGTTTTAGTATTGTTTCCACATCAGCATGTGTAGAATCTTCAGAGGTTATTTGTGCTGTGTGTGTGTGATATATGTGTAAAGTAATGATCACACAGAGCATTGTCTTTGTTGATATTGGACTGTTGCACACAATGTACAAAGCAATTCATCTGGAATCCAGGTTTGTTCTACTGTAGATTTATGACTGGCTAAGATGGTGTTTTCACAGGCTTGGCTCTGTAGGGAAAAGGTTAATCTGTTTTTCAAATTGTCTCCAAAATTCTTGTTTCAGTTCCACTGGGTTTATTTTATTTTTAATTTAACAGCTTTCAGGCCAGATTTTCACACTTCAAAAATGCTGAAAACGGTTACTCTATGGTTGAAGCTTTTTCAATCTTTGTTCCTTGACTGTAGAAGTGGTTGTGCTCTCCTCTTTGTCACATCTGGTCTAATAACACTGGAAAGCTGGGCTTGAACTGAGCTCCCAGAGCCCATGGTTGAAGCTACTCACAGAGAGAGTCAGCACCACAATTTTTCAGATCTAATGGCTCTGCTCCTGCTCACATCTGGACTGAAGGCTGGAGTGAAAAACTTGTTAAGGCATGAGTGTATATTTTAAAATATATAATTAACAGAAGTTTGTTTATAACTGTTTACCAATGTGCAAGACAGTGTTTGTAGTAAGTTGGACTGGCTTTTATTAGACTTCAGAATCTGTGGCGTTTATCACTTTGCTGCAGAGCAAACAGGCCACACAGCTCTTCCAGCCTGTCTGCCTGCTTTTTGTTAATGCTGATTTTTGAACACTTTGGCTCTTGAACCTGATGACTTTGGGGAGGAGAACTCATCAGGCTGATCAGGGCAGTTCCTGAGCAGAGTTTGTGTCCAGTAGTTCACATGGACCTTGTGTCTGTGGTTTGCTGGTTGATTCATATGTGATGAAACAAAATGAAAAAATTGCCTAATCTTCTTCACTAAGCAGGTGTCTCCTGTTGGCTCATCAAGTATCACAGCTGCAGATTACTAGAAAATGAAAATAAATTAGATTTTGTGCCTACGTCGCTTCTGATGCATCCTGCACCAGCTGCTATCCCATGAAAGATGTTGGGACATGTGGCTCTTTAATTTCCTTTCCAACTTTACCACTTCACATTCAGTTGCTTGGATTGGTGTGGCTCCTGTTCTGTAACTGATTTGTATCAGGTGGGATTCCTTCTCCAGAAATTCTTGACTCAGTACCAGTTATCAGTTTTTATGACAGCTTCATGCCACCCTTTGAACTTGCAGATCTGTACCAAAAAGGCCAGCGAGGGAGTTGGCTCAGCAGATTTCTCAGTAGCTGCAGCATTTGCTGTGCCTCTTGAGGCTGGTGAATGTCTTGTGCCTTCCAGAGGCCTCCAGTGGTGTTAGCAATGATCACAGTGGGATCAGTGGGTCATGCTTCATGGTGGGGCTTTGTGGGGACAGGCATGAACAGAGCTGGGAGAACTCGGCGTATCCTGGTTTTCTTTTTGAGTCAGATTTTGGTCCAAGGATCCTTCTTTGTAATAACTTCAGAAGGGTGTTTCTAAATTCACTGTGAGATTGTTTTCAGGTTACTAAATCCCTTCCTTGGATATGCTTTGAGAAACAGGAATCAGGTGCCAGGGCTGCTGTAATTGTGGTGTGAGTGTGGCTGGGTGGGGGTGATTTGTGGGTCTGGCTGCTCATAGACAAGTAAGTGCTTAGGTGCTGAGGTCTGGATGAACTGGTGAGGACAAACCTGTGATCTTTCACTCCTCCTAATTTTTGGGAGCTGCAGAATATGCCTGTGTCAGCCTTAAAATGTAGGTGATCTCTACACTGGACCAGGAGTTCCAAGTGCTTTCATGTCATTCTTCTATCTCCATTTTGATGTGTTAAAGTGCCTCTCTGCTCTCTGTGCTTAAAACTTCCCAGAAAGTTAAAAAGCTCCCAGGGTTCACTTGTGGTTACAAATGCCCTTCTGTGCCAAAGCTGTGAGTGTGGTTTGAGCAGCCCCTGGGGTTCCCTGTCCTTGTGCTGGGAATGTTCCACATGAGTGCTTGTGCACATCCAGGCACTCCCAGGTTGCCAGTGCCACCACTTGGATTTCAGAACTGGTTTTTCCCACTCCAGCTATTTTTTTCTTTCACTCCCCTGAATAAATTCATTAATGTTTTTAGTGCCTGAACTGTTGTCTTTCAATTAATAGGCATTTTTTCGCTTTCTGTGCTTTCTCAAGCATGTAGGGAGGTGGAGGAGATTGTTTAGTACTCACTAAGCTTTTGAATAGTGGATAGTGTACGTGTTATCAATAATTCATTACAGGCCTTGATTTTGCTGAATAATGTTGTGTTTCTGAAGAACAAGGTAGTGTACAATGCATGTGCAGGCTTGTTGCTGTCAGAGTTCTTGGCTTAAACACCCTTTTGTTCAGAAATGAGGAGAAATGCAGCATCACTGCTCTGGCTCCTCACAGTCACACACGACCCTTTGTGCTCAGTTCCATTCGTGGGGCTTTGGGGGAAGAGGAAGCTCCTTTGTGGATTGCTGGTAACAATGCCCTGCTCACAGGCAACCAAAGGAACTCTTATACAAGCTGGCAATACCCAGCCAGTGGTTCTGAGGTGGGCATTTGCATTAACATGGGGAAAAAAACCTATTTCCTGCATATGTGAAAAGCCAGATGTGCCCACTGAAGGAAAAAGAGGAGCCTTATCATCAAGGCAGCAGCAGTAGCTCCTCTGGCACAACGTCAGGCTTTGTTGACAGAGCAGGTTTGTTCTGGGTGTGCAGCTCGGGGCAGTTTATTGATGGCTGGCAGGAGACAGCACCCTGCTGCAGCACCATATCCTACCTGATTTAATGCCAGGTTCAGTACACAAGAGATCAAAGAGCTGTTGGAGCACTGGGAACAACCTGAAAGGCAAAAGGATTTAATGTCTCAGTATGTCAGTGCGTTTAGGGCAGAGGGTGACATAAGGGATTTTGGCTGAGAGAATGATTTATGCCACCAAGTATTTGGCTTTTATAACAGTATTGTATTTGACTCAGAATAGATCCACCCATCTCTTCTTGGTCCAATGCTTTTTTCACTATCTGTGAGACAGGAGTGGAAATGGTAAATCTGAGGGTTATGTCAATTTGATCTGAATGAGTTTTAATGGCTCCATCAGTATCCTGAAAGACATAACTGGAGTAAAATTAATCCAATTTAACACTGTTCATAATTTTCCTATTGCAAGTTGGGTCATCTTTTCTGTGAAGCACTTAAATTGCTGCTGTAGAGCTGGGGATGGAGGTGCTCCTGGGAGATGGAGCTGTTTTGTTTATTAGTGCCAGCTCTGCCAGTCTTTTGTCACAGTGCTTATCTCCTGCAGCAGTACCAGGGAGATCTCCTTGTCTCCAGCTCGGTACTGCTGTGCTGCAGCTTTGCAGGCTTCATCTTCAGAGGTTGCTATAACTCGGAGGAGCAGGCTTTGAAATTGTTCATTTTTTCAAGAACAGAATCATCTGTTCCTGGGAGCCACCTGGTCCAGCCCCCTGTTTATCAGTGCTTGCCCCTGTGCAGCTGCAGTTCATTTCTAGAGCCGTGCCTGGTACGAGTATTTTGGGCTTGAGTGTATTTGCTTGTTGACTGAACTCAACTACGTGCTTATGCTCTGACTAATCAAATATCTGAAAGGTGGAATGATGGACTGAGTGGAGAAGTTGCTGTGACACAGTGTTGGCTCTCTGTTTTGATAGAAAATATGTCATTAGCAGCCAGATCGAAAGCTGAAAAGACATCTGAAAAGAAATCAGAGAAGGCATCTGATGGCAGAGCTGTGAGAGCTGAAGCAGTACATAAATATTTGTACCAAGAATGTGCAGTGAGAGTTTTCCCCAGATCTCCCAGAGAGGCTGTGGAGTCTCCCTCAGTGGAATTATTCCAGAACCATGTGCCATGTGCTCTGAGATGACCCTGCTTGAGCAGGAAGATGGGAGCAGATGACCCTCTGTGGTCCCTTCCAGCCTGAGCCAGTCTGTGATCATGTGGTTTCTTTTAGTCCAGGTGAAAGCTTAGGAGCAGTGTAATCTATTGCAGCATCTCTGCTCTGTGTGTTTTATCAGTAGCTGCCACGTGCTCTTTGTGAATGAGTCTTTGCTGGCGAATGTGCAGCTTCCAAATGTGTCCGTCAGGAAAAGTACAGATATAAAAATAATGCACTCTAAACCTGCTTTCTTGTTTTTGCAGAAGAAAAGGAATGTTAATTCTTAGCCCTTGGATACACATTAGTCACCATAGCTATGTATATACACATATATAATTTTTAATGTCATGATTTTGGTCCTCTAGCTCATCACTCTCTTTCCTTTGTCCTCCAGTTTTATGGGTTCAAGTTTTCTCCAGATGGTTAAACTGTTGAAGTGATCTCTCGGTGTGTTCAAGGTCGTGCTCCAAGGCCAGTAGCCTGAAGTTTTTTGAAAGTCTGGATGAAATCACTTTTTTTTTCTCTCCATATGGCAATACCTTAATTAATTTTTCAGCACTCAGATGAATGTACGAAGTCTGAGTATTTATAAATTTGTCCTGATGATCCCACGTCAATCACAGGACAGCTTGAGGTGGTTTACTGTGCCAGGCCACAAATGCATTTTCCAGCGCTGGAAATCCATTAGAATTTGAGGAGGCAGATCAGAGGATTAGGGGCTTTGTCCTTCTGACACAAAAGCACCTGCTGTGCGTGAAGGCAAGCAGGAAATGTCTTCTCACCTCATGCTATTTCTGTGTTACAGTGACCTTAAGAGGCTGAGTTTGTGTGAAAAGATCCATCCCCTGATTCCTGCTTGGGGGCACAGGGCCATGGGTCAGCTTTATTTCTGAAGCCTTCAAAGTGCTGTGGAGGCACTTGCCTATTTTTGTAACAAGTAGGTGGATTTTTTCAATAAACCAAAGCCCACGGATCTGCTTCACTCAGTCCTTTGAGTTGAATTCCTCAGCAGGTCAGCCAAGCCCTGTCTCCCACGGGAGTGCTGCACCTCCCACAATTCACATCAGCTTTGGTGTCCCCACGCTGGCTGCCAGGCTTAGCAAGGTGCTGTGCTGCAAGGCTATTTTTACTGCACCTTTGCTCATCAAGGAGTTCCAATGTCAGTGTCCCTAGTAGCTCCCACCACTGTTTTGGGAAGAAAATGTCCTAATTATATAATTGCTGCTTTTAAAGCATTTGCAGAAGCTGGTGGTTCTGAAGGCAGTGAATAAAACAAAATCCAGTGGTGATATTCATGTCCTGTCAGCTCTGAAATCAGACAGTTGTCCTTCCTCTTCCCTTGTTGCCAAGAGGATGAGAAATATGCACAGTTACAGTAAATATTTCCAGGTGTGGGTGGTCTCTTAAGCTCCTTTTACTGCTGAAACATGGTACGGAGCGTGGTATCGTGGAGGGGAGTATCAAATGGAAGAACGCCAAAGTTGTTTTTCAATCCCATATTTCTGTCTGTGCTGCAGCTGGCTCATCCATCTCCTGACACTCCTTCAGCTGTGTCCATGGTGTGCCTGCCAAACGAGAGCATTCCCACCCAAAGCTGGAACCTCTGGAAAAACAGCCCTGCCTCACTTCTGGGGGCTTTGGAAAGCACTGCCTGCTCAAGGTCAGAGGGATCAGTAGCTGCTTGAAGGATTTCTGAAACTGTAATGAGCCAAATTTCACCTTTTTAAAGCAAGGTCGTGGAGAAAATACACTCAAAGGACGCATAAATAAATTAGATTTTGATTAATTCCATCATATTCAGGATGTGTAGCATATCAAAAAGAGCATCAGGGATTTAACCCTTTCCTTCAGAATCCGTGCAGAAAAACTTAACTCTAGCCAAAATTTGTTTTAAATACAGTTAAAAGTGAAGTTAAGCTTCCTTCCACAAGAAGACCATGTTGCAATTAGCCATCAGGAGGTTCCATGATGATTTTGGAAAGCTATGAGGAGAAATTTGCCAAATTGCAAATTCAAGTACCCACCCTCTGCTGTGTCCAGGACATGACCCCACTGATCTTTGGGATCTGCAGATAGAATAAAGTCCTCCCTGAAGCAACCAAACATCTTCCTGGAAGAGTCTTAATTTGACTTATTTATCTTTTCTTAGTTCCACAGTCAGTTTTTCTTGCTTGTAGCCAAACCTGATCATTAATATTTTATCTGGCACGCAATGCAGTTGTTTCTGGAATGTCTTTTTTTTCCCTGCTAAACTGCATGGGGACGTTATTTGCAGGTCTTGTTTGTGGTTTAAAGGCATTTGCAAGGATGAAACCTAAAAGAACATTAGCAGAAGTTGAAGCTGACCACAAAAGCAAAGGTTTGATGAGAGAAGCAAACAGAACAGCATTCTGAGGCCTGCTGGGATTAACCACCTTTGCACAAACACACTTTTAGCCTCACTTCAGCCTTATCCCATAATTCATGTTTTTCTGCAGAATGTCATCCTTAGCTGGCAGAAATCAGGATTTTGCTTTTAGTCCCTATTTCAACTGCCAGAAGAATTGGACTTTCTGAAAATACCCACCCACTAATGAGCTGGGTGGAATCCCTTGTGTGGAACGCTGGAAGTAAAAGATGATTCACACAGGAGGATGAGGATATGCAGTTTCTGGTACCAAAAAATGGTGATTCACCTACATTTAATGTAATTTTCATTTGCTTGGGTTTTTTTCTACCTGAGACTCAAGAGACTTTCAAAACAAATTAGGCCTTGTGTGAAACTGGGAAGGAAACAGAGTTTCCTCTGCAACTGTCAATGAGAGGGTTGGGGAGAAGGAAATTGTGGAAGATTGGGGTGTGATGAGGCAGTTGTGCAGGTCAGAGGAAATGCCGAGCGAGCTCTGTCAGTCCCTGTGCTCTTGAGGGATCTCTTGAGTAGAACACAATGTACAAAGAGGAAAATCTCCAGCCAAGACCTGGCTTGGACAAAGTTGATCTTGACCAAGATGTTGGCCTGAATTGTAGAGTAGTGGTCATTGCCCCCAAAACCCAGAGCTGAAATCTTTGGAGCTCAGTATAAAGTACCCATTACAGAAAATGGGTACTTGGTACTAAATCTATGGCTGCAAACTGTACATTTCTGAAGGGTGGTGTTCTGAAGTTGTTTTCTAGAAAGAACTGGAGCAATCTTTTGTACATTAATCCTGTTGGGTTACATTTTATATGCAACACACAGACATTGTTATGAAAATAGCATGGACTGACAGCTGTGGAAACAGATTATTACATGTAATTTTTTACCCAAATCATTCTCTCCAGACACGTCTCTGTCTCACGAATTCAAGGAAATTTGGAGGATGACTCCCTGTGCCCCACAGCCATCATGGTGCATTCTGTCCTGGTTACACACAGTAGCATTTTGCTGTTGAATCCAACTCTACCATAAATTAATCACAGAATCCCAGACTGGTTTATGTTGGAGGGTCCTTAAAGCTCATCCAGTGCCACCCTTGCTGTGGGCAGGGACAGCTTCCACTAGCCCAGGGTGTTCCAAGCTGTGTCCAGCCTGGCCTTGGACAATTCCAGGGATGGGGCAACCTCTGCCAGGACCCTCACTGTGTTTTCCTGAATCCCTGTCTCAGCTGATTATCCTACTACATCAGGATTGTGATCTTAAATTTATACTGAACATTCCAGTGTATTTAACATCGAATTTTTGCTTTAATAAATAAATGTTATGGCCTTTGTGGGCCATAACTTGACTTGCTGAAACTGCTGCTCTGTAGCTTGTTACCATTTTAATATTTGCACCATGGAGATCAAAATACAAGGTGTAAAGTTCTCACAGTGGCACTGAGGTGGCAGCAATTAATGGAAGGAGTGGTTGAAAATGTTGCAGCTCTTTAGTGCAGCTGCAGGGGGATGAAGCTCTGGCAGGTGATGATCATTATGCAATTGTACTGGCAGGAGCAATTAGAGATTTACAAGTGCTTGTAAATGCTGCTATTTATAGGATGGACACTTTATTTAACAAATTGCTAATCTTTTCTGCAGTGGGAGGAAATGTCACAGTAGAGACTTTCATCCTTGGGTTGGGACTGGACTCTAATGTCCAAAAGAGCAGCACTTAGTTCTTTTTGTAAAAGAGAAGAAGTTTCCAAGAGACTTGGACATGGGAAATGGAGGAAGGATATTTTGAATTTTGCAATACTGTGGAATTGTAATATTAATGATCAGTGGGGCTTTGCAGATCTATCTGGCTTGTGAGATTTGGAAGATGTAGTTTTAATTCTCAGCCTTCTAGTTTTATTATTGAGAAGCAGAACTGAGTTACTGTGAATCTGGGAAAAGATAATTTAAATACATTTTATTAGCTGTTTTTACTTTGGTAATTTTTAATTTTTCCTGGCAAATTAAAAATTAGAGTCATTATGAAAGTATTTCTGATAATATTTCCCTTTAAGAGGCCCTGAATGTCTTCTTAAATACAAGGATCCCACTGCAGTGAATAATAATGTGAATCAGGCTTAAACCCAAAAATAGAAAAAGCCTGCTTTTTACTGAATTAGTTTCATGATCTACTTGGTTATGAAAGTTTCAGAATAAGGGTTTTTTTTTTCCCTTCTTTGTGTTATTTTTGTTGCGCTGTAGTAAGTTCTGTTCTTGTCAGCACTCACACTCATACGTGCACAGTAAGTGATAGGATCTGCTCTGTTAATTCTTATTTAATCCAATCAGCACCTCTCCAAGTGCAGGAAGCAGCAGAAGGAGGATTTCTGGGGAGAACAGACAGGGATTGCTGCAGACTGACCCAGGGTTCGGTCAGTGAGGACAGGAAGGAGAAAAGAGAGAAGAAAAATGTTTGTAAAGACTGAATCATTTTAGACAGTGGGACAACCTTTTGTAGGAGAGATTAAATAAATCTTGGTTTATGGTCGTTGCTCCCAGTAGCTCCTGTGGCTTGTTGGGCCAGGGGAATGTACAGAATCATGGAATCCCAGACTGGTTTGGGTTGGAAGAGTCCTTAGACATCATCCTGGCCCAGCCTCCCAACCACACTCATGGACAAAGCCATGTTTTCAGGAGCTGCTAATATATGTTGTTATACAAAATTCTTCCTGTATCTACACAATAAGGGAATAATTTTTTTTATACTGGAAGCAGATTTGCTGATAAAGTTGTATATAGAGAAGAAAAACCTCTTGTTTATTAGGTGATTTTCCAGGGAGTATTTTTAGTGGGTATTTGCTGCTGGAGCCAGGCTTTCTGCTTGATCTCCATGTCATAAACATATTTGGTTTTGTTTTTTGTTTGTTTGGGTTTTTTTAATAGCAGAGACATTTTCTTAGTGGAATTTTTATGCTTTCCACTCTTAGAGACTGACAGATGGACTTGTATATCTGCTGTGAGGTTCAGGGCCAGATTATAGATGATTTTGCTTTGTGTCATTTAAAACATTCTTGTTTCTGAGCGAGGAAGTTGGCAATAGTCACGTGATTCATGGTGGAAAAATTATCTGCAGGCTGTTGCTGTTGCCTTAATAGGCTTAAAGGAATTAGCAGTGATGTAAATAATGGTTGTGTGTGTGGTGGGTGGGCAAGTGCCAAAGCGAGGGTGTGTTTGGGGTGAAGCCCTTCCCAAATGATCTTCTGCAAAAATAACCCTGTGAAGTGAATAATCCATTTTGGTTTCTCACGAGGAACATTGATAATTTTTGTAACGATAAATCTTTAATTAAAAATGCAGGCAACACCTGAGGGCCCTAAGATTTGAAGGGGCCTGGAATGGTGTTTGTGCATCTCTGTGACACCCTGTGGTGGCTCAGCTTAACCCAGGGAAAAAAAAAAAATCCCAGTCACAGGTGTTTGGAAGCTGAGGAAGAGAAGCAGCAGGGAAGAGCCAGGCCTTCATATGCCATCCTTTCTGATAAAAGCAGGAGGATTTCAACAGACACTTCAGTGCCATTTATAATTAAATTTGTGTACAGAATGCACCTGCCACAGCCGAGGGGAGCGTGGGCACTGCTTGAGAGGCACAGAGAGAAGCAGTGCCCAGAAATGGGGATAAGGTGCCCAGAAATGGGGACAAGGTGGCTTTGAGGCTCTGCCACGCAGGGTGGGGACATGCAGGGGCAGCATGGGCAGCTCGGCTGACTGTCCTTGGGCAGAGGAGGTCAGGGAGGGAATAACATGATGTAGGTGATGGTGAGGGATTTACAAATGTAATAGTACGATTACAGTAGTATTACTAAATATTAATAGAATCTGAAATCCTCCAGCAGTTTAATTTACAGTTGATCTTTATAAATTGCCCCAAATTTTGTATGTTGCCAACTGGACTAGAGGTATTTTACTAAGAAAGAAACAAGTTTATCTAAAACAAGATATGTTTCAAAACTGAGACACAGTGTCTAGTGTATGTTACACTTGGCATTGATGACATGATTCCTCTTTATCAAGTGTGCTTGTATCAAGGAGCTTTATCATTTTCAAAGTTGGCTGATTATTTTTTCCACTAAATTTTTGTTCTTTTTCAAACACTTGTCTGTTTGGGGCCTCGTGTCTGTTGTAGGGTATTGGAATTTCAAACATGAAAATTGACTTGGGTAGATTATGTAGGGGAAAATGGAGTCCTGTAAACCTGCAGTGTAATGAAACTAAGGAAGGGGTAAATTTCATGTTAGGAATATTGGCTGGAGAAGCAAATTGTGCTGTGTTACCAGGGATTAGGTCCCACACTGTAAATTCACTGCTCTGCGTTCCATTGAGGATCAAGTTTTAGTCCATTTAAGAAGCTCTGTGCCCCCTTCTTCTTTTCCAGAGAAACAGGGACCACAGAATGATAGGAGAGAATTCTTCTTCAGCTACTGCAAGACCGATGCTGTTTTCACAGCTGAATTTTTCCCGCTGTAATGTTGCCTGTGAGCATCAGCCTCATTCCAGCAAGTTTCCTTTTAGAGCACCTCCCAAACCTTTGCATCCTTGGAATGCGAGAGCATTTTAATCGGATTTTAATGGCGTTTCTTAGAACAGGGAGTGGGAGAGGGAGGAAGATTTCATGGAGATCTGTGAGATGGTGGAAGGGGCAGATTGATGTGGATAAGCTGATTGGGTTAGTGGCTATTTTGGAAAGACAAGGTCATGGACTTGGGAGGAGGGGGGTGGCATCAGGGATAAGTGGTTGAGACAGAACTCCCAAGTGGATTGGAAGATGAAAGGGAACAGACAAGGTGAGTGGAGTTCATTCTCCTGCCTGAGAGAGGGAGCACAAGCAGGGACAAAAATAAATCACTGCAATTTCAGTGCCAGTGTGGGCTAAGTCTGGTCAAGGGAAGCTGAAGGTGAAATAACCACTTCTCCAGACTGCAGACTCAAGAAGGCACGATCCTGGCTGGGTTTTTTAAATAATCACAAGCAGGAAGCTCCATATTCCACAGAATCTACAAATAAGTTTATTTGTATGGTAAATTCACACCAATATAGGGTCCAGTGAGAGGAGTCCAAAACTCCCCCTTCAAAGGCTGCCCAAAAGATACAAGAGGGTGGCAACACAAATTTGGGCCCCTGGTTATGAAGTACAGTGTGAGTTTTCTAAAAATGAAGAATATGACAGCTTTTGAAGTAAAAAAAATAATCTAACCTTACATAGCTGCCTGCATCTGCTACGAGTTTAAATATACTTCTGTTAGGAAAGATTCAGGTTACTTCTTGTAGCTCTTGTAGCTGAAATTCTAATTACTGCTGGTTTTCCCACTTCTCTGCAGTGATAATATAATTAAAGCCAAAGCTCTTCTCCTGCCTTTGCTAGGAGATAGAAAACTGCTTTGTCATGGTAAAAGTTCCATTTTGATGGAAAATCAGCGGTTTGCAGGTCAGCTGCTCAGGTAGCACTTCACAGACTGCTGCCCAGAAAAGAGCTTTACAATAGAAAGTAAATTACAGTAATTGAGATTACAGTAATGCAAAGCTCTGTGTTTAACCAGTGATTGACAGCACTTGCATATGCAAACAGTCTTACCTAAATTCCGTTTTAACTGTTCAGATTTGGTGCAGTCTGAGTTATTCCCCCTTCACCTTTCAGTTACACCCTTAAGTGGTAATTTAATAGCTGTTTGAAAAATAAACATTCTTCTCCTTTTTACAGTTGCAAGAGGTCACTTCAGCTTGGGAACCAACTTTTTCTCCTTAGAATGCATTTTTGTCCCACATGGCATTGTCTGGGTATGTGCCACACCTGATTTGGAATATTTTGTTTATTTGCAGGTGAGGTCTGGGCAGTGTGTCTGTAGTGATCACATTCCCTGTCCTTAATGTGCCCGTGGTGACCAAGCTCTTGTTGTGGCTATGAGAAAGAATTCAGGCCCTATGGATTGGTTGCAGCAGCAAATTATGGTAAGTGGGAGTGTGGAAATTTGTAGGATATGTTTATTGCCACTGCATTTGGTTGTTGGGCCAAGTTGGTAAATAATGGTGTTTCTTGCTTTTTGGAGAAGGAACACTATGTCTTTCAGTGGGATAAACTCTGGGATCAGCATATATGAAAGGCACCTTAATCTGAGTTTGCTTCCTTGTGAATTTATGTGAGAATGATGTTATTTGATGTTCATGCTGACTCTACATCAATACTTGCATTTTTCTTTTTTTTTTTTTTTTTTTGCAGATTCTTTTTCCTTGCTGGAGTTTTTCAGTTCTGTTGAATGTGTAATTCCAACTATGGCAACAAGAGTAGAAATAAATTCTACTTTGGCGTCTTTGACGGCAGTCCCTGACCTAGCTGAGCTCAGGGCTGAGGAGAAGGCACAGCGTGTGTATGTCAGTGTGCTTTCAGATGCCAGCAACAAGGCAAAGGAGGCCTCAGCATCACTGACTCTCGAAGAAAACAAGAAATTTGGGAATTCCTTGAGGTCTGCAACGATGCCCTCGCTGGGATCAAGGCCGAGACTTTTCCCAAAGCCTTTTTGTAAAGAGAAATCCTCGGATACTTTTGCAAATGTCAAACCGCCCGTCCCAGCTTTCAGATCCAGCAGCATGGTGAGAAAGACCACTGAGGAAACGTCCTCTGTGAAGGTGTCGAGTGGCAATGTCCCTCCCTTAGTGGATCAGAAAGCCATTGACACTGAAAATCAGGCTGAGGGTGACATGGTGACAAACGTGACGTTCTACACGGGCCCCAGTGCCAACACGGTCATTCTGTTTGAGCCAGGGGGCCCTGAGCAGGCCAAGGTCAGCCTGGCCCAGGAGAAAAAAAGGGCTCAGGAGCGCAGGGGATTCACTGCTCTGCAAAGCAAGGACCTCCAGGGCTCTGTGAAAGCAGCAGAGACACCCAGGAATCCTGACGGGTCTCTCCATAGGCATTTGTCGTTTTCCTCCAGTCTCAGACCAGAATCCTGGAGCTCCCTCAAAAGCAGTGAAAAGAAAGATGCTCGCGAAGTTCGTCCAGGGGAGAAAAACAATGATGATGTAAATAATCTCAACAATAAAGTTGATTTCTCTGTTGATGTCCAGCAAAGGGCAAAACATAGACCAGTGTCTGCCATTTTTCTGGAATCGTTGCGTGATCAAAAGCATCACACTGCGGAAGCTTCTGAGGAAAAATCTCCTACAGAGAAATCCGGGGTTAGAAAACCAAGGCCTTTATCCATGGACCTGACAGCTAAATTTGAACATAAAGAGCTTTCTTCTTGCAAGAAGTCTGGTTCATCTCATGAAAGCAAGGAGAATGTATCCATAATTGCTTTTACTGATGTGGGTAGTCATGATCAGTCTGAAACGGGGCCAAAACGTGAAGAAATTGAATTTAATAAAAGCAGTTCCTCTAAAACAAACCTGAAATGCAGTAGTCAGGACATTGGCATCCTAAATAATGGGAAATACACCTGGGAAACTAAACTTAAATCTAAAAGTGAACAAATTGAGACAAAGCCAGAAATAATTATTAACTTGCATGGTCCTGAAAGAAGCCCTGAAACAACCAGTGAAAGCAGAACTAACAAGGGGGGGAAAAGACCAGATCAGAAGGAAACATACACTCTCCTGGGCTGTGAAAGTCCTGCAGCTTCCTCGGAAAAAGAGAGTAATATCTTAAGAGGTAGTGTTAAAAAACACATTAGTTTGTTTACTTCAGAAAATCCCAGTGCCACAGTGGATACAGAGCTTCTCCCAGCAAATGCTGAGAAGGAAAACAGGTGTGTGACCATCCAGCAGAGGATCAAGGAGCTGACAACAGAAAATCCTGATGTTAAGGGAGGAAATCAGCGCCGGTCACTGCAGTCACGGCCACTCTCTGCAGACTTAACCAAGATGTAAGTCACAGAGAAATTCTCTTTAATCCTCTTGGCGTCATGTTGTTCAGTAAAACTTCCCCTCTCAGTCCACTAAAAAAAGGTTGATCATTTTGCTTCCACTTAATGTGATTTTTTTTACTGTTATTCTTAAGCTTCTTTCCTGCCTTTTGTAATGCGAAAAAGAGAAAATTAAATATATTCTGACAACAGCTGAAAAAAATAATAAAGCTGTTAATATTGTGATCTTTGCATGGAAGTGTAACTGTCAATGAGAGATATTATAGCTTGTTATGTATCTAAATCCTGTATTAACAATTAAGATGCATAATTAACAATATTATTTATATTAAAAATAATGTTGTTATAGTAATAAATAATATATTTATATTTTGGAAATTCCTTTGGTCTATATACAATTTAAACACCAAATAGAGTAATTTACTATGAAATAGTGATATTTCTCCTTTAGGAAATGTAATTTGATGGATAATTTCTACCAGCCTGCTTTGGTAGGCAGCCACCCTGCTCACTGACCAGCTGGATAAAGAAATAACACCAGTCGTTTGTTTCAGGTTTTCAAGTCCAACATCGGGGGGTGAAGCAAAGCCTGAGAAACCTGGGGAGGCTGGAGCTGACTCGATCCACGACCTGCAGGAAAATCCAAAAGTAAGGAACTGGCAGCAGCTGGGGGGCTCCAGCTGGCTGTGCAAGGTCCTGCTGTGTGTGGCTTTGTCAGTCAGTGACTTTTTAATGGGTATGGAGAGTGTTAGGGCAGACACAATCCCAGTGGGTTTACTGGTGTCAGTTTGTCTTTAGGATGTGCAGAGAAAAGTTCAGGAGTGTTGTGTCAGCTGAGTTTGTCAAGCTCCATGTGCACACTGCTCAGTGTAGGAGTCGTAGGGAGGGAAGAATATTCTGTGCATTGTTTTAAAGGGATTTTTGATTTATGAAACCCCAGTGAACTGCCTGTGGAAGGTTTGTGCAGTGATTATTCTTTATTTTCTCCAAGCAGACCATTAAGATTGTGCTTTCCTGCATCCATGTCCCACCTCCTGATAAATCCCAGCCTGGAACTTGGTCAGTCTCAGCAACATTTACCTGACCAGTTTAGACAACAAAGTGTTCCAGGCAAAATGGGGATTTGCTGTGGAAGCTTTAGGCTCTCTCTGTTTCTAAGCAACACTTCAGTGTTGTAAAACAGAATTTCTCTGGTGACAGTTCTTGGTAGACAAGATTTAATGTAGTTTAGGGGTGTTTGTAGTGAGTTCTCATGGCTTTTTTTCCTGTCCAAGATAGGAATATGTGGTAAGGAAAAGCTACAGGTGTGAAGTTTCTGTAGTTCTGTATTATTTTCAAGGAAAGCAATTTGTTTTAAAAAGAAAACCTTTCATTAATGGAACTGCTGCTTTCAGAATCTGACAATAAAGTAGGATTAAATAAATTCCTTGAAGAATATAGCTCAGACTTAAAAATGTTCATTTATAAATATCCTTAGTGTTGATTTTCTGATGTTCTGTAGCTGTTTTTTAAGACAGTCTTAAGTCATCTCTGAGTTTTAAATTTTAAAACTTGAATAAAAGATTGAACTCCTGTAAGACTTCTAATATTCTTTTATTCCCTTTATTATTTGCATGCTGTGCTTTTTCAGCAAGTGCTATTAAAAATACCATCTTTTAGGATGCTGCTTGTATTTCCTGTGAGTAGATAATAGTGAAGCATTGGTAATTAATATTTATTTCCTTGTTTCCTTTTTTTACTTCATCTTAGCTTAACATTTCTCATAGCTGAGCAGCTCCAGCTGTGATATTTGCTCAGATATCCATGTTCCTTGCAGTTTGACCACATAACTGGTTATTAGAGAGATAATTCTCTTAAAATCAAGATTCAGGAGCTGGAGCTACACATTCCCTTAGGTTACCTTGGTCTCAGTGGAGTTTGTGTTCAGGGAGTGTGGATGTGTTTGACTAGTACAGGTTCTGCTGCACAAAGAAGGTGCAAGTAAGTTTAAAAATAAATGTTATTACACATTTTTTAGCATTTTTAAACTCAGATAACTGTTGGATTTTGTTGTTGCAGAGCAAAGAGCTGAAGCTCACCCATGGCACAGATTTCACTGAGGCATTTGCTCCTGGGAAGCCTTGGAAATCCCGGCAGGTTTTAAAGATAACCAATAAACCTGATCAGTTGGAGAGGAAAGGAAGCTTCCTAGGAGATAATCAGCATTTCTCACAGCAGAGTGAGAGTTCTGTCTCATTCACAAGCAACTTTGAAAAGAAATTAAACCCATCCCTTCTGGAAAAGCCCTTCATTAAAACTGTCCGGGCCACCCTGTTTGAGCACAATGTGCAGAAGCACAACGTTGTTGCTGAGCATTCTGGGGCTGATCCTGCACCCAAAAAGAACCAGGAGCCTGAGGCAAAGCAGGACCTGGGGGTTTCAGGGCACAGCAGACGCTCGTGGGTGGGAGAAGGGGAGGAAAGCACCACTGCAAAGGAGCATCACATCAATGCTGATCCATCAAAACCTCCAGCACTTATAGAGAAAAGTCCAAAACCAGCTTGTTCAAGTGAAGACAAGAAAATGACTCCGGGAATTGTCATAGAAAAATCTTTGGTTCAGAAAAGTGAAAAACCCGCTCCCAAAAATGGAGAAGATTCTCAAGTTTACCAAAGAATAGAGCCCAGGTATGAAATCTTTCAGACATGTGGTGAAAGGGTTCTTAGTGAAGCCATCACAATGGCTCCTGAGAAAAAGGCCATGACACTCCGAACTAGAAAATCATCTGTGAAAGAGAATAAAACTGATGAGGACGTTGTACCTACAGGGCAGTCTGTTAAGACAAGTAGTCACACTCTTTACTTGAAAGAAGATAATGTTACTTCAGAAGCCAGAGAGGCAAAAGTTGTCACAAGCAAGGCTGTGTTGAGAGAACCTGCAGGTTTTCTCTCCAGTGAGTGCACTTTACCTGAACAGAAAAGAGACTCTGATAAAACTGATCCTGAGCCACTGTTCATAGCTGAGAAAATACCTTATTCCACAGACAAAAGTAAAGGTTTGGGAATGAGTGAAAAAGTCAGCAAGCTACATGCTGAAATTAAAGGTGATAAGAGTGAAGTGTCTTCTGTAGAGAAATCAGAGAGGATTAATGTTGTGAAATGCTCTTCTGAGAAAAGGAATTTCAGGGCAAGTGGGACAGACATCCATGAATTTCGAACCAACTTGGATCGTGAAGTGGTTTCCACCAGTGGCAAAAAACATGGGGCTCAGGCTTCAGTGCTTCCAAGTGGGCAATATTTTAAATCTTCCAGTAGCCACCCCACTGATACAAAAGGACTGAATGTTACTAAAGAGGAATCCGGGGCCTTTGGGTTGAGGAAAAGTCTGGACTTAAATTGCAAAGAGCAAGAGTTTAGCTTGGCTTGTACAGCTCCTGAAAACAATGAGAAACTCCGAGGAGCAGATCCAGAAGAGAAAGTCAGGAGAAGCAGAAGTAGTGTTTCTGACTTGAAGATTTCTGAAAGGTGGAGGAGGAGGACCTTGCCTCAGGAGTCACTCAAGGTGGAAGAAGTTGTGTGGCTCACTCCTGAAAATATCAAGAAGCTGAGCCGGACAGATTCATTGCAATTGAATGAAAATTTACTTAAAAAGAGAAGCAAAAATATCAAAGATGGAGTGGAAGGGAGTGAGGCTAACCAAGCTGTTCTTGGCAGTCCTAATGATTACATGAAACATCAGAGTTCTGTCTTTGAGCCAAAGGCAACTTATTTTGCAGTGACTTATCAGGTTCCTGGTATCAAAAAAGAGAAAAGCTTTGTTGGTGCTCCCAGTGCAAGTGAAATTAATACGGTTTCTAGTTCAAGTGAGGCAGCAGCAATTAATCTGGACCCTGTTTTTCCTGGAAGGTCCAAACCTTTATTGCAGCAACCAAATAAAAATGTGACAAGTTCAACTTGTAGAGAAGACTCCTGGGAAGTGCGTATTAGCAAGGATTGGGTCAAAGACGTTGAAAAAGATGCCGTTTTCTCCAAAAATGTTGCATTTGGTAATTTTCATGTGTCTAGGAAAGATAACCAACAGCATCACGAAAAAGGTCTGGATCATTCTAAAGAGAAAATTATAGATGTTGATGCTTTCCTGTTAAAACGTGATCTGGAAAATACAGTTCAAGCTGATCTCAAGAGTGGCAGAAGGAAAATCTCCTCTTACCATGAACCCCGGTCCCCACCACGTTCTGCTCAGGTGTGTATGGACAGTGAGCTGGGCCCCCAGAAAAGGAGTGACAATAATTCTGATCTGCCTGGAAGGAAAGCTGAGGATGGGTACAGATCCCAAATTCTCGATATTGATGCGCTTATGGCAGAATATAAAGAGGAATCAGCAAAGGCCAGTAAAGTTCAGGAGAAGCTCTCTGAAGATCTTGGCTCACTGAGTAGGGAAAAATCAAAGAATAAAAGAAATGTGTCGGATAGAATGACTCTTACCTACAGCTGGAATGAGTGGAAGAGTGGATCAGACCACTATTCAGTTAATAACAAACCAGGTGAACGTGCAGAAGAGCAGCACAGGCCAGAGAAACTAATCCTAAATGAAAAGAGCAAAGAGAAACTGGAATTACATAGCCCTGAATTTGATAAGCAGAAGTCCAAAGACAGAAAGGTCAGCCCTCCTTACTGGGGAAACCCCAGCAGCATTTTTCCAGAGAAATTGGTAAACTCACCTGTGGAATTTGCTAGGAAGAAAACTTTCATTGTTGATGAGGACGAGGAAGTGAACTTGACCTCCAGAAATCAGGGTGCAAAATTTGTAATCGAAAAGGTACAGCCCATAAATGTCATGAGTACAGAGCAGAGGCTGGAAGTCAATCTGGCCTCCAAGCTGTCCCTAAAGGCTGATGATGGGCTCTTGCAGAAGAAGGTGGTGACAAAAGAACAGTTCTTGGAGGTGTCTCCAGAGGGCGATTGGAGCAAAAACATAGTGAGGAGCTCTACGTTGAGAAGCAAAGAGAGCACAAATAAAATGTTTGAGGGTGACTCTTTCAAACGTAAGAGCGATTGGAAGGGCTTCATGTCTGGGTTTGGGACCGTCCCCGCGGATCTCAGGCGATCCTACTCGGAAAAATGCCGCCAAGGAAGGGACAGCCTGCCCCTCATGCAGGAGATGAGGGCAAGGAAGGACCTGCATCGATCCAGGCCAAGCTTCCCCTTGGAAAGTGTGGATAACTCCTGGAAACACAAGGTGGCAGCTCAGTCAGAACCATTCTTCTATGAGGATAAAAAGGTATTTTCAAATGGTGGCCAAGTGTTTCATGTAACTGTAACTGAGCTTTATTAAGGATTTTGTGTCCCTGTAGCACTTCTCATCACTCTGCAGCAAGGCAGCAGCTACATAATTTTCACTGGGGTTCGTTTCTTTTTGGATTCTCTTTTCTTGAGCAATGGCTGTTGCAATAGATGACCTTCTTTTTGCTTCAAGTCTAGAAATACTTATTGATGTTTTTGTGGAGAGCTTGAAAAAGCTTTAAAAAGTGTGCTTATTATTTTTGTAATGCTCTGAGGTTAAATTTTTAACTCTGCAATTTTATATTTATTTGAAAAGAAGTAATTTGGATTTATTTTATGAATTGTCAGCAGTGATTTTTTGGACCTCTATTTGTTTTTTTGTCTTTATCTAAAGGAAGCAAATTTTATTTTTACTGGGTGAATGGCTTTCAATTGTCTGTGAAACTCCAATGCTTTCCTGATTTGGGTGAATGGCAAGACATTCTCTTCATACAGTGACATATGAATGAAATCCAGAGGTTGGATTTGGTTGGAAAAGACCTTAATGGTCCTATAATTCTGTGATTAAAGTGTAGCATGTTCATGGCTACAATGTTTTTCCATTTTGTGTTTTCAGCTTTGAGTTTCCTCTGTTTTTTTTTTTCCTGAAAGGCATATTTTTTATATATACATATATATATATATAGTATGTATGTATGTCCATATGCTTGTATATTTAATCACATTCATATCTGTATTTTACAGGCTCCCAGGAAAGAGTGGAGCAAGCAGAGTTCAGACAAAACAGAGGGAACAGATTTTTCCTCAGTGTCGACACAGAGGAGCCACCACATTTTCTACAAGGAGAAAAGAGCAGATTTTGGGATGGTACGTGACCCTGGCGGAGGGGTTTGGGGTGGGATCAGGGAACTGCAGCTCTGTTTTCCTTTTTGCAAAGGGCTGTGCTAGAAGGATGTATCTGCCAAGCTGAGAATCATTTGCTGAGGGGTTGAACTGGTGAGGCTGCCCCTCCCTGGGATCCCACCCCACTGCTCCCTGCCAAAGCTCCCAACACGAAGCCTCAGCCTTGCAGCTTGTTCAGTTTTCTTTCTGAGTGAAGAATTTTCATCCTGAACTCAAGATGGCTCTAGAGCATTACGGTTTTTGTTGTTTTCTCTTGTGCAGACAAATAGAACTGTGTCTCAGCCTGAGAAATGATGGGTTTAATTGTCTTTCTGTCGGCAGCACACAGAGAAGTGTTTCTGTGAAAGATCACCAGCTGACATTTTGGGTGGTTTGATTTGTCTCTTAACATACAAATTGTTGAGGTGAATTCCTGCTTGATGTTGTTGGGTGCTGTTCTCAGTTTCAGGGTATCCTGACTGTAGCCCTCAGAGAACTTTTATGTTATGAAGTAGCATCCTACATCCAGCTGTTGTTCTGAAATACAAAACAAAGGTCTGGATGTTCCAAAAGATGTGCAATAAATGAATTATCAACATTTCCTGAGGGAAGTAAAGGATTTGGAAAGTGGAGACTGAAGGATGTTGTCCCATGGACTGTGCCAAGGTCACTTTCCCTGTCCTGTCTCTGCAGTGAGGTGCTGCACTGCCCTGTTCTGTCGTGGCTCACTCTGCTGTTTGCAACTCTTTAGCAGAGAACACACAAAAATATAAAAAAAGAAAATAAACTCTGGGTTTTCTTTCATTTTAGCAAAGAAAAAGAGAACACCTAAACCTATAAGGATTTTATAAACAAGTTTCCTAATTGGAGTTTTGGAAGGGACTCAAATTGTTCTTCAGTTCTAATCTTTAAGCTTCATGGAAGGTTTCCAAGGGCTAATGTCCCTTTTTCTTTCCCATTCTTAGCATGGTTCATCTTAAGGAATTTGGGTTATTGACAGAATGGGCATTTATCCAGTTATGTGCCATCAGCTTAGAGTGCAAATATATAAAGGTGGTGTTGGCCAGGTAGGAAATGTGGGACAGAAGGGATGTTGGAAGTAGTGGTGGAATAACTGAACTGTTCAGGTGCTGTACTCAGATAAATACAGCTGTTGTTCTCCAACTTTATTGTTGATTGGGAGGTTACTCAGAGTAATCCTTCAGCTTCACCAAGTGTGGCCTCAGCTCCATGAAAAGCTGACCTGTGTGGAATTCAGGAGGATCCGAGTGCTTTGCTCCTTTGTGTTGCTTTGGAAAGGCTCCTCGGGGTGTGATTGTGCAGTGCCATGGGAGCCAAAGGGCAGCCTGCTCCTCCTGGGTGTAAAGCATGAGTGAGTGCATGGAAGGGGCTTTGACTTGCATTTGGGAGGTGGAAAACTCACCATATTGACATTTTCCAAAGCCTCGCAGAGGTACTGCAGAAGATCACATAAAACCAAACCATTTCTTCTGCACCAAGTCCATGCCTTTGTTTCCCTTGGAGAAAACAGATTTTGGGTGCAGGGTCACAGTTTTGCCAGCACGTTCCAACACTCCCCTCTGCTGGAGACACATCTGAGCTGTGTGAGGTGGACAGACACGAGGGGTCAGGAAAGAGCCACAGGACTCACAGTTAAATCCCCTCTTTCCCTGGAATCCCAACTCAGTCTGTATTTCCCTCGGTGCAGCTGGAAGGAGGGATTAGGTGGAAATGTGGCATCGTGCTGCTGTTTGCTTTGAATGATTTCTGGTCTTTGTGGTTGGGAAGTTACTTATTTTTTCCCTGTGGTTTATGGACAAATTATATTCTCCAGTCCATATTGCTGGTCAGTGAGGTATTGGTATTGTATTGGTATTGTTCTAGTGAGATTGAGTGCTCAAAGTGACAAGTCTTATTGTAGAATAAACAATTATTTTTGGTTCACATTCACCACTAAACCAGTGAAGAACTGATATTGATACCCTTTTATATTTCCCAGACAAATTTACAAGAATATCTGTTTGTTGCATTATTCCACATCTATATCTGATGATAAACAACTGCTTGAATGGCATTTTCCAGGACAGCTGATGAGATAGGTTCTTATGGATAAACACAATTCCAAATGGAAGGAAGGTGCAGTAGTATCATTTTACCTCTGGAGAAGCCATTTCTTTGTGATTATATTCCAGAGAATCTGCTTGTAATTAGGCTTTTAGAACATTACATAGGATGCCTTTGAAATCAACTATTGCAAAATACAAGTGGTAATGTGGGATTGCTGTTTGAAATTGCAAAGGATGATAATTTGGAGATTTAACACTCCTTTAGATCACATTGTTCAGCTATTTTAAGTTTGTATTGATTAAAAATCACAGTAAGGCTTTTATAAGGGTTCCAGCATCACTGCTGGACTGTCATCATCTGTGGTATTACTATGGCTGGTACTTCCCTCTTTATTAACCCTTCTGCAGCACAAAGTAAGTAAAAAAAAATTAAATTCTGTGCTTTGGACAGCGTGGGGTTTCTCTCACTGACTCAGCTGCAAATCTCAGAGCCTGCAGGAGGCTTGGGCTGTTGTAGGGCTCTTTTCCTTTCAGCCTGGAATCAGGTGGAGGGACAGGTGTGAGCACTGAGCACTCAAACCCTCTCTGGGCTGTTCCCACTCAGTGCCAAACCTGCACATCCAGGGGCAGCCACGGAGCTCAGGAGGTGTTGCCATAAATTGTGTGATGCCATCAGGGCTGACGGTTCAGTCACAAGCCTGGATTCCTGATTGAGTCATGCAGACTGATAAGAGTGTTGGGAATGAAAACCTGAGGAATGTGTGCTGGGACTCATCCTCCAAATAAAGGAACTGCAGTTGTGCTGTGGGGCTGGAGGATTTGCACCTTCAGCTGGAGAGGGAGCAGCTTGTAACCCAAACTGCTGCTTTGGGGAGTTAGAGCATTG
This sequence comes from Chloebia gouldiae, assembly GCA_003676055.1. Classification (NCBI taxonomy): domain Eukaryota; kingdom Metazoa; phylum Chordata; class Aves; order Passeriformes; family Passeridae; genus Chloebia; species Chloebia gouldiae. The sequence continues at coordinate 2,178,338 of QUSF01000030.1, forward strand.
CTACTAGAACTGGTGTAGGCAGGAGTTATTTTGAAGTCTCTCAACATATTATTTATTTATTTTATATTAAAGTCTGGAGTGTTTTTGTCATTTAGGGAGGAAAATCTCTCTAATGGTCTCTGTAGAAAGATGCATTTATATGAGACTGAGATGTGTGGGTGGAGAAGGATTTGTTGAAGAAAATCGTGAGCTGACTCCTAAAATATCTTGGAAATGAAGTGCAAAGGAGAGAAGATAAATATTTTATAAACATGTGCAGATGAATTTATGGTTTAGCTTGTCACAGTTCACCAGTTGTTTTCAGTTTTGCCCATGACAGGTCTGTCTCCTGCCCACTGAAAACCACACCTTCTCTTTTTCTGGACTGTGTAAAGCCTCTAAAACTGGAGCTTAGTTCCTTCTGAAACCCATCTTGAGTTGTTCTGTTACCCCAAAAACTGACGCAACCTGGAAGAAAATCAAAATACTTTGCTTGGGCTCTACAGGAATTCATAGGTGACGATTAGAAAAGTGAGAGGTAGTTGCCTTGAAGTGTCAAAATTTCAAGGAGAAGGAGGCTGCAGCACCCTGGTAGCTGTTTTGTGTCACCTCAACCTTGTCCCTCCCTGGAAAGAGAGCAGTGCTGGGAGGGGACATGCTGCAGGAGCCTTCCCTGGACAGGCTCCTGTCACTTATCTTTCCTTTTCCTATCAAAAAAAGGATGTTAAAAAAAAAAAAAGGCAGTGTTACAATTCCCCTTTTTGCTCTTCACAAACCACCCACTGCTGATGTCCAACAACTCCACCACTCTCTATTTTAGACCCAGCCTGGGGAGGACAACCCGGGGATGGGTAAAGCTCTGCCTGGGCTTTCTTCCTTTTTTGGCAGTTTTCATTCCCTGGGAACATTCCAGGGGTGTATAAAAAGCCACTTGGTTGTGTCTATTTCTTCTCATTCACAAAAGACATTTTTATATTCAAAGAACATAAAACCAGCTGCTCCTCTTGTTACTTGGTGTGGGTTTCTGTCTTTCCTGTACCTCACCCAAAGCGAGGTCAGCGAGCGACCCCGCCGGTGTTCAGAGCATTTCATAACTGAGGGGCTTTAGAGCTTCCCTTTCCTTCTGGAGGGCCTTTACTGCAAAACCCAAAGTCCTGTCAGTAATTCCTGCCTGACCCACTCCAGATTACGGAGTTGGAGCAGTGGGCTGCTCAATAACAAGTGGTTAAGTCACGTGCTGCCAGTAGCTCAGCGACTGCTCCTGAGGAGCCCCAGCTCGTGGTGGTGAAGTGGGGCCAGACACACTCGGTACATTATTACATTATTACATTATTCATGGTGCTTTTAATTGCTCCACTCTGCTTTTAACTGGTGCTGGAGGCGGGGAGAGCTGCGAGCTGCCTGGAACAGGGATGGGTTGGCGTTAACTCGGAGCTGTGGAAAATGGAGTATTATTACTGTCCACGTCTGCTGAAGTTCCTGCAGTATCTGTGGGTAAGTGTGCTCTGGAATGTCAGTGTGCTCCCAGAGCTGGCTGTTTCCACTCTTTGCAGAAATCCTGGGAGTGTTCCTATGTGCTGAAGCTTTTCTCAGCAGTTCCTTTTTGAGTAGTAACGTGAAACTCAGGATTTATTTTGGGCGAGAAAGGCTGTTTTATCTCTAATACTTAAAACTGTAGACTACCCGAATGTGCCTTGGAAAACCCTTTCAGGAATCAGTTTCTTCCTTGTTTATGCAGAACCATGGGAGTTGTGGTTTAATTTAGTGTGTGTTAGGAATATTCTTCCCTCTTTGTGTAAAAGCTCTGCCTGGCTCTGGGGTTGCTACCCCAGAACCCTTCTGCCCTGCTGCTGGTACAGCCACTGCTATTCCAGGAAGACAGCCGTGCTCATGGCTTTAGGAGTATGTAATTTTACAGTTCCTCACTTGTTTTTAATTTGACTCTTCATGGGTTTCGATGTCTCAGTGAGCACTTCCTCTTCCAACACTCCTCAGGGCTGTCTGTCATGAAAAGCTCTTTTTAGCAAGGCTCTGACTGTGCTGCCCTGCCAGCTTTGCACAGAGGCTGCTGTATGTCTGAAACTTTCACATTTACAAAACACACATTTGAGCTGAAAAGCCTTTATGAATAAATACCGTACTGCTTTGAACTAATTAATGTTTTAATTTCTCCTGTACTCATCAAAGATCAGATTTCATTTGCTTGTTGTAGTTTGCATTGATCTTCGTTTTTTCAGCTGTCAATTCAGTGTGATCAGCACCAGCTTTTCATGTTAGCTGTTTGCTACTACGTTTTAAAACTGTAGCAAAGAGTTTCCTTCCCTCATTTTGCGTTTACTTTTGCAATCCTTGGCTGTATGTCCTTTTATCAGCTGTGAGGTGAGATTGCCCACTGTGAATTTCTTGCAGCTGTGAGGGAAAATTTGTGCTTGAAGAACTGGGGATTTTTTTTAAAACCTTTTCCTGCTGGAGACTGTAGTAGCATAAAACATGGAAGTGCTTGGATATTAATTCAGTTTTTTTATTTGACCAGCTGTATTTTTAAGAGAAAAGCTTCCTTTAAATTACAAACTAAAAAAATTAGTCATTAGTGTGATGGGGGGTGGATGTTTTCATGGTTTGTCAGTGTGAGAAATGTGAAAGAGCTCTGTCCCTGCACTTGCTTTGACATGGGATTTTCTATAAGGTTAGGGGAAAAACCCCAAACCAACCCAAACTTTGGATCAGTCCAAAAGGTGTTTGGGATGGTGGGCTCCAGTACTGTGCAGTTCTAGGCTGTAATAGAACAGAATGTTGTATTTTCTGGGTGTACATTCTCTTTTAGAGGCCCTGGAGCATTCCTTATGCACTTTCATTCATGCACACTTCCTGATTTACTGCAAGAAAATATTAGAATGACAGTTCTGATATTTATGATGTTAAAAAAAAGAAATTTAAGGGACATGCACAATTGTGCCTTCTGTCACTTTCTGTGCTGCTGTTGCAGCTGGAGGCTACTAAGGAGATACTTATCTGTTCTCTCTACTTACAGTCAGGAGTAACCAGAGATGTTGGGGTTGGTTGTCAAGTGTTATTTAATCTGTCTTGGGGAGCTAAGATGCTTTATTCATTAGGCAGACATACCTGAAGAAGTTACAACTCTTAATTAAAAAATACTATAACAAAAATCTGCTTTTAAAGCTACTCTATGGAGTTACTGTTGGCTTGCATCTCCTCTGCTGTGTACTTGGTTTACTCCTGCATTGGTGGAGTTGTGGGACATCGCTGGACTCACTCAGTGCCAGCTCTCTGCTGATTCCTTGCTGGTTGCTCCCCTGATCTTTGGGCAGGATGTGTCTGACTGTGACCAACAGCATTTTCTGAGCATTTTCTGTGGCCTGCCCCAGTCCGTGTGCAATGGTGTGACCACCACATGTCTGTGTCCTGTGGGTGGGTGACACCTCTGGGTTTCTGACAAGTGTCTTTGTGTCCAGTGACACGTTTCTTTCCACAGCTTGTATACATCAGAGTATTTTCCAGTGTGCTTGGGGTATCTATCACCCCTTTTCCAGCTGGTGAGGAGCTCTGCTGCAGTTGGTACAAGACATTTTTAGGTCTGGCTTGCACAGGAAGTCCTGTAAGTGCAGCTCCATGGTCTTTCATCAGTCACAGGGTCAGACTGGTGGTGCCAGGTGTGCAGCCACAGCACTGGGGTTTCCTGTTCCAATGCCCTGTGTCCAAGAACCAGTTTTTTTTGGCTTCCTGCTGGACACAACCTCTACTGGACTGCTCTGGTGGTTCCGTTCCTGCCCTTGGCCTTCTCAGTTCTCAGTAATTCTTGCTCAGTTTTGGCTTTCTGGAATGGGTGGTTGACTCTTCTGCCCATGCTGGTACCAGTCCTGATGGACTGTTTTTTTTCCCAGTCTGGCAATTGTAGTTTTTCAAACAGCAAAAAGAAATGCTACATCCTGAAAGCACTCAAATCAAATGCTTATTTTAAATAAAAGGTTCCTCTGCAGCACCGTGATGGTTTAAAAAGACCTTGTTCTTTATTGACAGTCATGAATTGAACAATTGCAAAATCAAAAGAAAATTAGGGTTTTTAAGGAAGAAGTAAGATCTAGAGTTTGTTTTGACAAGATTTTGGTTGCTGCCTTTAAAGAGTAGTTTTGATATGTTTTGTCAGGTGACTCTGAAGGAAGTGGCAGCTGGTTAATAACCACTGTCCTGACGTGTCACTGTGAGAGGAGGTGGGTTGGTGATGGGAGGAAACTGAAATCATTGGTCTGGAGCCACGGGTGTTGATCATCCTGCTCTGAGGGGGGTTATCCCTGCTCTGAGGGAAGGAAAGGGCTCTGTGCAGGTGTGCTGTGCCTTCCCTCTCTCTGCACTTCTGGAAGGTTCTGTGGACTGTGCTGCTCTTCCCTTGTGGGATTTGCTTTTGGTAGTGGGGATGTGTCTTCCAAAGAGTTAAAAACCCCTCCCACCCAGGTGTCTGCTCTCCTGGTGCCAGCAGGAGCAGATAGCCTGGGTTACCTCTCCCTTAACCCGGGTAAATGACGCCCTTGCACAGGAAAATCTGGAAAGGCATTTCCCCAGCTCCTGGGTGCTGCTGTAGAAGAGGAGTTGTGGTGTCTGTGGCATTGCTGAGAGCAGGCAGACAGGTCAGCCTGGCTGAGGAGCCCCATTCCCAGTGGGAACACGAGGGAGTGCTGTTCCACCACGCAGCGCTGCTGGCCCACGGCCACATCCCCGCTCCCAGCCCAAGGACACGTGCTCAGTGCACAGCAGTTTGTTCTAATGAGGTGTGGTATTAAGTTTAATTTACGATAAAATGCTCACATGGAATAGCACATTCTAGGTTTGCTTGTCTCAATAAGGGTTTCATTGAGTAAGATGTAATCATTTATGGACCTGGTAGTTTTTCTGTAGTGACTGTGTTGTTCCAAGCTCAAAGCAGCTGGAAGTAGGGCTGACTGTGCCTGCCCTCACTCCCCTTATTTTAAATCTGGAATTGTGAATATGCTTCTGAAAAAGTCCTTCCCTGTAAGGATACTGAGGCCCTGGCACAGATTATCCAGAGAAGCTGTGGCTGCCTCATCCCTAGAAGTGTCACCTTGGACAGGGTTTGGAGCAACCTGGGATAGTGGAAGGTGTCCCTGCCCATGGCAGAGATGATCTTTTGGTCCTTTCCAAACTATTCTGTAACATGAGGCTAAAGAGGATTGTTAAACCTCATTTATACACACAAAGCAGAGGTAACTTCAGTGCCTCCCTCAGAATATTTTGATCTAAAGTTGTTTTGACTCAGTTCCTGCTTTCCCAAGCTGTTGTCCGTGCTGCTGATGCTGGGAGACAGCCAAGTTCCCACTATTGTTCCTGTCCCTTCAGCAGTGGTGAGTTGTTCATGCAGCCAGTGTGTGTTTACTGTGCTGAAAGGAAACAGCGATTTTAGGGAGCTACTTGAGCAGGGGGAAAGTAGCTCTTTGTAGAGGACTTTCCTCAGGATACCACAGGATTTGTACTGCAGGGCACAGGTGTTCTTAAAGTGTAACTTCAGATAAATCTAGAGCTTGAATAAAGCTTGGAAAAATAGAGGGTGTGGTTTAGTGATTCACGGTGGGGATCAATAAATCCCTGGCATCTAAGAGGAGGCAGAATGGATTGAGTGCTGTCCATGTCCTGGGGAATGTGGGGGCATGGGGCTGTTGTGCTGTGTTTGGGAAGAGGAGGAGGAGGCGGCAGTAAGGGCAGAGAGACCTGGAAATAAAGGAAGATGTGTGCAGTCAGATTACACATCCATCTCAAATAAATCCTCTGCTCTCATCAAGTGGGTTAAAATGGGTGAAGGAATTATTGTATTAACTTACAGCTGCTGTTTGGTCAATCTGCTGCCATCAAGCAGTGCCTGATATGAGTGGAAGACTCATGGAATGGTGTTTTTTAGGGAGAAGATGGAGGAGCAGTGTTCAGGCAGGCCTTGGGCAGTGTGTGATCACACCAGGAACTGCTGGAATGGGTTCAGAAGCAGCTCCTTGTTGATGATCTTTGAAGAAGGAAATCCCTTGCATGGAAAAAAAAAAAAAAGCTCTTCCTTCAGAGTGTTCTCTGAATTTTGTGAGTCAGATCTGAGCCCTCAGTAGTTGGAGATTTCCTGAGCACCCTCAGTGAGGAGAACAAACGCTCTGACATCTCCTCAGGCAGGTTCTGTGGAGCAGGAGCAGCGTGTTCTCCTGCTTTTTTCTGTGCACTCCACTCACCCTGTGTGCCCTGGGAGAAAAGTTCAGCAGGTGAAGGTATTTTAGGCCATGTTCTCTGCTCAGGAAGTCTCTTTTGAAGATGTTTTGTGGTTATCTGTGCTTAACATGCCCATTGGGTCAAGTGATGGAGCAGCAACTGCTCTATGTTGAAATTCCCAGGAGAACCTTGGCTATGGCATTACTTTGTTTTCCCTCCCTGGTGCAGGGAGATCCATTGCAGGCATCTTTATCCTGGATTTTTGTTTGTACAAGTTAAAAACAACCGGTAACCATCCATCTTTTGCTTGGCTTGATCCCTTGGACATAAACAAATGTAAAGAAAATTGTTTTGGTCCTTTCCAGCGTATTTGTTCTGTAGGAATTTCCTGTTTCTGTTTTTTCAGTTTTTCCTCTTCCATTGAGCTAGAAGGGAAGTGCTGCAGGATTATGGACATGGGCTTGCAAACAACCTTGTGTATTTTTAGCTGGTTTCCTCAGCTTTAACATTGATAGCTTTGTTTAACACTGAAACAATTCAAAGCACAAAATCTGTGTATGTTCAGGATGTTTAACTGGGCCTTGCTTAGGTTCAGGAGAAATGTAGTTTGGGGACAAAAGAATTGGCATTTTCTGAAATACTGTTGTGCTTTAGTTGTTGCAATTATGACTGGTAGTTGCATTTAAATTGTTTAAAAATTCAGAGTAAAAATTTTATTTCTCAGTTACCCTTATTTACAGATTTTTATTGGTCTTGAAATAATGACATGTTACTGCAAAAGTGCCCAGAATCCTGGGCAGAGAAAGGATGGTTGATTTTTTGATTGCAAATAAAATGGGAAAGTTCATTGTTTTGCTGATCCTGTCAAGGATCACCGTGGCAGTAGAATGGAAAAATTACTCTGGCAGGTATAAACAAGTATATGGAGCATTCATTCAGTCATGAAAACTATTTAATGTCTTTTCTTTATCACAAGGGTACTTCTGTAAGGAAAACAAGGAATGCAGATTTTTTTTTTTTTACTTTCTCTGTTTAAAAAAAAGACTTTTAAAAGTAGCCATTGATGGGATCTTTTATGAAATGCTTTTGCACCTTTCTTTAAAAGCCTCTCATATCGATGTGGGCTTGTGTAAACTTTACCAGTATTGATGCAGAGCCTGTTGCTTTCCCAGCCTCTCCTTATTCACTGGTTTGTGAGGCCTCTGAGGGCTTTTAAAATTACCTAGCAGAAGGAAAAAGTATGGAAATGGAATTTCAGCCTCTTGTAGATGGTATGTGCAAGGGGAACACCTTTAATACCAAGGTGTTTCTGCAAGTTGTCCAAGATTGTGAATAAACATTAAGTAGAGCTCTGGCCCTGAGTGTAACTTGCTTAATTTCAGTAGAAAATGAAAGTAGGTATGAAAAGCAAATATTTGGTGTAAATATTACTCAAGATACCTGGAGTTTCATGTTACTAAAGAGATTTCTCTGTATGGACACTGTCTAAAGTCCTTGTGTTAAAAAACACTCCATTCATTCCACTGTTTTTCCTCTCTTTTTTTTTTTCCTTTTTCTTTTGCCTGTTTACAGGCGAGGCCACTTGGGCATCTCAGTGTTATTATATCACCATGAAAATTTAGAAAAGCCCAAAAACCAGACCAGATAAAACCACCAAGGCCTTTTGTCTTTGTCTGTGTTAAGTGTCATGGGAATTCCTGGATTGGGATGGTGGCAAGTTGGATATCTGCTATGGAGCAGATCCTCTGCTCCAGCTGTTGAGCTTTGGCCTTGCTCTGCCAGAGGTGCAGCCAAGCATTTCTTTTTTACTTTAAATGAGACTTGGAAGGTGACACAGTAAAATCTTCATGATGGGGTGTTGCACGTGAGAAATTCAGGGTGTATTTAGGAATGCTTGCTGCTCCTTCTTGGAATGTGACAATTCTGTTGGCTAAACAGAGAATACAGAAGCAAAAATAAGGAGCCTATAAAACCACGAGTTGTTTGTCATGTCTGAGGAGCCCAAGAGTAATTGAGTCTGGAGCCGTGCAACCGAGCCCAGCCCTGTGCTGCATCTTTAAATAGTCCATCATGCCAAGCACAAGAGGTTAAATTAAGTTCTCTTACTAATGAAGCAGAAGGAGAGTTGGTGTGGAATGCAGGGCCTGGACAGCCTTACAAGGGCAGGCTTTGCTCCTGGGGGTGTCACAGAGTGGGACTGGAGCTGCCCCTGGTCCTCAGGTGCTGGGTCCTGCTGTTTGTAGGTGGGATGATGGCTGACAGAAAACCCTTTGGAAATGCCTGAATTAATGCTAATTGGAGTGGAGTGATGTGGGGGGAAGGGGTGGTAGGAGGAACCCATCAGAGAGTGAGTTCCTGGCTGAGGCTGCCACAAGGGAAGAGCAGAAACTTGTCACGCTTAGTCCAGACTAAGGTTGCCCATCCTTCTGCTTTGCTGGCAAAGGATCCTTCAGGGGACCCAGTTGAGGTGAAAACTAATCCCAGGTGTTTTGGTGGGTCTTCAGCTGGATTTCCTTCCCTGTTTCATGGAGCTGGTGGCAGGGGAACCCCATGGGCTGGAAGGACTCACACCCATAGAGAGGCTGCAAGTCCCACCTGCCCCTCCTGGGCTGTGTGTTCTGTGCTCTGCTGTTTGCAGGCCTTCTTTAAATTGACCTTGCAATCCCACAGAGTCATTAACATAATTACATGTATTTGAGAGCAGGTGAAGCTCCAAATGAGCTGTAAGAGGCTTTTGGAAAATATAATGTAACCATGGAATTTTGTTTTCTACTTGAAAAAGGGGAGAAACAAGGGTTGTTAGGCCTTTGTGCAGGGTTGTGTTTTGAGCTGTAGGTGGAATACATGTTAATAATGGAAGTATCCAGTGATGTTTGAATAACGAGGTCCCATTTATACTGAGGTAATTAGTCATGCAGTTTGGGTAGCTGTGTGTGTGTGTATTCTGTTTTCTGGTGCTGCAGATCCCTGACAGGCCCAGAGTGAGATAATCACTCAGATTTGTCAAGGGCAGAAGATCATCTTGTGCTGTTCTTGTTCAGGAACAAACCCTCACTCAGCCAGGACTGCTGGGCTGGGGGCCAATTGAAGAATCCTTCCCTGGGAGGGTGGTGAGGCCCTGGCACAGGGTGCCAAGAGAAGCTGTGGCTGCCCCTGGATCCCTGGAAGTTCCCAAGGCCAGGTTGGACAGGGCTTGGAGCAACCTGGGGTAGTGGAAGGTACCCATGGCCTCCAAGGGAAAGGACTTTAAAGCTCATCTTATGCCACTCCCCTGCAAGTTTAGCTGAACTGCTGGAAAAATCTCTGACTGAAATTTGATGGTGAAGGTGCATCTGGATTGTTCTCCAAAGCATTTTGACCTGATGTTAATTGAGGTGTAAATCTAAGCAGTAATTTAGATGCTTCAGTACCCAGCAGTGTGTTCACGTGGTGCCAGAATATCCTAAATTTAGTATTGCAGAAAGACTCAAATCAGCAGTTTTCCAATCTTCTGAGGGCGAAAATGGTTTATTTGATATAATGTTCTTTTTCAGGGGAGGTGTAATAAAAAAGTGGAATATATTCTGTAGAGCATTTTCAGACCCTTGAAGTTCTATGCACATGTGAGGAGTCCTTGCTGCTCTGTGCATCCTGGGTGAAATCTGGCTGTGCCTCTCCCCCTGTTTGCCCCAGGTGATATTCCAGATGGGGAATTAAATCTGGGTTCTGTTCTGCCCGTCCTGGTGAGGTGAGGGAACTGCTGACTAACTCACATGGCAGCTCCAGGCAGAGCTCTTGGGCTGCTATTTCAGGGGCTCCTGCATCAGATGGAGCTTGAAACCCTCTGGAATGGCAGAGTGCCCCGGGCAGAATCCCTGCACTGCAGCAGGCACAGAGCTGCACTTGCAAAAGCGCAGATGTTTGAAATATCACACTTAAATTTAACAGCATGAAAATGTGCAGTAAGTCTGAAATTCCAGCCTTGGATGTAGGATCTCCATCATTTGTGAAGCATTATCCATAACTCTGGTAGATAATTTTTTTTTCCTATTCCTTTATAATTGTAAGAAACACCCTGCTCTTAGGGAATCTGGTCAAAACTATCTCTTTCCATTTCCATACAAAAATAACCCCACAGCTCTTTAAGAGAAGAGCTGTGTGAGGGGGGTGGGGGGAAAGGATTTTCTCTGTTGGCTGGATTTTCTTTGATTTCTGAGGGCTATTATAAGGCTGCTAATTTGCAAATGTTCAAAACAAAATACATTCAGAAACGAGAATAAGTTAGGGAATGCTATGTAGTTATCACTGAAGTTTTTCCTGGAGATAAGTTACAGGTTGGTGGAGCCAAGCTCCTAAAAATAGGGATTAAAAGGGAAGGCACCCTGTTTCCTCAGGCCATCTTGGGTTCATTGTGTCTGCAAGGCACATTTCTGATACAATAAACCTTACGCAAGAACCATTGCATCAAATGTTATCTAGAAATTTTGTTCCATTGAATCTCTTCCTGGATAGCTCAGAGGAGCAGAGGGTGATGCAAGTTCATGGTACTTTGTATGGCAAATTAAGCAACAGCCACAAACCCCCTTGAACAAACAAGAGAGCGAGCAGCTCCCAACGTGCCTGTCTTTCTTCTTTCCCCTTGGTCCTGAACTAGTCATGGCTTGACTTTGGACTCTTAAGTCCAAACTTATGTCATAAACTGAGATTTATTGATTTAAACCCATAGCTTTTATTCCTCCTGTACTCCCAAGTGGGCTGTTCCTAGGAATTCCATGGCTGGTGACACCTGGGGTCCTCTCATTACCCTCAGTCATTTTGGGTTTGTGGTACCGACCCTGGGGTCTCCCAGCAGCTGGGAATGGAGCAGAGCTTAGGAAGGACACGGAGCTGTTTCTCACAACAGGGAATGGTGTAGAAAAGTGGAAAAATCCAGCTTCCAATGGTCAGACCTGTTCAGCTTTGGTTTGAACCTCTGGCTTAATCATTATCCTGTGCTGATAGCACAGTCACTGGCTGGGACGTGTCCTCTTTGAGGCCATGAATGGCACAGTGAACCAGGCACAGGTGCTGGCACTGCCCAGGTGCCCGTTGAGCAGCAGGATGAGGGTGTAGGTGTAGGATTCCCCGTGGGAATCTTCTGGTGTGGGTGTGAGACGTTCCCTGGCAGGGCCACGTTCCCCAGGAAGGGTTAAAATCAGTAAAGTCCACGTGACGTATGCAAACTATGAATCATTCCAATGGATCTGTGCAACTCCTGCCTGCTCCGGAGCCAGCAGATGCTGTTCCCTGCGTTGCCATGGGAACCCTGCCTGTACTATAATAAAGCCCAGCCCAGATCCTTCCTTGGGCAGACCTCTGCGGCTGGTCACCTCCTCATTGTTTCCTCCCCGGAGCAGCACAGGGATCGGCATTCCAGAGGCACAGCAGCGTTCCTCCTGCTTGTAACCTCGTGGTGCCTGCGCTGGGAGCAAACAGCTGTGCACATCCAGAGCTGCTGGGAGAGGAGGCGTGGGGACAGTCCCTGCGTTTGTCCCTGGGCTGGGAGCCCCCCTGGAAGCAGAGGAGCTGATGTCATCCAGCAGCTCTTTTGGCAGGCTCTGAGTCCCGCGGGGAGGGCTGGACACGCTTCCCCTTCAGCCTCCCCCGGCCGCGCTCCGCAGTTCTGCCAGGGGAGAGCTCCAGGATGGTTCGGAAGGCAGCGAGGCTGGTGAGGAGGAGATTCTGCTGCTGACACCCTGCTGCAGAGTTTGAGAAGAATCTGGATTTATTGTTTAGATCTATATTGATTTGCTGCTAAATGGATTGTATAGGAGCACCAGAACTTTGGTCAATGTACTCTAACCTGTCGAGTGGCCGAGCCAGGAGAATAAGATTTGTTTTATCCTTCTGATATTTACAGCAGAACAAAAACTTGGCTTAAAAAGGGAGTTGCTTTTCCTGCTCTGAAATGAGAGAGTAAAAACCTTATTCTCTGCTTGCAAATGGACTCGTTTCATGTGACCGTGTCAGGATTTAAACACTGATTTATCTCTTTAACATGGCTGAATTAAAGATAATTTGATGGAACTCTGCAAAGCCGATTGTAAGTAGGAAAAGTCTTTTATTTTTTCCTACTTGACAAATACCAGTCTCCCACCTCACATCTTTGGTTATTTAATTTTAGGAATATCCTGAGGGTGATAGTGCAATGCTGTTTACATTAGCTGGAAATACTTTATACGCGGAATCGCTTTTCGCAAAATAAATCAGGGTTGTTAAGGAGAATATATTTTAATTGCTACTGAATATTGATATTTCATCTCTGCTGGAAAAAAAAATGGATTACCTTGGAGACAAACTGACAGTGGCACAAACTCACATGACCCAGTGGATGGGCACAGTGCGGAGATCCTTGCAGGAAGCACTAAATTTAGTCACTACTGCGGTGCCTCATGAGCGGAGTGGAGGGGAAGGTGGCACCAGGACTCCCTTCAAGAGAACCTCTTCCTTCAGGCACTTTGCATCCCGGAGCAGAGAGTCCTTCCGAAGGTTTTCAGTGCGGAGTCAGCAGAGGTTTTCCTCTCTGAGGAAGAGGCAGCCCAGCTCAGAGGCCCCCGAGCTTGTAAGCAATGCACCTTTTTGAGACCCTCAAGGGAGAGAATTCAGTGCAAACCCTCGGGTTTGTTGCAGCATTTTATCTCCTAACAAAACCTCCCTCCTGTCTGCTTTTCCATCTAAAAACAGCCCCCAAAACACCTCCAGATAGTGCTGTCTGTCTGTCTGCTCCTAGCTGCTTTCTTCCTGCAGCGCAGGTGGATGATTTCATTTGCCAGGGAATTGAGGTTTGGGGAATGGGAAAAATGTGGTTGATTTTAAAGCGAGACAGTAAGGTAGGACACATATTGGGCTGAAATTAGAAAGTTAAGCTGAAACTGGGCTGGTGTTGGTCAGTTCCCCAGCACAGGCCAGCACAGCTTTGGGTGTGCTTCAGTATTTGTGATTTTCTAGTAAAAAATGCCTGAAGCTAAATTTGTAAGAAGAGTGATGTGCTGTCATTGCACAGGCGATGTAATTGATCATTATTTCCTTCTTTTATTGAAAAATAGGTGTTTTCTTCTCAGAATGCTTCCTACTTTGCCATGCCATTGAAGCAGTAGGGTCAGTGTGACTTGCGAAGGCTGTGGCGTGGCAGAGACAGGGTGCTTTTCCTGGACCAAAGGAAAGGTGAAGAACTCTTGGTTCTCCACAGCTCTGTGCCAGACAGAGCCCTTTCCCCTCCCTTTTCCATTGGTCTCCAAGTTATTTTCAGGAAGAACTGTCTGTATTCCATGGCATGGCAAAGAGGTGGAGGAGAGGCTGGTTTTCTGAGGGCTGCAGCTGCCACGACCTTCCTGGCCATTATTGACACCCCCAATTCCAGATCTGGCACATCCTGCAAAGCAGCAAAGGTTTGGAGTGGTAGGGAGTGAAAAAGGAAGAACATCTGGTTTATTCTGTTTATTTCATGGAAAGGAGCTGAAACCAGTTGTTTGAGTTGTACCTGAAACTGGTGATTTAAGCCCAGTGTTTGACCAGTGACTGTGGTTGAGCTGTGTGAAAAGGGGCCCCAAGCCTTGGTGCCAACATGTGGGTAAATCCAAACTCTCTGAAGTGGCTAAAATGTTTTGTTTTGGTTTTTTTATTATTAAACAATACAGTTACTCATTGTGAAGTGTAAACACAGGCAGCTCTGGCAGGGTTTGCTCAGGGAATGAGTGCAGGTGATGCTGCATTCCTTGGGCAGGTGTGGTGTTTGAATATGGCTCTTTCCACTGCTCTCTATCAGCACTGGGTAGTGCATTTCTGTCCCAGCTTGCTCTCCATGTCCTGTTTGGACAGAGTGGGAAAGAAAATAGTGTCAAGTAAGCACAAAAGAATGAAGAAGAAAATATTTGGTAACCATTGTTACAGTGTTAGCATGGTGAAGTTCTACTGGCTTTTTTTTTTTAAGCTGGTGTTTTAGATTTATTGGAATCATCTGAATGAACAACTCTTGTAAAAGAAGGCTGAAAAATGGGAATGTGAAACCTGCAGAGGACAAATGTTCTGCTGTCCTACACAGCACTGCTTACGGAGCAGAAATCAGGAGACACGGGGTGACCTTTTCACTTAAATCACTGGTGACAGTGCTGGAGCTGCTGTTCCTCTGTTTCAGCAGGAATTCTGCTTGTGCTTGGCTTTATGTGTGAATTTGGTTTCACTTGGGCTCAAACTTAAGGTCTGAGCACTCCCAAGAAGTTTGTGGTTGGTGCCATTGTGTCTGTGGCAAACAGACCTGGAGCTGGTACAGCTGGTACTTTTTTTGCTTTTTTACAGCAGGATCCTCCTGTCTTAGTCTTTGGAACTACAAAAAACTATGGAATGAGTAAAAAGCGTAGAATTCATATAAACTGATTTCTGTGCTGCTTTAGGGCTGTAGTGTAGAGCAGTCATTCAAGGCTGACAGAGTTTTTAAAGAAGGAGCAGCCATGCCCATGAACCTCTGGCTGTGTCAGGCTTCCAGCTCCCTTCCCTGCTGCCACTGGTGGCTTCTGGTAGAGAATTTCACACATAAATCTCTCCAAATTCAACTCAGGCAGCACAATTTAAATCAGTGTGAGTCAACTTCTTCACCCTCACATCTGCAAATCCATAGCTGAGCTTGCAGAAGTTTTTACTTTGCAGTGAGACCTTTTAAATAGAAGCTGATTTTTCTTTCAGGTATTCTGATGGAGTTAATTGTCCATTTTCATCTCATGTCATCAGCTTGGTGTCTTCGTTAGAGGAGCAGAGAGACATGCATTGAACATGGCCTCACATTCAATCAGGGTCTGTTGGTCATGGTTCTATTATAGGTGTGAGATCTGGTTTCACAGCCAGCACTGTTCTAGGTCTTGAGGTTTGTTGCCATAAAATAAAACCAGGGCAAGCTGTTTGATTCCCTTGGCTCCACTTAGACTGCTAAAAAAAGTAATGGAAAACCTCAGAGGTGTTTCACACAGAACAGGAAAGATGAATTCTGGGGCTGAGAGTGGTCAATGTGTTTTACCTAAATTGCTCTGGTACATGCTAAAAATAACACCTGAGTGCCTTTAGTAGTGCTTTGCTTTTGGTGTACTGGGCAGTCAAAAAAAATGTTGTTTTCATTCAAAATTCATCTGGCAGCATCACCATTACTTAGTTTGGATTCAGTTTTTAATTCCAAAATAAAGATGGAAGTGCAGTGATTTGTTTGATGCATGTGTCCCAGATGTGCTGGAGGGCACTTACTCCTTTTGAGGGTTTTTGTTGCATCCTACAGCCCTTTCCCTGCTAGAGGCTGAAATTCCCATCCTAGTTTTTATTAATCTTCCAGATGTTTCATTCTAAGCTTGTTGCTGGGGAAAGCTGGTGGACGCTGCCTTTTCCCATCAAACAGGATTCCTTTCTGGAGCAGGGCAGGGCCCTGGTTTGAGTTCCACACCTGCATGCACCTGGGACTGTGTCTCTGCTTATGGAGGAGCTTTGATCTGCAGTGCTTGTTATGTTGTACCCAAATCTGTCTGCAAAAAGTTGGTCCTTTGTGGTGAATATCCTTCAACAAACGATTTGTAAAGAGAAATTACTACAAGTTGGCACTTTGATTCTGAACTTGGAATAGGTACAGGCCCTACGGTGAATAGTTGCTGAATTGTTCTGCCCTAATATTCACTGAGAACACAGTGAGTTATTCTCAAAAATAATATTTTGGTGCTACCAGTAAATGGAATTTTAATCTTTAAATTTTATCTTTAAATTCCCAGGGAGCTGTTAGGGTAGGGGGAAGCAAGTTTGCAGGAAGCAGGCTTTAAAAATGAGTTGTTTGTCTTGTTTGGGGCTGGGGGGGAGGAGTGAAGCTGTTCAGTTCAATTAATGAAGATACAAGGGCCAGTGCTGAAACAGTTCCTGCTTTTTCATTCTTAATAACTTCTCTTTGGTTTAACAGGCCATGAACATAGCTGGCAGATAAATCTGGGCCAGAAACCCATAGTGATGGACATTTGCTAGCTGCCTGTGTTCTCTCGTTATTTTGACAGGAATAATTATTTAAACGACTTTACTCTGTGATTTCACTTAGGCTGAGTGTGAGGAGCTGATTTTTACCATGCTCTTAAACAAGAAGAAAATAGTATAAATAGATTTAGAGTTGATACTTTGTGGTCATCCACCTTCCTGCCTCATTTTTTTTTTTTTAAGTTGTAAGTGACAGCTTTCAGGGGAAATAAATTGTATCATACAAAAACTTCTCTGAATGCAAGCCTTAGAATTATAGAATCCCAGAAGAATTTGGGTTGAAAGGAGGCTTAAAATTACCCAGTCCCACCCCCTGCCGTGGGCTGGGACACTTTGCAGTATCCCAGGTTTTTCCAGCCTGTCCTTGGACACTTCCAGGGATGGGGCAGCCACAGCTTCTCTGGACAGTCTCTGCCAGGGCCTCACAGCCTCCCTGTTCTGGCAATCCATTTTTATTGGAATTGGTAATATTGTGAAAGTTTTGGGAAACACTCCTGGCGTTCACTGGGGGGGTGACTGTGTGTGTGTTTTGACTGCTGTCTCCTAAAACATCTCCTGAGCTGTGTGTTGAAACGAGCATGTTTGTTCTTCACTTGTTGTCAGGAAATCCTATCACTTTCTCTACATCTTTAATTCCAGGCTTTGAGCTAAGGAGCACTTTTTTCCCAGGAATGTTTGTTTGAAGTTTAACTTGTGTCTCATGTGGAGAGACTGTAACTGTGCAGAAGAGCTGTGAAATGCAGCATTTGGAGTAGGAGGTGTTGATTTCAACTATGCAGCTTTTCAAAAAAAAGCAAATCTATCCCCTTCTTGGCATCCCAGAATGAAATTGCCTCGTTCTGGCTTGTGCTTCCTGCAGTGTTGAAGTCAAGGGATCCTGTTCCACACTCAGAACCAGGTTTTATTAACTCTGATGAGAGTTACACATGCCCTGGGGAGAGCCTGGATTGTTCAGGATCTTCTGACAGAGCTTCTGGCTCCTTCCTGCTGCCTTGGCTTTCTTAGGGGTTCATTCCTTATCAGCTTGGCTGCCTGAGGCTGAAAAGGAAATTTAATCTGATGGCATAGGAGAGGTTTTAAAGATGTTCCCTGCTAGTTCCTCTGCTATGCTGTCATGTTGTACACTCCCACCTCTCAGAGGAAGTGCTGTTGTGGCTCACTCAGCCCTAGCAGGGCTTATATTTAGAATTAGATTCTTGTCTGCTTTTTGCACATTGGGTCAACCTCTGCTCCATCTTCAGCCTTGCCCTGAACCTCCTGACCTGTGTGTGATGAGTGTTCACAGCCAGGCAGAACAGCTTTATTTGCAGGGTAGAAAAAAAAAAAGACAAACTCTCAAATGTCTTTGAAATGCTCTGTGGAATGAGGACGATAACAGCACCAGGAGCCACTGCAGGAGCAGGGAGCTGATGTCACTGCATGATGATAACCAGATCCCTGGCAAAACCAACTTCATCTGCATTCATCTGACCACATTTCTCTGTCGTGGCCAGAATCGATGCAGGGTAGACTTTGTGTCTCTCTTTGGTGCTGCAGCCTGTGCCAGGGCTTCACCACCCTCACAGGCAAGGATTTCTTCCTAATATCTGATCTAAACCTGCCCTATGCCAGTTTAAAACCATTCCCCTCCAAAATCCTTCCCCAGCTCTCCTTTAGTACATCTGCTTTGCTGCAATTTTTTGCTGTGCCTTTCCAGGGAGAAAGGGTTGGGATCCAGTCCTGTGCATCAATGGGGAAGCAGTGGAAAGGTGGAGAATTAGAGCAGTCACCCTCTAAAAACAACTCCTGTTTTGTAAGGGAAATGCTGTCAGGCTTTAGCATCAGGGATGTAATTGGTGGTTGGGTATCATATCCCTGTGGAAGAGGCAGGGAAAACTCATATGGAAAAGCAGCCCAGGGTTGCATAGCAACAGGGAGGCTGTCAGGCCTGATGGCATTTATGAGATGCTTGGTACTGTGGGACAGGAACGTACTCCACTGCCCATGGGAGAGGGAAACATCCATTATTTAAAGGATTTTTGAGCAGAGCAGTGGAGCTCCTCAGGATCTGAGAGAGCTCAGTGTGTTGTGTGCGTGCTCGCAGTCACATGGGGCACACGTGTGTTTCTCCAGGCACTCTTTGTGCATTCAGCAGTAGCAGCAGCAGCTCCAGTTTTCCACATAAAACCACCTTGTCCTGCTCAGCCCAGGATGCACCAGGCCCAGAGGGATCATGGAATGGTTTGGGTTGGGAGGCACCTTAAAGCTGATCCCATTGCAGCCCCTGCCATGGGCAGGGACACCTTCCACTATCCCAGGCTGCTCCAAGCCCTCTCCAGCCTGGCCTGGGACACTTCCAGGGATCCAGGGGCAGCCACAGCTGCCCTGGGCAGGGAAGCATTTCTTCCTGACATGAATCTGAACCTAATCTCTGTCAGTGGGAAGCCATTCCCCCTTGTCCAAAGGCCCTTCCCAACTCTCTTGGACATACTGCAAGGCCATAGTAAGGTCTCCCTGGAGCCTCCTCTTCTCTGGGCTGAACAACCCCAATTCTCAGCCTTTCCTTATGGGAGAGCTCCTCCATCCCTCTAATCATCTTCAGGGCCTCCTCTGGGCTCACTCCAACATCTGCATGTGCTGGGACCCCAGAGCTGGACACCCCACAGAGGGATGCTCCACCTGAGCAGCCACCACGGCCACTCTGCCATCTCCTGACCTGCTGACCACCCTGGAGGTGCCTGTGTCAGGCTGGAAAGCCCTGGAGGTTCTGAGATGGATTAATTCCATTTATTCTCTCCCTGCCTTTGGGGCTGGTCTCTGGGGATGGGGCAGTGCTGTCCTGTTTGAGGGTTTGAGGCTGTTGTGCTGGCAGGGGTGTTTGGGAGGGCTGGGGAGCCTTCCCTCATGCTGGAGGTCTGGAACTCATCCTGAGCTCAGCTGGGCAGTTCCTGGAACTCTTTATCTGGGGCTGCAGCAGGGAGGGTGGGGGCAGAAGGTGCTGCCTCAGCCTGAAACGTTCCCCTAGGCACTGACTGCTTTCAGCAATTAATTAAAGCACAGAGCTGGCTGATCTCACCAGGCTGAATCCCACCTGATTGCTGGGAATTAAGAGGAGCTGGAGCCATGACTTATTCCTTATGGGCAGCATTCATTGGATGGATAGTAAGTACAGATGGAAATCCTGGGATCCTCTTCCCACTTGCTGTCTTGGCATTTGGGTACTTCCAAATTAAAATCTATGGGCTGTGACCCATAGGCCCTCTTATTGTGGTAGGGTTTTCAGTGTTTATTGGTTTCAGTCTGATGTTATGTTCTGATAATTCTGTTTGTGCTCCAAAATACATAATTCACCTCTTAGTCCTTAGAATTCTTGGAGTAATTGTAGAATAATTTAGATTATAAAGGACTTATTGTGCTCATCAAGCCCAGCATCCCATTCAAAGCAGAGTCCACTACAGAATAATACCATAAAGTATGAATAGGTGGAGGTCTGTTGCTGTCTTTCTGGGATACTGCAGGGGAACAGCTGGAATAGTTTTTGGGATTTATAAGAACTTGTAAGCTCTGCTAAAATGCAGTGTCACACTTAAGGGGCAATTTAACCACGTTTTTTTCTTCTTTAATTAAAGTAAGGAGAGGATAAAAAAAAAATAAGAAGAAGCAGCCCTTTTCAAGAAATCAGCACTATTTTTTCTCTGAGTTGTGTGTTAACAAGGCAGATGGTCAAAACTTCCTTCCATTGTGCAGTTCCTCTTCATACCCAATCCATGCCAGTGGAATTTAGCTCTGAACATTCACACTCAAGCTGTGGGCTGTCACTTTGGCTGGCTGATGTCTCGGGCTCCTTGGCAAACAAAGATATTTTTGAAACTGTCTGTGCAGCTTCTGACTCAGGAGATCTCTCAGAGCTGGTGTTCTCCTGTGCCAGGTCTTCATTTCCCATCAGTGCAGGAGGGTTTTGCACATAAATGTCTGCATTGACTCAGAGTTAGGGGTGATTTTGGGGCTGGTGGGACCAATGTTGTGTGTGCATTACTTTCAGGAATGGGAAATTGCAGGCGTAATCAGCCCTGGACTGTAGCCAAGCCCAGCTTAATTCCAAGGGAGGACTGAAAGAGGCATAATCATAATGGCTTATTTTAGAAGAACCAGAGGCAAAGCAGGACACAGCTCAGCTGCTTAATTTTATAGAAAAATTAAGTAGATTTTTTTTCCCTAGCTCCCTGGTTTAAGAATTGGGGAGTTAAAGATCAAAGCATGGAGAATTACAGCATTTTGAAACCTGGATCAGTGTGGGTTTTATTTGATTTGGGAGATTTTTCTGTCATCATAAATTAGAAAAGTTCTAATTTGGGTTTATCTTGTGTGCTAAAAAGACACCAGACCCCTCTTTACTGCTTTTTCCTTTGGAATGATTGGTTTTCCAGTTTCCTGAATATTCTTTCTATGGAGGAAATGTCTGTACCTTTCCTGGCTTTGTGTTGACTGCCTTGAGTCTTTCAGGAGTATGGTGACAATAATAGAAAGGAGATCTTCAAAAGAAAAGCTAAAATTTTTCATTCTTACTAATAATCACCTTCTGGCAAGGAAAATCTTCCTGGTTTGTTGTCAATTCCTTCCTTAGCACCCCCTCTCCTCTGAGCTGCTGCACAGACTATAAATTGCTTTTCTGCACCACTCTTGGTGCCCCCAGCCAACACCTCCTCCACCAGCCAAGGAGAGGATCAGCTCCTCTTCCCACTCCTTATTTTTCTGCTTGGTACCTAGAGAGAGTTTATTTTTTCCAATTAATCATTTGGCACCTTAAAAAGTACGTGTTGAAAGGGCCTGTCAGGGAAGGACACAATCGTTTTGAAATAAGCAGCTTCCTCCAGAAGCAAAATAAAGTAATGATTCTGAATATAACAAAGTCTTTTGAACACAGAGAACTCTAGATTTCCTAGAGTTTGGAGTGTTTTATTCCTGACATTTAGCTTCAGTTCGTTGTATTCAACTTAACTTTACAATGCCTTCAGAAGCAGTAATTTTATTTCTTTTTTTCAGGCTTGTTTTGGCTTTAGCACGGAGAAATAACTCTGCTAATGGTGTCATTCTGGGCAGCAGTGTAAGATATTGTTAGGTATTACTGAGCCTTCTCAGGAATGGTGTCTTTGCATCTAAACTTGACCCCTGTGGCTGCTGAGCCGTTTTTATCTGGGCTGTCCACACCCCTCCTGCACAGCCCCCAGGGCCCCGATAACTCAGCACTGGGTAAACAAGGGCTCCCCACTGCAGCACGACAGAAGCTGCTCCTCTGTTCCTCTTTCTAAGCTTTTTAGTCTAATTTCTAGTAGAAACAGCGTGAGTAATTGCAAATAAAATGGTGCCATGTGTAGAGTTAACGGGCTTTAGTTGTAACCAGTGGAAAATGATTGTAAGAGTGGGATAACTCATGATGTGGGATTGGCATTGAAAAAAAAATTCACAATAAGCATCAAGGTGGAAAATAATCCCCTGAATGAGCGTGGACAGTTGGGAGGGAAGTGAGAAGAGCCACTGGTATTTATTAATCCCTTTCCTAGAAGGGCAGCCACTGGCCAAAGGTGCCGTGGCCACTGGGTGAGAGCTGAGCCCAGGAGTCTGTGGAGCAAATCATGGGATTGGGAAGCTGCAGAGGGAATTTGTGGAAGGCAAAACATACAGCCAAGCCAAGCAGGAGGAAATGCCCTGTGGTTTCTAGGAAATACCAGACTGTCTCCTGTGTTGGAAGCAGCGTGTGCCTGGCTCACATTTGGAATCTTGTACCTGGCATGGAATGGGAAATGTAAGAGCTTAACTCGCCTCCAGGCATTCATGTACATATCTCTATTTAGATATCTATATAGGATAGGTTTGACTCCATCTTTTTGAGGTTTTTTCCCAACCTTAAAGATCCTATGATTGTATAAAGTGTAAGAACTGGTGAATTTTGGGGCTGCAGGAACATCTGGAGTATGAAAAGCAGGAATTGTCTTTTCCGTGTAACTCACAAACCAAGCCTGTTTAACTTGAGTATTGCAAACAGAATTTAGCTTAGTCTTTCACTTCAAGGTGCATGGTGATAGTTGGAGCAAATGATGGAGCCCCTTGTATTTTTTTTGCATTAAAACACAAACACTGTTAGCAACAAAGAGCACGACAGGGCTGGAGAGTGGCTGTGGCCACTGGGAAATGAGAACTGGAAGTGTTGTGGGACTTCTTCACTAGCCAGGTGTCAGCACTGCTGAATTATTATTAATGGTTTTATAGTCTTAAGGAAGCATTCTTTAGGTATACGAAATAAAAAAAAAACAAACAAGCAACCTCCCTTCCCCCCCCCCCCAGTAATATGAAGGAATTCTACATATTATATATAGGATTTCTTAGTTATTGTTTCTTTGTGTGTGCTGCCTGAACAGATGTGTTCTAGTCCCAGCAACATATTCTGCTCAGTTGCAGAGGGTCGGAGGTAAGGGGTACTTCAAAAAGAGAAAAATCCTTGGATTTTTCCAAGGGCAGGTGGAAAAGCATGTAATTTGCTGTCAGATAAAATCTTGATAAGCAAAACTGATCTGGAGCTGAAAGCCATGTTTGTATTTGTTCAGGGTAATGAAGGTGAAAGAGACCAAGAGTTAATTATCTGCTCCCAGTGTAGAATTTCAGGAACTCTTGAAGCTCTCTGAATAACTCGGCACAACTGCAGGGCTGGGTTGACACCGGTGTGCTGCAAATCTGGGGTGCCAGCACTGACCCACTTCTCTCCTGGGAAAGCTGAGGGCCTGGGATCCACTCATTCCTTCTTAGGAAAGCAGCAGATCCATGGAATAAAAACTGTCAGGAAAGGAGAGGTCAGAGTAAACCAAAGCAAACCCACTGTGGGCTGTCCTGTGTTGGGTTTGGATGTTACACCAGGTTGTAGAAAGCTTTTGGTGTCTGGCCCTGTGCTTACTTATTTATTTATGTATTTATGCATTTTATTTTGACTGTCTTCCAAAGAAAGCTTTGGGGAAAAAAAAGAAAAGGATCATTCTGTTAAACACAGGAAACGAGCAGTGGAGTTGATGTTTGCCTGCTGTGCTTGAGGAGATTGAAATATCAATCCCAGCAGAATTCCTGTGCTTGCATAGGTGCTTTGAGAAGTTCTGTGCAACCTGAGATAAGAGCAATATTAAAGCAGCATGGAGTTCCTGAAACCAAGGAGTCAGCTCCAACCTCTGGAATCCTTTATTTCCCCAGGAAAACAATTACTGTAATTACTGTCCAGAGAATTGTCGCTCCGAGTTCACAGCTGTGCTTCGTGTTCAATTCATTCCCAGTCAGCCGAGTTTAACTGTCAGATTCCAAGGCATTATTGCCAATAAAACCTGTTAATCCCTCAGCCAGGGGCTGGAGCACTGACT
This sequence comes from Chloebia gouldiae, assembly GCA_003676055.1. NCBI lineage: Eukaryota > Metazoa > Chordata > Aves > Passeriformes > Passeridae > Chloebia > Chloebia gouldiae. The sequence goes on from QUSF01000030.1 coordinate 2,201,917, forward strand.
GGAGGTTTTGTTGCAGGACCAGCTGAGGCAATGCTTCTCCAGGCAGCCTCCGGGGGCGAAGGACACGGACACGCTGGTGCAGGAGCCCGACAGCCAGTACGGCACCTGGAACGAGCAGCGGCACAGCGGAGACAGGTGAGCTTTCCTCAGCTTGGGAATGCTCTAATCCCACCATCCCACAATGGTTTCGTGCTGGAATGGCCTTCAAAATCATCTTATTCCAACCCTCAGCCATGGGATACCTTCTGCTAGAGCAGGTTGTTCCAAGCCGTGTTCTTGGACGCTTCTGTTTGTTTTCAAATCTGATTTTCTGTCATTGCCTTTCCTAAAAATACTGCCAGGTGGGGTGAATGGGAAAATCTCTCTGGAATAGCCTCTGGAGCAGGGACTCTGGGCCTCGGGTGGGGTGACACAGGGTGCATCTCTCCATGCCCACATCTCAGACTCTCGAGTGTTTTATTGGTGGTGAAGTGGAGGATGAAATGGAATATCAGCTGAGTGAAACTGATATTGAGTATTGCTGATGCTTGTTTGCTCTCTTAGAATGATTTAGTGAAATAAACCTAGAGCAGTAAAGTGTGAGTTTTTTTATAGTTCACACCTGATTTAGTGAAATAAACCTAGAGCAGTAAAGTGTGAGTTTTTTTATAGTTCACACCTGATTTAGTGAAATAAACCTAGAGCAGTAAAGTGTGATTTTTTTTATAGTTCACACCTGTTGTATAAATTACAGCTTGATCTACCCTGAACTTGTGTCCTGTCTGCTCAGTGTGGTGTGAAAATAGCATTTTATCTGTTTTTTATGCTATACTTGTTGGGATCTTACAGCAGACATTAGTGTCAGTTATGTTTGGTTTGTTCTGCACTTGAGCACTGCGTGTTATGAATATTTTTATTGCTTATGAAATCAGGGTAACGACCAGCTCGAGGTTCAGCAGCCAAATGAGTGCCAACAGTGACAGCCACACTGCTGTAAAATTAACTTGGATTCCAGGATGGTACAGACATTTCTGAGATCAGTTTCTTAACAAAGGTGCTTGTCTCAGCTTCACAGCAGACAGCACTGGAGAGTTATTTCAATCCATCCATCCTGATTAGAACAGCTCCACCTAAATGTTCCAGTTCACTGAAGGACTGGACTCAATCCCATGTGCTGGAATTTTGTTTGCACTGCAAGAAGCATTTAGGTTTTGCCTTTTTTACAGTATAATGGTGACACTGTAGAGATTCTTCAGCATTTTGCCACCCCATTGCTCTGTTTTATTTTGACTTACAGCTCATTGGAGGGGAATTACTGCTGTATTTATTCAGGCACTTGCAGAGAAATGAGATTAATGTACTTTTAAATAATGGAAGTCTTCCTGGAATATATTGAACAAGCATTTTGTCTGTGGTTTATTTTGGATGAAGTCCCTGTCAGGAGCAGTGCAGACGTTCTCCTCATGTTGCTGTGGGTGCTCTTGAGCAGGGCTCTGCCTTTGGTGCCTCCTCCTCAGCCCAGCTGGAGGCAGGAACCCTCAGGAGATGTTTGATGGTTCAGTTTTCCTGTTTGGCCTGGCTCACTTCCCTGGGAGCATTTCTGGTGCCAGCCCCACGGTGTCACATCCCGCAGGGACCAAAGGGTGTCACAGCCTCCTGCTGTGCTGGGGGAACCTCCAGTCTGGGCCATTTCCCAGTATTGCAGCCATGGAGGGATTATTTTAGGAGTGTTCCATTAGTGCTTCTGGGAATGACCTCATCTTCATGGCATCACAGAGTCCTTATGGTTGGAAAAGACCTCCAAGATGACCCACCTGAATCCCACTGTGGCCATTGATGCAAGCAGAGCCACCTCTGCTTGGCATGTGAACACTTCCAGGGATGGTGACTCCTCTGCTTCTCTGGGAGAGGAAAGGAATTTTGAAATCAAAAGCCATAACTTCATGGCAACAGGATGAACACAGTCCTTTTCCTAGATGAGCTTTTGGAAGGTGAAGGAAGGAGTCTTTTCCTCTAGAGCTGAGCCACTGCTGGAATTAGCATAAGGAGCTCCTCTGGGCTGGTTCCAGTGAGCTTTGGCCAATAACTCCTTGGGATGGACAGAGATTAAACCATCTCCTCCCATTTGGAGGCATTAATTGGTTTTTTTCTTAGTTTATTTAAAAGATTTTATTTTAATTTTTCTCAAGCACTTTAATGAGCTTTTCCAAGTTGGCAGTGTAGAAAATTCTTTTAAGGTTAGAACAATCTTCATAAGGAAAATTTTTGTTTTTTACAGGAAAGGAATTGGTTTTAGATGGTGGAGCCACACAGTTCAGCCTCCTTACACAGGCTGAACCAACACCTTTTTATGGCCTCTATACACTGTCTTGCTAAAACTAATTAAATTTAATTGCATTTGAAAGTGAGGATTGCTGTCAGTTTATTGTCCATTGTGATAGCCATCCTGCTGGGTTTGTGTGCTCCATGTGAAGGATGATGTCTCAGAGAAGTGTCTATAAATGTACCTGTGGAGCATCAGGGGCAGCTCATGGATATGCTCACAAACCCTGAAATCTTAATGAAATAATAGAAAGAGGTGCATAATATATCTCAGTAATGAGAACTGAAAATATGTTTTCAATTTCATTTTTCTAAAGGGAATTTTCCCTCTCATTAGCTGTTCACTGGAAAGAATCCACTGCATATAACTGGGTTTGGACTCCAGGTATCCCTCCCACATTTGGGGATGAGCTGTGCCATAGGGGTTGGTGTATGGGGCTGTAATTGTGCAGAAACTCCAGAGGAAAATCCATTGGGAAGGTTTGGGAATGAGGAACCACCAACCAGTCCTAATTCAGCTGGATTTCCATCACATACTAATCTCAGATATTTCAGTTTTAAAAACCTCAGTGAATTGTATCAGCTGCAGCCCTGGGATGCAGCAGACATTTTGGAGATGTGCAGGTCCAACAGGATCCTTTCAACGCTTTAATTTCTGTGAAAGGTCCTGCAGATTGCCCCTCCCCTCTCCATTCTTCCATATTGCAGTGGCTCTAAAGCCTAATGCTGCAGATACCAAATGTCATTTGAAGCAAAAATCCTAGACAAAAACCTTCCCCCAGAGCTCATTAGTGCCATTCTTAATTATCCTGGGGCCCACTGGTGAAGGAGGGAAGCAGCATTCCCTCTGCTCGTATGCTGGAAACCCTCTGGGCAGTGTCTGCTCTGCCAGACTGGATGTTGTACCGTGTGCTGGTGCTGATGGAATGCTGTTATCCAGCAGTAAACTCCTGAGTGGTTTTATCCTGGGATTGCTGTACTAAATACTAAGGTTTTTTGTTTAAAAGATGTGCATATATTGATATATGTGTGGGTTTTTTAGGTTTAGAACAGTTTTCCTAGATACGTGCTCAAGAAATGCTGCTTAGTGGCAAAAGACTTCTTTCAAGAACGGGGAAAGAAAATCAGAACTAAATCCTTTAGGTTTTGTTTTTTTCTAACTGAGAATTAGAAGCACGACAGCCCAATAGAATGTTCCTATTTCAAAGAATACTCCAGCCTTTGTAACAAAGGCAGACACAACTCTGGTCAGCTTTCAGTCCTGACCCTGCAGCTCATTCCTGTCAGTCTAGTGCACGGGAGGAATTCTAGGGATACACCGGGAGCATCCCAGCACCGGGGAGCAGGTGCTGCTGCCCTCCTTCCTGAGGCACGAGAAGCTCTGCCCATGGAGCCCTGCCTTAGGCTGCCACCTGGTGCCCAGCTCTCTTCAGCTCCAGCATTCCTGAAGGAAAAAATCCTCAGGCTGGGTGGAATACACCCCAATCCCCAACACGCTGTGAATCCAAGGGCTGGGGGCTGTGCCAGTGGAAGGGATCCACACTTTGCTGCTGGTACTCAAACTTTGTGTTCCACTTTTATTTAACCCCTGCTGACCACGTGTGATCCAGCCTGGCCTTGCAGGTGTGTGTTGGCCCTGAAGTCTCAGAGATTCCATCTGCTCCCATTTGCAGCTTTGTGGGAGAATCTCCTTCCCTGGACAATGAGGGGGGGTCGGGGCGGAAGCAGCCCGCGGGCAGCCACGCGTCCTCGCTGTCCTCGCAGACAGAGCCACCCTCCCTGCCCGAGCACCATGACTTCTCCAAAGAGCAAAGGAGCACCAGCCTGGACCGTTCCAGCACGGACATGGACTCCACTGATGGCACTGATCTGCCTCCTGCAGGGGACACGCTCCCCGAGGACAAGAGTTATTTCTCCTTCATCCATGTAAGTTGCCATCGTGTGTTCCCTCAGTTAAGCCCTCCCCAGTTCCATCTGGAAACTTTGCAATCAGTTCTGCCCTGCCTCTCTCACACTGAATTTTGCCACATGTTTTCCTGCCTGAAAAGTTTACGATCAAAACTACAGAGTTTTTCTAAGTTTCTGTGGTGTTTAGATGCTATGAGATTCCATAAAGCTGCTGGCCTTGGATAATCAATCATGGAATCCCAGACTGGTTTGGGTTGGAAGGGGTCTTAAAGCTCACTCAGTTCCACCCCCTGCCATGGGCAGGAACACTTTACACTAGACCAGATTTTCTCCAGCCTGGCCTTGGACACTTCCAGGGATGAATATTGGAAGTATAATTAAATAACACAAACAGTCAGTGGCTGCTGTGCTGTCAGCCATGCAAATTTAAGGCTGTAAGGACCTTCATTAATATTTTTCTTATTTACAATTGGTTTCTTTCCACAGTAGCTCACAGTTGGATTTTAAAGGTTTTTTTTTTATATTGAAGAATCTTACAGTTGGTGTAAAACCAGGAGTTTCTGACTATACACAGTTAATGAGGTCTAGTGCTGCAAGAACTTGGTTTAATTTGGAAAAGCCCTTTAAGATCATTGAATCCAACTGTTCTCCCAGCACTGCCAGGACCACCACCACCACCATCTCCCCAAGTGCCACATCCACACGGTGTTTTAACACTTCCAGAATGTTTTGTTTTGACTCTGGGCCACTAAAGGTATCACTGTAAAACATTAATAGCTCTAAGTGCAGCTGGCAAATGCTGTGTGATAAGTAGTTTATTGCTGACCTGAAATCTTTTATAAAAAAGGAGCAAACCCACATATTCTGGAGAAGGGGAGGCTCAGGGATATTTGGTGGTTACAGGCAAATCTGTAACAGCACATTGCTGTAAGCAAGCAAATAAATTACAGCTCTGTAAATGTTACTCCTTATTGGATGAGTTAGAAATGACTGATCACAGAAGGTTTCCGAATGCTGTGACACTAAACTTGGAGTGTCCTTGTTGCTGGTGAGTGGCTTGAAGTGTTTGTGGCTGGCAGGGAAGCTGCAGCTCTGCACTCCAAGGGAATTTTGGGTAGTTGTTCTTTTTGGACCCCAATCTCGGGATTTGCCTTCATCTGCTACCAACTAGCGAGGCCTGTATTCATAAAACACTCTAGGAACTAAACTCCTGATTATTACAGTTATTTTTTATGTTAATTTAGTGCAAATTATTCATGCAACTCAGGTATCCACACCCTAGATCAAAGGATTACACCCAGTTAGCCACGAAGTACCATGTCCTCATCATACACTCTCTTCACTACGATTTTAAGTGACTACAATAATAACAATCAGGCAAATACCCATTTTAATTGGTGGGTGCAATCAAGTGGGTTGGGATTTCCCTGTGGAGGAGCTGGGGCTCATTCCCAGGTGTGTGTTTGTCCAGCACACAGATGTCCTGGACTCCAGTGCTCTGAAGACTCGGGTGCAGCTGAGCAAGAAGCGCCGGTGCCGGGCGCCCGCGTCGCACTCGCTGCGCAGGAGCAGAGGGCTGGACCTGGAGAACAGGTTTTCCTTGACAGAGGAATCAGACAATGGCTGGATGTTCAAAGATTCCACAGGTAACCCCTCAGCCACCTGGAGTAATTGGTTGTGGTCAGCCTGGGTGCAAGGGTAGGAGTTTGTAAAAGGTGTTTTTTAAGTACTGCCCTTCATTCCTGCTTGAGTGCAGGAAGAAATGTTGAGCAAGGCAGAGATGAAAAGCCAGCTCATGGTTTTCCCCTCTGCTTTTTTTTTTATTTTTTTTTTGTAACAATTAATTAGAAGAGAAGAAAACTATGCAACAGGAAGATTCTGAGGAGGAAGAGAAGATCCAGCACACTCCGAGGTCATCTTCTGTGCAAGCCCAGAGACTGCCCGTGTTCCCAGGGATGGATCACTCTGTTCTCAAGGTGAGCTCAGGCAGAGCCCAGTAGGTGGGAGATAAACCAGTACAATACCTGCAGGTGCAAGGAATTCCCTCACTCATTTCAGGGGATTTTTTTGTTTTCATAAATCTGGAGTGATCAGTTCTGCATTAAAAAAAAAAAAAACAACCAAAAAAAAAGCCCCAAAAAAAAACCCAAGCATGCTGGCTTAAAAGGACCCCTTTATTTATTTTTGTATTTAGGCCCAACTGCGGAAGAGACAGGAGTCTGAGAGCACTGGTGACATCGGCTCTGCTCAGCTCTTCAAATCCCCCAAAGCACAGCTCGGCACTCCCGGCAGCAGAGTGCTGCCCTCCAGTGTGGAAAAGGAGGACAGGTGAGAGAATCTCAGCTCATGCTCTTCTTGGTGGAAGGAAAAAATAATGCAACAAGCTGTACATTCCTTTTTGCTGTTGTTGTTTCTGGCAGGAGTTTTCATAATGAAAGAATAAAGAGTATTTTTTTAATATATATCTTAGGTCAGAAGAAAAGTCTCCTCAGTGGCTGAAGGAGCTGAAATCAAAGAAGAGACAGAGCCATTATGAGAATCATGTTTGAAAAGGTACTTGGGTAGGAAGGGGGGTTTTGCTGAGTGCAGGTGTGCAGCGACAAACTCACATTTCTTGTGATGTGTTGGTGTCACCAACACTGCCCTTACCCTGCCCTGTGCACCAGGGGTGTCAGGGACTGGTGCCCCTCCACTCCCAGTCACAGTTCCACTGATTCTCTGCCCATAATTTGATTTCCATAACCCTCCCTCCGTTGGGATTTCCCAAAGTTTGAAAACTTTGTGTGGTTTCAGTACAATTCTGGGTGGCTCTTAAGCATTTAATGCACTAAACAGACAAGACCAAGGTGGCACTACAACAGAAAACACATTTTAAGGGGTTCCTGTTCCAGCTGGCCATATCACACCCTTCCTTCTGTTTTCCTTTCCAGACAGTGATTCTAACTAGGAGAAGATAAAGAAGTTTAACAGAAGCCTTAACTCATCTGAACCTAAACCCCCATGTCATGTTGCTGCTGTTTGCTTCCTGCCTCAACTGCTCTGTGCATGGTGCCTTCCTGTTTTGTGGAGAAAAGCTGCTTCAATTCATAGTCAAATACAAAGCTGTGTCTGTCAGGTCATGGGGACAGTGGCACTTCAGACCTGCCTGCCAGGAGAACCCCCCTGGGTCACGGGTAGCATTTCAGAAAGTCTTGGAAAACAAAGATATCTGGGAGTGCTGTGATCCAGGGAACTCCCCTCACTGTGGAGCAGACTCTGTAGGTGTTCACCTCTGGGAGATGTGTCTGGCTGGGCTTTGTGTTTGTTTATGAAAATAATAATTTTAATCAAATTTCTTTTTTTTTTCTTTTTTTTTTTTCGTGAACAAATAGTAAGCTCCTATTTAGAATGAAATTTGTGGAAGGTGAGAGTGGAAGAACAAATCATGTTTACTGCCATATTGAAAAAGGAAACTTGATTATTTTTTGTAAAATGTATTTTTGATTGGCTTGTATTTACATGTGATCTGCTGACCTGGCAGATGGAGATAATTTTTAGATGAACAAAATGTTAACTTTTGTCACACTTGAAGTGGTATATTCTGAGTTTTGTCGGCATGTGGAATAATTGCTTCATTGGAATGTCTTTCCTAAAAAGGATCAAGCAATAATGTCAACCAGTTCTCTTTAAAAAAAAAGTAAAAATATTGTAAATACTGTTTTTCTAACAAAAAAAGGAAGGGAAGAGGGAGGATGTTACGCTCATATCAGGGTTCCAGTTAATTGTTGAATGTCACTTTAATAGCAGTTCAGATAGTCCCACTTCGTATTTTTATTTGTTAATCTGTAAATACCAGGTTTAAGTTTTTATTTTTATGCTGATTTTGTGGGATAACCTAAATGTGATCTTCAGTTTCTCAGATGATTTCCTGTCTTTCCTTTGGCAAGACGTGCTGATAGCGGAGTAGAGACCTCCTGGACCACACGGGTGTTTGGGTATCCCTAATTGTCAGAAATCCCCTGTCCCTGGACACTCATTCTGGAACACCAACCACCACAGCCATGGAAGACAGACTCGATTCTTGCCCCAGATAAGTGCTCTTCCAGTGCCCTTTAAAAGTGCAGTAGCCCAGGGAGGGAGGTGACTCCAGGTGTTCCTCAGGCTCAACCAGGAAAAGGTGGAAGAGGGAAAAGGAGAGTGGAGAGCTCTCCTCACCTGGCAGAGCTCCTTGGGCTGCATTCCCCACATCCTGCTGGGGGGCTGCTCTGGATACAAACCATAAAGCACCAGCACTTCAGCTCCTTTTCCTTTTTGTCTTTTTTTTCCCCCCCCAGTCAGCGTTTCGGGAGCGCGGCTCCCGTGGGGCCTGCCCAGGCCAGTGTCTGTCAGGCTTGGAGCTGCCAAAACCATGTGCCAATTCACCTCATGGAGGAGTCATTGTGGGGAGGATTTGCAGTCCCAGTCTGAAGGAAATAGCAGCAGGATGGCAGGAGACAAGTTCCATCTGCACATCTCTCGCTCCCGGATTTTATTCCGGTGGCAGCTCCCTGTGCTCCCTGGAGATGAGATGGAGACATCTGTCTGATGTAAAAGTCTTTTCCCTGTTGCTTTGCCCTGTTTCTCATGGGAGCTGTTGCCACTGTTATTTTGGCAGCCCCTCTGCTCCCCACAGAGCAGCGATCCCCAGGATTCTGATGGAATCTTGGGATGGGCGCTGCCAGTGCAGTCACCACCATTGACCAGCTCCTTTTAAAACCTTGCACAGATTTCCTTCCCTGTCGTTTAGATGATGGTGGACAAGGTGACTCTTGGCATGTTTTTTTGGGCTGTCCTCCTGTGGCAGCACCCATGGGCGTGTCCCAGGTGTGGCACTCACCTGGGCCAGCCCGAGCAGCACGTGCAGGTGAGGAGGATGATGGTGCCTGCCTTCACTCACATCAGGTGGGGCCTCCCACGTCCAGAAATCAGTCCCTGCTCACAGGAACATTCACACAGGCTGCGTTTTCCACTTCCACAGGTGACAGTGTTGTGTTCCCAACAGTTGGAGGATTTACTGGTTCTTGGTGCAGGCCAGGAATTCTGTAGCTGTTTGTGTTGAGGAAACTGAGGGGATTGACACGAGGTTTCCACACAGCCCTTGAATGTGTTTGCATTTCCACGTCTGCTTGGACAATGCACTGAAATTACTGTATTGAGTAGTTTAACCTACTACTGAGAAATGTTTAATGCTTAAATGTCTAATTAAAGAGCATCTTTAGAATGTTGTTGAATGGGAAAGTGTTTTTTCTGCTCTGTTATTTCTTTATATTGTACATGGATTAAATATCGACTTCCTTCTCTTCGGGTTATCACTCTGTAATAAAAGATATATAAATATGTTATTACTTCTTAAATGATAGCACAGACTGTAATACACTTTATATAATTCTATTTTAATTCCAAATAATGCTTCTTGGAATTTTTTATGCTTTTACTTTTATTGCCACGCGCTTTTTCTTGCTGTTTATTGGAGATGGAAGTGAGCTCTAAGGTTCCTTCAGATGTGCTGCTTCCTTCACTCCTGGATCCTGCCCTGGAGCAGGTTCAGCTCTTGTCCAAAAAGTGATGCTAAAGGTCATGGAGGCCCTGTCACTTCCTTTGTCTCTCCCCTCACAGCTCCTCAGCTGTTTCTTCCTGCTTAAAAAGCCACATCAATATTGGGTTTTAAAGGTGGATGATGTGTGTTGTGGAATACAGGAACACGTTCTGACTGCCCTCCTCTCATGATCCCCAGCAATCCCTGCTCCAGGTGGTGTGTCAGGGACTTGCACTGCTCCATTGCTTTTTTTTTTTTTTAATTCCCCGTTGTGGATTTCTTCCTTTTTATTTTTCTGTTTGTAAATTCATGTTTTTAACATCTGTGAATCTTCAGTTTGGTTCTCATCCACCAGAGCCTTTCACTTCCTGCCGAGAAAGAAGCAATGTTGTTTCTCCAACCTTTGACATCCCAGACTTTCCATAGGACTTAACCCCCACACACCATCCCCTTTCCACCCCCACTGAAGTTTGTTTCACCCTGTTGCTTGTTTTCAAACTGGAGCAGATTTGGGAATACAGAGTGTGACCTGTAAAAGGTTTGGAGCAGCAAATCCCTGATTTCTGCAGGGATGGTGTGTTCCAGGGGCAGGTGGGCAGTGCTGGGGTGCTCCACGGGGTGTGGCTCTGCCTCACAAGGTGTATCCAGGTACAGAACCTCTGGGGAGAGTTCCCAGTGCTGTCACTGCTGTCCCCAGTCCAGCTCTGGGGGTAAAACAAACGATTCCAGTGAAATCCAGAGCTGTCACCATAACTGTGCTCCCCATCAACCCGAGGTCACTGTCTGCACCTCCCTGAAGGACCCTGGTGCAGGAGCAGCTTCAGCCCACTGCTGAGAAGAAAAAACAGGTATTTGCTTTAATTCCTTTTAAAGATGGGCTTCCAGGAGGAGAAGGCTTTTGTGGTCAGGTAGGACAGGGATTGGAGCAACCTGGGCTGGTGGAAGGTTGGGGGAGCAGGGGGGCAGAATGAGATGAGCTTTGAGGTTCCTTTCAACCCGAACAATTCTATGAAAGCACCTCCATAAAGCTTTAAAGGGATTTGGGGTGTTCTGGCAGGGGCTGCAGAGTCCAGGCCTAGTTCTGCTCCCACCCTGGGAGTGGAGAGGATGAAGGATGGGAATCCTTCCCCAGCTGGTGGTGAGCTGTTCTGTGCCTGTCCTGTCCACTCAAGTATAAATGTATTGCAAAAATATAATCTGAAAAAACTTCTGGTTCTTCTAGTGGGATTGGCAGAGGAGGAGAGCCAAGGTCTGGTGGTTCATGGGTTTTTCTCATTCCATATTAAACAAAATTGTATGAAATCTAGTTTTGAAGGAGCTCTTGTGGAGATTAAGCTTTTATGTTGCTCCACATGGCCTTATAGAGTCTGTCAGTCTGGGTCACAATAAATACATAGATGGAAATCACATAGATAGTGTGATAGAAATCCTGTATTTTGTGTTACACAGTTTCCTAGGGAATAAAGATATCCTGGCTGCTGTATTTTGTTCTGTACCATTACAGTTCCAGTTTAGCTTTGCCAGGTATTCACAAAAAATATCGGTTTTCTAACAGTCATTTTTCTAAGGGATTTAAAGAGGCTGACAGTGAGAGGAAATTGAGGTCTGTTTGGGAGAGGCATCAAGGAGATCCAGTGCCCCTTCTGTCATGTTTTTGGAATTGCCTTGTCAGTGTGGAGAGCTGGGAGAGGCAGATCCAGGGCCCTGTGGCCGTGGCAGAGCTCAGTCAATGAGGCTGCTGGCAAGGAAGGGACTGGCACGAGAAATTCTGTGTTTCAAATTTGTAGAGGACAGCTGATGTTGTGTTTGATAAGACAGAAATGAATCCATTCCTCCTCAGTCTGTGCCTGTTGGAGCTGTGGCACCTGTGGGGCAGCTCTGATGGGGACAGCAAAATCAGGAACCACAGGATGGGCAGAGTGAGGAAGAGTCAGTCGGAGACACCTGGGTCATCCCTGTCACACCAGGCCTGCAGCATCACCCAGCGAGGCCAGGATGGGGTGGGGCTGAAGGGCCTCATTCTAACACGTACAGCAGGAGAGGTTTCCATCCCGCTCCATCCAGTTTGTCCACCCTGGCCCAGGGGATTCACTTTTCTGGCTTTTACAGTAAAGGTTTTGTGGGTAATTCTTGGCTTCACATGAGCCACACTCAGAGCAGGTAGAAAAACCTGCAAGGACTGTAGTAAATTTGGATCTGAGCAGCTGAATAAAATGTTCCCTGAGGAATCAGGATGATTTGGGTTTGAAGGGACTCTCAGAGGTGAAGAGGGAGTCAGGCCTGCTACCAGCAGAGTGAAATGCTCCCAGTTTGGTGCCTTACATCATCCTGTGCCTGTGAAGATGGACAAACCCTTGTGCCAGGCTCCAGAAATGCCTCATCACACATCCCAGGATGTGTTCCCAGCCTGTTCCTGGGAAATGCCGGGGAGGGAGCCAGACTGGGGGCAGAGAAAGAAAAGGGACTTGATGGAGAGAAGCTGCTCAGGAGCAAAGTTAAAGCAAGAACACCAATCTGGAAATGCTGAGCTCTTGAACCCTGGCCCTGCGTCGCACCTTGTCCTGGAGCCCCCACAAACGGAGATATTTTACCCGGATTTTGCTTCGTGCTGCGCTCACTTTCCAGGCTAAACCCTCCCGTGAACTGCTGACAGCAGAGTTTTCCAGAGAACCTGGCAAGAAGCAGCGTGAACGTGCTGATGTGAATTTGGACGTTAATCTTCTGTAAATCGAGCGGCCCGTGGCCGAGGGACGGCCGGGAGAAATCCGAATGACGTTTCCATAGCTCGCTGCGCGGCCGCGCTATTGAGGTGAAATCTCCTGGATGGAATTCCGTGGACGCAGCTGCTGGATCAGCGCTCGGGGAATTCTGCTGTTCTGTTCAGAAGCAGCCCATAAATAGCGGGGCCGCCCGCGCCGCCCGGCACAGCGGAACCACACGAGAGGTAGCACTGCCGGGACTGCGAGGGGCTTGCACAAAGAGTTGGTGTGTCTGGGTTACCAGCTGTCCCCCAGAGGAGGGGGTGGCGAGAAGTGAAGCTGCAGGGTTTGATTCAGGATGTTACCAAACTCCTTTGTTCGTCTCCTAAGCCCCTCGTCAGCGTGGCGTGGCCGGGGAAGGCGTGTTCCAGTGTTGGAGCAGAGTTTTGTGGATGTTCCTGGAGAGTGAGGATGGGGCTCTCACCGCCATCCCCTCCCGGCCAAGGTGGCAGCAGCAGCTCCAGCTGCCGGGTTTGGTGTCCCCAGGGATGCTGGAGCAAGGGGGAGGTGTCAGGTTTATGTTGTGGGGAAAGATGTCAGCAGCTGGAAGCTGAGAAATTCCTGCTGGGCTGTGAGATGGGAGTTTGGTGGTGACTGGGCGAGCTGCCCTGGGCAGAGGGCTCCGTGTCACTTGGGACATGGCTCGGTTCAGTCCTGTGGGTGCCTGGGTGAGGATTTGGGGCCTGTGTGCAGGAGGGAGAGGAGGATGGAGAACAGAGCTTGCTGCTAGCCTGGACATCCTGGAGGATTTACAGCTGCTGCATCGGGGTCTGTGCTAACCCGTGCTGCGTGTTCCGTGCCAGCTTCATCCTCTGTTTCGTTACCAGCTGTAAATCTTGGTGCCTCCTGCCTTAACCTCCTGCAGTTTGGGTTTTCCAGGCACAATGACCGAGCAGCAAAGTCCCCCCGAGCAGATGGCGACTGGGGAGGGTGCTGGCGAGCGAGGTGGCAACTACAAGGTATACTGGGCTATACTGGGCTATACTGGGCTATACTGGGGACAGCTGGGTGCTGGGTGGAGCCATGGGATGTGGTGTGCATGCACCAGGCTGGAAGCAGTGGCAGCACTGCAGGTGCTGCTGAGGACAGGAGTGACCTCCAGCTCTTCACAGCAGCTGTGAGGGGTGGCCCCACTCTGGTGTTGAGCCCAGGGTGGGCTGCAGGTTTGGGAAGCAGCTGGGGCTGGGCATCTGCTGCTGCTCCCTGCCTGTGTGGCTGCCAAGGCCGCTGGCTGGCCAGGCTGGTGTGCAGCTGCCCAGGGATTTAATCCAGGAGATGAAGCATCCCAGCACAACAGGATCAGCTGTGGGCCCGGGCACTGAAACTTCCCAGGTGGGTTTGTAGGTTGGGATTCAGCTCGTAGGTTGGCTGAAGGTAAATCAGCTGGAGAGAATGCAGTGAGTGCAGAGCTTCCCAGAAAGCTGCTCCTGGACAGGGAAGGCTGGAGGTGGGAGCAGATCCTGCCAGTGGAAGAGGGGTGCCAGCACCTGGGGCTGTTTATTGGTTTGGGGTGCACAGAAGCTCCTGAGGAACCTGGGTGTCACCTCTGTCCCTTGAGGTCCCCATTATGTGGTGTGTGCAGGAGGCACCCTGTCCCAGACTCAGGTGTTGCAGCTGGGACCCCTTTGGGACAGTGCCAGGGTGAGCCCAGTGACCCTCCTGGTCCCTGAGTGGTGCTGGGCACCCTGGGCCCTGCTCTGTGCCACGCTCTGGCCGCTGGGACTGGCTCCAGCCCATCCTGCAGCTCAGCCTCGAGGCTCTGCTGGGAGCAGGGCAGCCTGGGGAGGCACTGGGGTCTCTGCACCTGGCAGGGCTCAGAAGGAAGCACTGAATAAAGAGCTCGTGCCAGGCCAAGTCAAGGGGATGGTTGGGTCTGGATGGACAATAATCAGGCTGGCGGGGTAGGAGAGGCAGCCCATGGCTCAGGAATTCTCTTCGCCCAAATCTGTGTTTCCAGTGCTGTGTGTGATCTGGTTTTCAGCCTGTCACGGACAAAATTCCAGCTTGTGCTTTACTAAACATCCTTGGCCAAAGCTCTTCAGGACAGAGGCACTGGCAGGACCCGGCTCTGCCGGGCAAGGAGTGACATCAGCACAGGATGGCCGGGATGGAGGGACACTGCCAGAGCCCTTTGATCACTGCTGCCCAAATTTCCTGGGGTGTTCCCCTGCTGTGGTGGCTGACAGCGTCTCTCCCCACCTTTTAGATCACGATCTATGAGCTGGAGAATTTCCAGGGGAAAAGGTGTGAGCTGACAGAGGAGCTCCCCAACATCACCGAGAAGGAGATGGAGAAGGTGGGCTCCATCCAGGTGGAGTCTGGCCCGTAAGTCTGAGGTGGGGAAGGGGGAGCAGCTCCAGGGGGTGGCAGGGAGAGCATCCCCCTGACCCTGGGGTCCTGCAGGTGGCTGGGCTTCGAGCGCCAGGCCTATGCCGGGGAGCAGTTCGTGCTGGAGAAGGGCGACTACCCCCGCTGGGACTCGTGGTCCAACAGCCACAGCAGCGACAGCCTGATGTCCATCCGGCCCCTCCAGATTGTGAGTAGGGCTGTGCTGGGGTGGCCACAGCTCTGGGGACCAGCAGGGACAGCCCCTGACCCGCCCTTTCCCCCAGGACAGCGCTGACCACAAGATCCACCTGTTTGAGAACGCGGGGTACACCGGGCGCAAGATGGAGATCGTGGATGACGACGTCCCCAGCCTCTGGGCCCACGGCTTCCAGGACCGCGTGGCCAGTGTCAAGGCCCTGAACGGAACGTAAGGATGGGGACACAGGGGACACCCCAACAGGTGCCTGCCCGTGGCACTGTGCTTGGTCCCCCCAGGGTGGTGACAGGGACACCTGGCACAGCCACTGCAGTGGGGCAGCTGCTCCCATGGTGCTGCTCATGCCCATCGTGTCCCTTGTTCCCTCCCTGCTGCCACCTTTTCCCTGGCCCACAGGGAGTACTAGGGATCATGGCAGTGTCCCTGGCGCTGGATGATGGCTCCTTGCCCTAACCCACCACCCAGCAGTGGAGCTGTGCTCCCTTTTCCATGAACTTTCCATCCCTTCCTGGCACACAGGGCATTTCCCACCCGGGTGCTGCCTCTGCGGGGGCACTCGGTGACACAGGAGAGGCCCTGGGCAGCATCGCCGGGCTGTGGCAGGCAGAGACACGGACATTGGGATGGGGATGGGGGCACTGAGATTGGGGATGGGGACACGGGGCTGTGGGCTGGGCACTGCTGAGTGCTGCCTCGGTCCCCACAGGTGGGTGGGCTACGAGTACCCCGGGTACCGGGGCCGCCAGCACGTCTTTGAGAAGGGCGAGTACCGGCACTGGAACGAGTGGGACGCCAACCAGCCGCTGATCCAGTCCGTGCGCCGCGTGCGGGACCAGCAGTGGCACCAGCGGGGCTGCTTCGAGAACAGCTGAGGGACCCCCAGCCCCCGCCGGGGCCGCCTGCGGGGTCCCCCGGCTGCTGCCGTGACCGTGGTGTTTTTTGTGCAAAAACCTCAATAAAGCTCTGAGCTGGAGGCTGCCGGGGCCTGCCTGGTCCTGGGCTGGGGGAGGTCGGGGAGGGGGGCAGGGGGATGGGGATGGGGCTGTGGTGGTGCCCAGCAGCCCTGCACAGGGCAGAGGGGGAAGTGCCAATGTTTGCAGTGTTAACATAAAGGCTGCAGCTTTCCACAAATAACCCCCGGTGCTGCCGCGTCAGGGTTTTTCCAGTGCCTCTGTCCCTTTTCACAGCATCTCCTGCCCGCTCCCAGGGCTGCTGGCCAGTCCCAGGGCAGGGAGGGGGCCGGGGGGGATGTGGAGCGGCCATCCCTGGATGCTGCCAGGCCCTGGGCACTCCAAGGGGGGCTCATCCCGTGGCAGGATGGCTGTGCCCAACCTCAGCGTCCTGCAGGGTCTCCAGCCTGTCCCCAAGGAAGTTTCCCACAGTCCTGGGATGGTTTTTCCCCACGGGAATGAGCTCTGACATAGGGGGGCTGTCCTGGGGGCAGAGGTGGGGGATTCAGGGGTGCCACAGGGGTGGCAGTGGGAGCTGAGCTACCCTGGCACTGCCCTTCCCCAGGGGCACGGTGGCCACGCTTGGGGACCCACCAGGCTGGGGCAGAGATGGGAGATGGGCTTGAGTCCACCCGAGGGCTTTGTGCAGGTCCCTGAGCAACTCCCCCAGAGCTTTTCCCTTTGAGGGGGGGTTGATGGCTGTGAAAGGCGAGTGTCTGCCTCGAGTGGCAGAAACTGTTTCCAGAACAGTCCATGGGGCTGCCACGGCTGGGGCTGGGATGAGCTAAACCAGCCCAGCAGAGCCAAGGGAGGGGGTCACTGAGCGCTCTGGCAGCCCCTTGCTGAGGGGATGGGATGTGGCTGCAGGGTTGCAGTGCCCTGCACTGGGACCTGGGATGGGTCCATGAGGGTCCAGGGCTTGGGATTAACTGAAGGGATTAACCCAGGAGATGGGGAGGGCAATACTGGGTCCATCTGTGGGGCCGCAGCAGGACACAGGGGCAAGAAGGGCAGACTCCAGGGCTGGGAATGCTGGAAACTCCGGATCACACCCTGGCCTGTCCATGGCCTGATGGGTTTCTTGCAGAGCTGCAAGGTCACCTTGGCCCCTCTGGCCCTGGATACCCCATCCCCTGGAGCTGGGGCAGCTGCAGACCCTGGGGACTGACCCCCTGACATGTCACTAGCAGGGTCGGCTATGGAGACAACACCCTGTGGGTGACCCTGTGTGCAGCCATCTTGGGGCAGAGGTGACCCCTCAGCCCCATCATCTGCCGTGGGACCCTCGGGAGGTGCTGTGTGGGAGAAGGGGCAGGTGTGGGGTCTGTTCATGCTGGGTGACGCTTGCTGGGGTGACACAGCTCCTCTGTGGGGTGAAGGGGGCTGTGGGTGCTGTGCAGCAGCAGCAGCAGTGTCCCCCCCTCAGTGAAACCTCCTCTGCTGCAGCCCCCAGCCCCCTGCCGCCTCCTGGCTCAGCTGCTGGGACAATGCCAGCAAAGGGACTCTGCCCCCCAGCCCAGCCCTGCCTGCGCTGCCCATCCAGGCACATCCCCGCCCTGGGGACCTGTGAGCCCCTCACTTTGTCCTGGCGTCACCGAGGGGCTCCCGGGTGCTTCCCAGGGACCCCCAAAGGGCGGGGAGGAGCCCAACACCCAACCCTTGAGTGCCCCCGGCCCCAGGGCGCTGCCTGGGTGCTGCCCCAGCCCTGCCCATCCCCGAAGCCCCGGGTGGGGAAGGGGCTCCGGCGGTGCCCCCGGGAGCTCCCCGGGCTGCAGACGGGCAAAGCTAGACGCTGCCCGGCGCTTTGGGGCGTTTTATCGCGCATGGAAAGAGCCGAGCTCAGCAGCTCCGGCTGCCGGGCTGTCGGGGGGATCAAGTCTCTGGCCCCCAAACGCCTGAAGCGGGGCTGGCGGGGCTTTGTTGGCCAGGCCCGCCCCGGCTCTTGGCACGCGTTCGGCTGATGCTTGCAAACTCCAAATCTCCTCGCCACCAAGCCGACAAAGCGGGTGACTCGAATGTGACAGGTAATGAAATAACTCGGGCTTGGTGCTCGGGCAGACAAAGGCTGCGGCGGATCAGCTGACCCTGGTTTTCATTGGGGTTTAATCCAGCATTCTCGCTTTGAATCAGGCTTTAACTATTTTGTAAATAGTTTTGGCACCTCTCTGCTGCAGCTCGGTATAAATTCCACCTCCCGGCCCCAGCCCGTCACTGGCTCAAGCGGGTACTGGTATAACTGGTAAGACTTTGCTATTTATTGTCCTCTCTTTTGCCGTAGCCTCCTCCCGACCCCCGGGGCCGGGGTCTCTTCCCGGTGCCAGCGGCGGCTGAGCTGGGGACACTCCCATCCCCGCAGCCCAAAGCCACCCGGCCATGGCTCCGTTTCTTTTTGTCAGGAATGAGTTTTCACCTGTTTTGGAGCTGCTCAGATACCGAGGGTCCCTCTGGGCTCCTTCCAGGGAGTGGCAGTGCCAGGCCGGGCCGGGAGGGCTCGGCACGGGCTCCTGGGGCTGGCAGGGGAGCCCCAGTGCTTCTCTCCATCACCCTGCAAGCACCCATGTGGGACCGGGACCCTCAGCTGTCACTTGCTGCACAGGGACAGCAGGAAACCCTCGACCACAGGGCCTGGGCTCCATTGGGAATGATTTAGGAATTCCCTGGGGTCACAGTTCCCCGTGCTGGAGACCACAGGCAGGTCCCAAGGACCATTGCCTGTGCTCTGAGTCTGGGGAGGTTCTGGGTGCTGAGCAGCTCTCAGCAGAGTTTGTCCCTGGCACCCCCAGGCTGAGCCCATCCTGCTGCAAGCCCTTGGTCCCACCACCCTCTTCCCTGGGCAGGGTATGGATGGGGACATGGACACAGGGCACGGGACTCTGAGCAGGGTCCCAGCGTGTCCTCAGGGGCAGATTTTAACCTGCTGAGTTTCCCTCCCAAGGCAGCAGACAACCCAGCTGATGATGGCTTCCGAGCACCAAATGCCAGCCTCCAAGCAGCAACAAGCCGGCTCCAAGGTCAGTGGGAGACTGCCTGGCCCTGCAGGGGGGTGAGGGCACCCTCAGCCTCTCTGGGTGCCCAAATCATACCCGGAGGCACTGCTGAGCTCCCCTTGCCAGCCCCCCTGGCACTCCCAGCTGGTGCCAAGCACAGCCGGCAGCGCTGCTGAGCCCTTTGCAGCAGGGCCAGGGGATGGGGAATGGGAATTTCTTGGCATCTCGCAGCCTCGGTGCAGGTGGAGCTGTTGGGAACAGATCAAGTGCTGATCCCCCACACCACTGCAGATCTGTCCCCACTGCACTGACCCCGAGATCTGTGCTGAGCTGGTGGCCCCGGGGCTGTCCCCGACCTGTCCCCGGGTGTCTGGGTCACCGTGTCCCTCTGGTGGCTGCCACAACCCAAGTCCCTCGGCTGCTTGATGCCCACTGTGAGCGTGGCCATCCCTCTGCCAGGAGCACCGGGGCACTGGGACAGAGCTGGCAGGGCCTCGTGGGCACCCCTGAGTGAGACCTGCATCCTCAGAGAGGGATCGCAGCGGTGCCTTGCAGTTGCAGGCTCCTTAAAAGCCTCTGGAGTGGAGTTTTGGGAGGGGGGGAGGTCTGCTGCAGATGTGCTGTCCCCGTGGCTGAGGACAGCGTGTGCCCCCCGTAGTGGTGGCAGGGGCAGGGTGACATCCACTCTGAAGTCCTGCTCTCCTCCAGATTGCCATCTTCGAGCAGGAGAACTTCCAGGGCCGGTGCCATGAGCTCAGCGGGGCCTGCCCCAACCTGAAGGAAGCCGGCGTGGACAAAGTGGGCTCCATCCTGGTGCACTCCGGACCGTACGTGAGGGACCTGGGGCCCTGCGGGGGGCGGCAGGGAGGGGGCTGGGGAGGAGGAGGGGTCTCCCCGCTGCCACACCCGCACGGCCCCGCGGATTTCGTGTGGCCAACGCTGCTGAGCTGCTCGCCCGCCTCACCCCCAGGGAGTGCCTGGTGCCAGGGGCTGCCAGCAGGTGAGCAGGGGGACACTTGGGTGAACAGGGGGTGACATTGTCACCTGGACAGGCTGATAACCCCGCTCAGCAGCGGGAGAGTGGAGGGGTGTGTGCATGGGCAGAGATCACAGCGTTACCCCCAGTTTGGTTTCCCTCCCTTTGGGTGCAGGGACAGGTGAGACTGGGACCCGCTTGGTGCCCTCTCCCCACCCGCTGGCCCTGTGTGTTGTCCAAGCCACGGGCTCCGAGCAAGGGAGAGCCCTCAAAAAGCCCTTGGAGTGCTCCCAGCCTGCAGCCAGCACTGCTGCTCCCAGAACAACGGGGCAGCTCGTAGGAGCACAACCCCAGCTCGGACATCCGGGTGATCCTGTCAGTCCTCAGGGACCAAAGATGGGTGGCCATCAGGTCGGAGCATCCCCAGCGGGAAGCCCCGCGGTGCCACTGCTGGCCGGAGGCGCCGCAGCCCCGCCTGGCACCTCCCTGGCATCTTTCCCTTCCTGGCATGGAGCAGGGGACACGGCTGGGGCTCAGCCCGGGCAATCGCCGGGGGCGGTGCCAGGGGCCGATCCCCGCGTCTCTGCCCCCTCTGAGGCGCGTCCCCTGCTCTCTTCCAGCTGGGTGGGCTACGAGCAGGCAAGCTGCAAAGGGGAGCAGTTTGTGTTTGAGAAGGGGGAGTACCCCCGCTGGGACTCCTGGACCAACAGCCGGAGAAGCGACAGCATCACTTCCCTGAGACCCATCAAAGTGGTGAGAGCACCCAGACAGCCACTACCCACCCGCCAGACCAAGGTCTGCAGCCAGAAGTCTTCCCCAGCCTTCCCCCGCCCTCCCCAGCCCCGCGGGCGGAGGGGCAGCCCCTCCTGCGCACCCTCGCCCCAGCCCTCGGGGCCCGGGGAGCCGTGGGGGGGTCGGAGGGGACACTCCGCGGGGACGGGGGCAGTGGCAGGTGACCCCAGAGCGGAGGAACGTCTGCTGGTAAGTCTGGCAGTGCCCGCGCAGGCAGCGGCTCTCTGAGCCGGATGGAGGGACGCGGAGCGCCCCCGGCATCGGTGGGAGCGGCGGCGCACGGTGCCGGCCCTGGCCTCGGTTTCCCCACAGCCCTGGGCTCTGCCCCCCCTGCCCAGCCCCGCGGGGCCGGCAGCCGCTGAGCCCCGTCTCTGCTCTCCCGGCTGCAGGACAGCCAGGAGCACAAGATCGTGCTGTACGAAAACCCCAGCTTCACCGGCAAGAAGATCGAAATCATAGACGACGATGTGCCCAGCTTCCACGCGCACGGCTACCAGGAGAAGGTCTCATCCGTGCGGGTGCAGAGCGGCACGTAAGTAGCGGGGGAGGCGCGGGTGGGTCCCGGGCGGTGCCGGAGCATCCCCACGGGGCCGGGCCATGCTTGGGCTGCGTGTGTTGTATGACCTCCCCCGCGCTTGCCTTGCCAGGTGGGTGGGATACCAGTACCCCGGCTACCGGGGCTACCAGTACCTGTTTGAAAAGGGGGACTACAAGGACAGCTCAGACTTCGGCGCTCAGCACCCCCAGATCCAGTCGGTCAGGCGCATCCGGGACATGCAGTGGCACCAGCGCGGTGCCTACCACCCCACCAACTAAAGCCCCCGGCCCGTGCCGGGGCG
The DNA here is from genome assembly GCA_003676055.1 of Chloebia gouldiae. Taxonomy (NCBI): domain Eukaryota; kingdom Metazoa; phylum Chordata; class Aves; order Passeriformes; family Passeridae; genus Chloebia; species Chloebia gouldiae. The sequence goes on from QUSF01000030.1 coordinate 2,223,528, forward strand.
CGGGGAGCGGAGCAAGCGTTCCCCCGGCCGCCGCTGTGCCCCCGCGGCCTCGCCTCCCGCCTCCCCCCGTGTGATGCCCGCGCTGCCGAAGCAACTCAATAAAGCTTGGAGTTTCAAAGTTCCCAGCTCTGCCCTTTCATTCGCGGCGTGCGGAGGGACCCCGCTGTCGGGATGCTCGCCCTGCCCTCCGTGCTCCTGGCTGGGGAGGGGGCTCGTCGCCGCGCCCCCGATGCTCTCAGTGCCACCCGGTGCCATCGGTGCTGCCGGGTCACCCAAGTGTCCGGGGGTGAGGGAGGTGAGCTGGGGGCTCTGGGGCTCAGCCCTGTCCTGGGTCACACCCTGCTGTGGGGACAAAGGTGTCCCCTGAGCACCGCGGCAGATGCCACAGATGCTGGGGGAGCTACGGCAGGAATTGCCCTCTCGGTCGGGGCACCACCAAGGCGAATAACGGCATTAGTTATTAGGCTCTGAAAGCTTTAATTAGTCACAATGCTTGAATTTAGCAGTCACGGTACTAGAGGATGCTTTTATGATCATGTCATAAATCGGGCGAAGGAAGCGGAGGAGCGCAGCCGCACCTGCTTGGCCGGGGGCTCCGTGCGGTGGCAGAGGAGGTGGCGGTGACAGACGCGGTGGCGGGGGCTCTGTCCCCTCGGGCAGCAGGACGTGGCCGTGGCAGCCGCTCAGTGTCACTGCGGCAGTGTGGGCACGGGGGGCACAGGTGAGGGGCACCTGACGGGGCACTCCGGGCACCCCCTGGCTCCTGCCGCTCTCCTGGCCCGTGCAGGGACCTGCCTGGCCGCGGTGTTTCGGTGTCAGTCCCGGCAAACCCGGGAATCTCAGGGAGTCAGGGATGCTCAATATCCTCCTCGTCAGCTCCGCCGCGGCGGAGTGGGGTTTGCCCCCGAATCCTCCGTGTGCCGGAGGCTTTTCCCTGCGCTCCGGAGGAGCCCCGCGGCGGGCACAGCCCAGCCCACGGGCGACCAGCCCGATTGATCACTCGCCACACGCTGCTGCGAGATGCCACCTCCTCGGCGAGGCTTTGGCAGCCACCGCGCTGCTTCCCTGCGGAAAGCTGCGCCTTTCCTTCCCCGGGGAGGATTCAGGATCATCCCAGACCTGAACGTTTTTGTGGGAAATGGGATTTTAGCGGTAGCAGCGGCAGTGCCCGCGATGCTCTGTGCGTGCCGGGAGAGTCGGTGGGGAGCGGCGGCTCCTGGGGGGCAAACTGCTGAAAGCATCAGCGGGGTGGGGAGCAGAGACCCCAAATCACGGAGTCAGAGATTCCCAGCCGTGGAACCCTGGAACGGTTCGGGTTGGAAGGGACTTTAAAGCTCATCTCGTTCAACTACCCTGCCATGGGCAGGGCCACCTTCCACTAGCCCAGGTTGCCCCAAGCCCTGTCCAACCTGACAGTCGGGGGCCAAGGAAGCTCCGAAGCCCGGATCTGGGTGGGCTGGGAGGGTTCTGGGGGAAAAAGCACCGAAAGCAGAAGTGGAAAATGTGAACGAGCCCAAAGCGGCTCCGGTGGGACCCGTTGGGGGAAATTCCTCATCTGGTGGCTGGGTGCACCCAGGTGGGCGCCCTCGGGTCACCTGGAAGCAGCTTCAGCTCGGCCCAGGAGGGTTTTTCCGTCGCTGGCTCTGGGGAAATGTGCTAGGAGAATAATTTGTTTTTTAAAAAATTTTATTCAGAAGCAGAAGATCGCCTCCGTCCCACGCCCGCTGCCGAGCTGCCATCTGGCTCGCCGCGCTCGTCGCCTCAGCAGCTCGGAGCCCCCTGGCCACCCCAGAGTGTCGCTGTCCCCTCCCTCCCGCTGGCCATCGTCCCCCGCTGCCGGTGCTGGGGAGATGTCAGCGGTCCCACGGCGCTGCTGGGCTGGCTGGGTGGGTGGTTTTGCCTTCGTGCAGAGATAAAGCTGTTCTCCAGGCTGGGGAAGGGATTTTTTTTTTCCTTTTTTTTTTTTTTTTTTCACCCAGCAAAAAGAACAGGGAGGGTCAGACCCCACCGCTGCCGGCCGTGCTGGCTCCAGCCCCCGGTTCCTGCCGTGCCCACGGCGGCTGGAGCGTGCTGGGGTGGGCGAGGGGATCCCCGCGACCCCCGGCAGGTGAACCCCACAGGGGAGGGGCTGCCTGCAGGGGAACAGCAGCAATTTGCCATGGGGTAATTAATGAAAGAGTGAGAATGATGCAAACCCTGGCTAAATCCGACACTGAGGTGTCTTTTCCTTCCTGTTTTCTTTTCCATCCGGAGCAGCAGCCGCTGGCTGTCCTCGGGAAGTGCCTCCGTGAGGACCGTGGGTGATGCGGGATGGGCTGGTGAGGAGGAGGAGGCAAAAGCGGTGAAGAGATGAAGATGTGCCCGTCGGCTCCCTCTGGCTTTGCTTTGCCTTTGCCAGCGGCAGCCGGGTGAATCCCCGCTCGGCACACGCCAGGTTGGAGAACCATGGGCTAAAAACCAATAGTCTTGAAAAATATGAATAGTTTTTTACTTAGATATAGCAGGCTGAGCTCAATCGCACCTGCAGCCAGGGTGCTTTGGGTACCTAATGTGCATTGCCAGCTCTGAGGGCTTTACTGTGGGTTTCACAGATTTTTACCCTCTGAAAATTACTGTTATGTTTAATTCTCCATCTTCAGGAGCCACGTGATTACACGAGATTCCTAGCTTCAATTTTTTTCTCTTCTTCTTTGCATTAAATGGAGCCTCCAGCCTCATGTTTGTGTCTCCATGCACAGACACAGCCACAAACACTGGAGATTTAAGGAAGGAAGGAAAACCAAGCAGGAACCCAGCATGTATTATTAAAACCTTGTGGTTTTCAGGGCAGATTTGTGATTTATCAATGTTCAGCTTTGGCATGTGGAAAAGTAATCTCTGCTCTGATTAATGCGAGGGCTGAGGCAGGAGTGAAATATCCCGGAAAGAGAGAGGAGCTTTGGCTCTGGCTGTCTCCGAGAATGGGCATTCTTGTCCTCAGGGCCAGGCTCCCATTTACTTTCTGCTCCTTGTTTTTGTTCCTGACATCAGTGTGATGAGGCAGAGAAAGGAAGCAATGAAACCTCCACAGCTCCTTACAGCCAGTAAAATCCCTGTCCGGCTGAAAAGCTAATTAAGAAACATCATTTCTTCAGAGGCCAGAATTGGAAGCAGCCTCGTGGAGACATAATGGGATTACCGGGTATCAGGGGATTGCAGCCGGCCAGGACAGCCACGCTGCGGCCCCACGGTGATGAAACCCTCAGGACCAACCCAAAACTCTTCTCTAACCCCGAGAGCCAAGGGGATGAGCTGGGAAGCAGCGGCTGGGAACCGCGGTGGGAGGGAGGAGCCGGGCAGTCGCAGCCGCCCGACTGCCGTGGGACGGGGCTCCCTCCGCGTCCCCTTTCCCCAAACAAATGGGAAAAAAAGCAAATGTTACATTTCCCTTGGGGCCAGCGGCCAGGGCAGCCCCGATTGCTCCGGGTTCACCCGCGGGGACGGCCAGCAGCGACACTGTGACCCCTCCACGGGGACACCACGGCCGCAGAACAGCAGCTCCAGGTGGGGAAGTGGCACGGGAGCAGCCAGCGCTGTCACATCCTTGGGGGCTGCAAATCCAGCGGCAGGGAGTCCTGTCAGTGCCAGCGGAGGCCGAGGAACGCTGTCCGAGCTGGAAACCCCTGGGCAGCACAAGGGGCAATTAGGGAACATCTGTTCCTGCCAGCCCGGCCGGGCTGCGAGCGAGCGCATGGCAACGTAATGGGATTAAAATGTATCACCGGATTATGGCAGTGCTGGCAGATCAGCTGCCGTGGATGTTCTTAGGAAACCGAGGGAGGGGGGGAAAAAAAAGGAAAAGTAAATTTCTCTCCTCGGCATGGACATAACCTTTATGTTTCTTTTTTATTTGTACCTTATGCCCGGTGCAGAGCTGAAGCCAGACTCTCTCTCTGCACGGTTCAGTTAATCTCAAAGGAAACCGGGGCTGGGTTTAAGCAATTTTAGCTGAAATGGCCATGTGAGCAGTCAGTCCCTGGTGCTGCCACCACGGCCATGGCCGCAGGCCAGCAGTGGTTTTAGCTGGGAGCCTGGGGTATGACACGGTGGCCTGTCCCCTCTGTCACCTCTGTAGGTGTTGGGAGGTGTGTCATAAACTGGATTTGGTCCCTTTGGCAGAGCATTGGGTGGTGGGAGGGTGGTGCAGGAGCGGGGCTGTGTGTGGAGCATCCCTGGAGCTCTTCAGGGATGAAAAGCCAGGGGATCTCGTTCCCCCCGGCTGCAGAAAAACCCTGAGCGAAGCATCAGGAAAGAAGTTTGAGGCAGGAGCAAGAGAGGGGCCTGCATTCATCATTCTCCACAGCTCCTCTAGAAAGGCACAGCCCGCTCACCCCATCCTGGCCACGGGGCCACCCTGGGCTCCCCCATGGCCGCCACCCCGGGCACAGCTGGGCTGGTTTGGGGGTCTCCATCCCTTTGTACCCAACGCCGGAGGGCCGTGCCAGGCATGGGCACAGCAGCCCTGCAGACAATGGGGACATTCTTCGGCAAAGCAAAGCAATAACGCGGAGAGCCGCCCGCTATTTTGGGAGCTCATATGCTCCAAGGCAAATGTCATTTGTGTGTAAGATCCATTTAGGGAGCCGCGTAATGAAGTCGTGCATCATGAGGAGGGACCAGCTCACTTAGCAACCTTCCCGTGTGTGACGTCTGGTGCTCCTCTGCAGGACGGGATTGCTCCTTCGGCAGCCGCAGAACGAAACGCTGCGAGCAGCTGCCGGGAGAGGCGCTTTGGGATGCGAGCAGCTCCCACCAGCACCCGGCTCCTGAGGTGGGCTTGTGCCCCTGTGCTGTGCGGGGTTTGGGTGCTGCGAGCACCAAAACTCAGCTCCCACCAGCACCCAGCTCCTGAGGAGGGCTTGTGTTCCTGTGCTATGCGGGGTTTGGGTGCTGTGAGACCCTGATCTGCCCCTGCCCGCCGAGCCTCGGCTCTTTTAGGGGTGGAAGAAGGTGAGGCAGGGTGGGGGGACAGAGCCCTTTGGTTGTGGGCAGAGCTGCCGTCTCATTTCCCATCGGGAGATCCCCCCTGCACGGGCGTGCAGGTGCCCTGATGTGCTGGTTGTACTGGGCATACTGGGCACTCTGGTGTGCTGGATGTGCTGG
>QUSF01000030.1:2241162-2309294 GCA_003676055.1 Chloebia gouldiae
CGGGGCGGGAGGCGGGAGCGTCCCCCGCGCTCCGCACACGCGCACCGAGAGCCGCTCGGCCGTACCGGCGGAGCCGCCGCCGCCGCCAACCCCCGCCCCGGGGGCGGCTGCCCCGGCGGAGCCTCCATCTGCAGCCCGGCGGCGGAGCGGGAACATGGCGGACCTGGAGGCGGTGCTGGCCGATGTCAGCTACCTGATGGCGATGGAGAAGAGCAAGAGCACCCCGGCGGCCAGGGCCAGCAAGAAGATCACCCTGCCCGAGCCCAGGTACCGCCCGCCCCGCGCCGCCCGCCCCGCGCCGCGCATAACGGTCCGGCCGTGCCCCCGCGGCCTCCGCCGACACCGGCGCCGGCCCCGACCCGGCTGGCCGTGCTGGGTGCTTGTGTTTATTCGCCACAACTTGCGCGGGGTCCCTCGGCGGGGGCAGTGCAGGGACGAACCCCCCCGCGGCTCGGCGGTTTATGGATCCGCAAGCCCCGGTGCTCCGTCCGCCGGGTGAGGAATTCCGTCCAAAGCAGTCGGCAGCGCCGAGCGGAGCCGCTCTGGCCGTGCTGCTCTGCGGAGCGATTTTTTTTTTTTTTTTTTGGTGATGCTTCGTGGGGTTTGACAGGGGATGCAGGCGGAGGACGGGGCCGGAGCTCGCCCGTAGCGGGCAGCTCACGGAGCAGAGGTGCCGGTGCAGGTCTGGGCTCCGTCGCCCCCGACCTTCCCCGGTCCCACCGCGGGAGCACACCGGTGCCCTGGCACAGCCGAGGTTGTTTGCTTGGGTTTTGGTGATAAAAGCAGCTTTTCTTCTGCAAAAACCAGCTTTTCCCCGTGGTTATGTGTTTGTTATAAAATCACCTGAGCATTGCTTATTTATTGGTGAAATTAAAAAGCTTTTCCTTTTTTTTTGCATGGCTCTCTATGTGTGTGTATGTGTATATATATATTAAATGAAGATTCAGGCAGCAAAGGGAATACTGCAACAGGAAAAATCTAAACCAAATTTTACTGCAGAATGTGTAGGCAGTTTGGAAGCCTGCTGGTGGCCTAGCCTAGCTGTCTGCTGTGAGCCAGGGATCGCTGGAGCCCTCTTCCCACTTCTTCACTCGTTTTCCTGCCTTTCTGCTGGAATGCTGGGAGGCTGCAGAACCGGGGGAAGGTGAAGGATGCCCAGCCCATGTTTATCCCCCTTGCAGGGGCAGTGAGACCTCAGGTGATGGAATTTTGCTGTTGTGTTTAAGGTCTGGTTGAGGACAGACAAAGGTGCCTGCTTTTCTCGTGGTATGTGTTTACACTTTAAAAGCCGTACAATATCCGTGACATTTCATCTGCCCTGTTAGCCGGAGGTGCAGCTTTGCTGGGGGTGCTGCTGGCTTCATGTGCCTGGGTACTCTGGTGATGTCAGTGCTGTCCTCGGTGATGTGCAGCTCCCCATTCCCAGCAGGGACGTGACCCTGGTGGGCAGGTGAAAAGTGGGACGTGGAGGGTTGCAGGGCAGGAGGAGTCCTGCCAATGCCATGAGAAATATCAGCACGGTTGGTGCTTGTGGTGAGGCTGGAAGCTGCTGCCTGCACCGATGTCCCTCGTACCCGGCGTGCCTCGTAGCAAGCGCAGCACGAGGCCTGAGGAACCTGCTGTGCTTTGCTCTCCCGCTCCAGGATTTACGTGTTTGGTGGTTTCCCTGAGCTGGAAGAGATGGTTCACCTGTGTTTGGCTCCACAAGGTGGGAAAGGCAGCCAGGTGCCAGAGGAAGTTTTGCAGGGAAGGTGAAAGAATCGGTGGCCCAAGTGCCTCGCTCCTTGGGTTGCCTGTGGAAGAACCTGTTGGTGTGAGATATTAAAAGAGGAGCATGGCTTGTCACCCTCCCTGGTGTGTGATGCTCTGCAGGAGGTGAGAAACCTTCAGTGAGGAGAGGTTTGGGGCTGTACGTGGTGCTGTGGGACAGGGGCACGCCAGGCCCTGGGCACAGGAGTGGAAGGAAGCACGGACATCACCGAGAACAGGAACTTACCTCAGCCTGGGACCACAAACGGCTCTAGGGTGCCCGAAATGACTGAACCTCTCAGCTTCTAACTGAAACCAGGGGTTTCCTCATACAGTAGGAAATTGTGACCGTTATTCTGGTGTCAGATATCTTTGTGCTAGCTTCTGGCTGTTTTTTTTTGATCCCTCTCATTAGAGCAGACATGGTGTGCTGGGTATACTGAAATATTCTGTGTCGCTGGCAAAGTGATTCATTTTAAAATGACATAAATCGGCTGGTTAAAGGCAGGTTGATATAGTAACAGTAAAAAAATACAACACACAGAGTCCTCTCTTGTTTGAAATCAAACAATTTTTAGAGATATTCATTATTTCTGTGTGTGTAAGCAGCTCCTTGGAGGAGCACAAGCCTGGCTCTGTAACGTTGGGTGTGCAGCTGTGCCCGCCGTCAGTCCTGGCTGTCACTGGGACAGAGAGCAGGAAGGTCACTGGAATATCACATCCATGCTTGAGAATAAATGTCCCTGCATTATTGCATTGCTCTGCTCACAGGAAGGTGTTGGTTTATCTCTGGTGGGCAACCACAACCCAGGGATGGGTCCTGTGCGCTGGCGTTATTTCCTCTTGAAATATTACAAAGGTTTTACCCCTTGTCTCCCTGCTGGAGCCCAGTACACCTGTCGGCACCCTTTTATCTTTCCCAGATAAGGCTGAGGCTAAATGAAGCAAATGAGTTTACTGTAATGCAAATTTGAGGGGGCTTCCTGTTTACAAGGAAATAGCTGTAGTGCCGGCAGAATGAATTCCAAGGCTGCAGGCCAAGGCTTAGCAGCAAATAAACTATGAGGGTGAAGAGTTTATTGGCCGTAGGGCTGATTATTGCTGAGTTTTCCTGAATTATCCTCAGACTGGTTTTGTCCTGAAATCGTTAAACATCACAGTTTGGGGAGGAAGCACAGAAAACACTAATGAGGGAGTGTCTAAGGAAGAGGATTAGTGTGTTTTTGTTTTTGTTTTTTTTTTTTAAGCACCAAAACAAAACAACCCTTCTTCCATCCTCTGTCATCTGCTTTTCCTTCCCGTCTGCATTTCCTCCTTTCGTTCCTAAAAGCCTTGCCAAGAGCTGTGAGAGCTGTGGTATCTTTCTGTTGTACATTGTTTCCTAAAAGCCTGTTTTTCAGGGAGATTCGCATGGGTGGGCAGAAAGGCTGTCAGAGGCAGAATATCCTGCTGAAATCAGGCCTGGAATGGGAAGGAAGTCAGCTCTGTGGAAATATGAGCAAATATGAAACCTAAATCTTATTCTACAGCATTGCTCTCAAATATCTTAAGTTTTGGTAGGAAAGGAGTAAATTAACTGCACTCTGAATTTTTTTTTTGGGCTATTCAGCAGGCTGCTGAGGGTTTTTTTACTTTTCTGTGTAGATTTTACATTTCCCTTATTTTGGTCAGAGGGAGTGGAAGAGCACTATAGAACAGCTGTTTTTATTTGCCAGCAGCTTGTTCGGGTTTGAGTAAAGGATTTGCGTAATGTGAAGCTGAGAAAAATGGTCCAAGAAATCAGGTAACAAATGGGAGAGGGTTCAGGCCTTGCAGAAGCCTCTTGTGTGCGCCTCTGGAAAGTTGACATTAAACCTTTCTTGCTATAAACATCACGTAAGCTTTGGGTGCTTTTGGTATACAAATACCACGGGCATGGTAACAAAACACAGCATCCATCTGTCCAGGCTACTCTCCCTGAGGCTGTAGATATTTCTCATCCCATCTCTCCTTTTCTAACCTGCTTTCAATAATTATCTCTGTTTCAAGTTAATTCTGATTTTTCTCCCAATCTTTTTCTTTGGACTCCTGTGTTCTTCTGAATCTTGTTCTGCTGGGGAAAAGGGAGCATATTGCAGTAATTTCTTTTTCTTAAAATCATGCTTTTAACCTGATATTTTTGCTCAGTTATCATCCCATCTTCACTTCAGTTGTAGGGGTGAATTCTGGCCCCTGGTACCCAGCTGCTTCTCATAGGGTGGTTGATGTGCCCTTTGCTTTCTCACACAGTATTCAAACTGGCTTGTTAAAACACTGATTGAGGCTTATTGAAAACACAGAGGTTAATTTGCCTTCCCAGTTCTGTCCTGAGCTGTTTGTGATTTCTTATGGTGCTGAATATTGTTGAAATCCAAGTGACGTCTCCTGCTCAGGGTTAAGCATCATTGCTCTGTTCTCTCTTGCTTCTGATTTTGTATTTCTGTGCTCTTGGCCTTAACTTCACTCTTTCTGTGGATTTCATTTCATTCTTTGAGGTGACCTTCAGGGAGTTCTTGCACCTTGTGAAACTTCTGTGAAACTCCAAGTTGCAGACTCACGTTCCCCTGTCTGTGCTGTCAGCCTGGGTGACTTTGATGGTGTTTTCCCTGGCATTGTTTAACGCCTCTGTGTTGTGTTTATTCATTTACCGTGCTGTCTCTGGGAACATTTTCCTGACAATTGCTTGTGCAATTTTCATTTTTGTTGCTGTTCCTCCCGTGTCAGCCCTTTGTGTCTCTCTTGGTGCTTCTTTGTTGTGAAAGAAGACTGTTCAGTTTTGGACACCTTCCTGGGCAGTCCCAGTCAACACCTGACAACCCTTTCCGTGAAGAAATTCTTCATGATATCCAAAATCTGAAGCTTAAATCAGTAAAGTGAAGTTTATCTTGCTATCTAGCACTGCTAGTGTGAAAAGGCACATGTGAGGGTTCATTGGGAGCTGCTTGAGGAAGGGGGAAAACTTGCCTTTTTTTTGAACTAACAATCAGATTTTTGGTGGATTAGCTCAGGGTGAGACAGAGTAGTGAAATTTGGATTGGAAATTCAGCCTCCCTGCTTTGCCATCAGCAGAAGTGTGTGGTTGTGAGGGCACTAAGAAATGGCTCTCCCAAAATAATTGGGTGTGCATGCAAAATGCTGGGACTGCTGACGACGTGTACTTGCTTTTTATCTCAAGTCAGCTTTGTACTACAGCACTTTGTTGGGAAGAATGCATGCCCGGGGATGGATTATGGCCTGTCAGTGTAGGAAGTTGTATGGGAGGGCTCTTGCTTGCTGTGGGTGCTGCTCTTGGCTCTGTTGGGTGATCACTCTCCCTACTGGGGGTTCACTTTTTACTGTACCTGCAGTGTCCTGATAACAGACAGGTCTCTACAGGAAAGCACAGGAGGATGAAAGTCCTTTGCAGAGCTTTAAGAGACAAGGAATGTGAGTCTGGATGAAGGACAGCTTGTTATTATCTGTATTGCACAGATCAGGAGCCAGTTAGGAAATACCTGATGTAGCTTTGCTCACACGTAGCACCTTGGGCAGGTGCAGGAGTTGAAGCTGAATTTTCTGAGCCTCAGTGGAGGTCCTTGGCTGTCTCAGCTGCTGAGCATCTGGTGCTTGGAGCATCTCTGGGCACAGGAAGGAGAGATCTGGCCTTCAGAGAGATGCTCCAATTACTTCTCCCCGGGGATGCTGTAGGATTGCAGCGTATGTTTTGCAGCACAGACCTTCCCTCGGGTGTCATTGCCTTAAGTAAGAAACAAGGTAAATCAGCAGTGCACTGGGGGGGAGATCAGTATGCAGCCTTCTGTTCCTGTGCTAAAAACAGAGGGATGATTCTTGATGTGTTTTTGAGGAAAGCTTCCGAACTGTGATGTGTTACAGGTGTGAAGTGCTCGTTTGATCTGATGCAGGTGGGCTGCAGGGGCTGTGGGCCTGCCAGATGTTTTTTTCAGTAAAATTAATGAACTTTATAGCTCTTAATCCTTTTATAGCTGGTGGCTCTTCAGTGCCTAGACCTTCCTGTGTAAAATGGTTTCAACCAACACTGGAACTATAACATCAGGACACCAGCGTGTGCAGCCCTTGGTTTCTGTTCTGGTGAAATCATGTGGAATGGCCTGGTTTAATCTTCTTATCAATAATAGCTTTATTTTCTTGGTAATTAATAAAATTAGTAGAAAGCCTATCAGGAGCCGTCAGGTCCAGGTGCATAAACCAAATAACAGAATTTAATTGAACTAAATTGCTGCAAAACCAGCAGTTTCTAGCTTAGAAAATACAGCTGTTTTCCACAGGAGCCTTCACCCCATACTTATCCAAAAAATCATTCCAACACTGACTAAACACCTACATAAATCCACCTTGCAGAAATAAATAATTTTTGAAAGCATTTGAAGGCTCATAGTGTCCCTCAGCCTCCTTCCAGCATGCCAGGAATTTGTCCTGTCAGCATGTGTCGTGTCCTGTTGAGGAGGGAGCTGCGGAAAGGGCGGATTTTTTGGGATCTGGTGGAGCTGTGCAGATCAAAGCCATCATTAGGGATCGAGTCTGGGATGTGTGACAGCAGACAGGCACCAGCTGCACTCCCAGCTCCTGCAGCCTCACCAGGATCTCAGCATGGGAGCTGGGAATTGCTGGGTGCTCAGGGGAGTTCTACCTCTGCTCAAAGGTGCACATGAGCAAAGAGCTCCCGGGAAATAAAAAAGCTCCAGGGAAGCCAGTGAAACACTCAGTGCTTCAGTCCTTGGAAAAAGACACCCCTGTCCCAAGGGCCCCTCCGTGTGACAGCGCTGGGATGTGCCTTGGCTGCTGTTTGTTGTGTTTCTTTCTCCATTTCAGCAGGGAAAAATGAGCTCTGTGAGACTGAGCTTTAGGTGGAGAAGAGGGGTGGTGGTGAATGGAGTTGGATCCAGCTGACACCCAGAGGGAACGGCCTCAAGTTGCATCAGGGGAGGTTTAGGTGGATTTTTGGGTGGATTTTAGGCCCAAAAATGGTGAAGTTTGGGAAAAGGACCCAAAATCCACTCAAAAATCCACACTGGGATAATGAAATTTGGGAAAAGGGACCCAAAATTCCTAGCATTTCAGGATCACAAAAATTCCCCCCCAAAAATTGGGGGAAAAGGTGGAAAAACAGTGAAAATCAGAGCAAAATTGGCACGACAATGGTGAAAGTTAAATGGAAAAAAAAAAAACCCAAATTCACCCCAAAGTCCACCCTGGGGCCACAAAATTTGGGAACAGGGAACAAAATTCCTGGACTTTCAGGATCCTAAAAGTTGGCGGAGTCTCCATCCCTGCAGGGATTTAAAAGCTGTGTGGATGTGACACTTGGGGACATGGGTCAGTGATGGCCTTGGCACTGCTGCGGGCAGAGTTGGTCTTGATGGTCTCTGAGGGCTTTTCCAATCTAAAAAATCCCATAACTCAATTAAAAGAAGAGGAATCGTGTGTGGGTGTTTTACTCCTGATGTCTCAAGTAGGGATGGCTGGGACAGCCATGAGAGTGGGACGCAGCTTTGAGAGTGACATTCCTTTTTGAGCCTTCTCATCATTTGCTGTTGTTTTCCAGTCTCCAGTCTGGCTTCTCCATTTCTTCTCTATCCTCTTCTATTCTTTTTCATGTTTGAAGCAATTCTGTGTCGTGCATCAGTCCTCTGTTTTTTTATTTGTTTATTTTTACCCGTGACTTTCCTAATTGTTCAAAAATACAGGAACATCCCTGTAGTTTTAACTCATTGTTTCAAAGAGCTTTGACAGATCTGATTCTTAGGCCAAATATTTCATCCCAGTTTTCACTTGTGATCAATCTTGCATTGCTAAACCTTTTAAATGCACTTGTACAAAGAGAAAAAACAACCCACTTTAGGCTGTGGTGGCTCTGAGCCATTCTGCCAGTGCTTTGAATTGCACTTGTTGACCCTGTCATGCTTTCAGTTCAGAGGCCTTTGGGGCAGGATCTTTGGTCCAATTTTAGCAACTTTATGATGGATTTGGATAGTGGAAGTAAACATTTAAAATCTCTGTAAAATTGCATCCTGAGCCTATAAATGAATAAATAAATCAGAGGCGTCTGTCAGTGTTGGCCATAGTTCTTGGTCTCTCAGTCAAGGTTTATACTTGCTACTTGCAAAGAAAGTTCTGAACATTTGAGATTGAGAAAGATTAGAAAAAATTGGCACGTCTTCAGTAATTTTGTGTTTGTTTAAAAAAAAAAAGTAATTTATGATTGGCGAATGCCTTAATTGCAGTCAGAGCAAGGAGATGTGATTTTGCTCTGATTTCCCTTTCTTGTAATTTCTCAGCAGCAGCAATCTGGTGGAAGGGCAAGTCCTTGACACTGCAATTTGGTGTAATTATTCCTGCAAAATTCATGTACTTAGAAGCTTTTATATTAGTTTCAGATTTCAGCACTGATAATGCCTCAAGGATCTTGGGGCTGGTGTTTTGTGAAGTTGGAGCTACAAAACTCCTGCTTCTGGCTCCCTCCTCGTAAACTTTCTTCATTAAAATAATTTGCATAAGTGAAGCTGCTGATGCAGGATGGGAGGGGGTGTGGGCAGGTGTTGCTGAGCTCTAATCCCTTCCATCCCACAGGGCTCTGGGGTGAAATATGTTGTTAATCACCCACGACAGCTCTAAGAGCATTATTTTGCTGCAGTGAAAAGACTTGGCAGTGGCTGGGTGAGAGGGCACAAAATGGGGCAGAAATTGGTGAAGTTGGGCCAGAAAATGGCAGAGTTCCGTGGAGGTGGGGTGTGTGTGTGGTGTGATGTGTTTGTGGACAGAAATAAAAGTTTGGGGTCACTCGTTGCTTTGTCAGTTGATGAGTCCAAGCATGTGCACTGATTAATAACTGACTCACAGAAGGATTTTCATTGGGAAAGACCTTCAAGATTGAGTGTGATTCTGTGAGTTTACAAATAATACATAAATATATCAGTTTAAATGCTGCTGTAATGATCTTTTCTGTCTTTCTGTGCTGGGAATTTGCCCCAAGAACTGCTGGAACCACAGTGACCACGTGTGTAGGAGCTTTTACAGCACTGAGAGCCCAGTCATTTGGAGAAGTATTGACTTCTGCTGAACTTTGAGCTGAGTGCAGTCTGAGAGGAAGCATAATGAAATGGGTTCGGTGGTTTGTGAGTGTTCAGTGTTTATTATCCCTGACACAGGAATAAATGAGGGTGTCTGTGATGTGGAGATGTTGGGGGTGCAGAAAGTGGACAGGCACTGCTAAACCTTGGCAGTCAAAGCACTGGCCATGGAGCTGACAAATACCAGCATTTTCTGGAAATAATTATGAATTTGGACATGCCAGGAGAACTTAGTGTGCTGTTGGATACAGGAGCCACATGTGGCAGAGGGATGGTACCTGTTCTAATGACAAAGAGGAGGGAAGAAATAAATCCAGCTTTATTTTACAGACTAGAGATCTGAGCTGATAAAGTTTGTGACTAGCTCTTGACAATACAGGAAATGTTGGTAGAGTTAAATACTGAACTAAGCTCTTCTCAGTCTCTATGAAGCTGCTGTTTCATTCTTATTTTGATTTTCTGTTCTTCTGTTTCTGTTTCAGTCTGTTGGAGAATATATTAATGACTGGAACTGCTCGTTTTTAATGCAGGTGTGGTTCTTCTATGCTGGCTGTTGCTTTTCCAAGCTGTGGTGTGTATGTGTGCACCTGTACACCAGATAGCATCCCACAAATCCGAAATCTATTGATTTACAAGAAAAAAATCATCTGCTCTGATGATAAATAATTCAAAGCTCTTTTAAGATCCACTAGTAGGCAGGCCAGTAGTAAGGAACTTCTTGACCTAATTCCAGTAGTAGGAGTATCGTACATATGGATGCACCCCATTGCCTCATTCTGTGCCCTTTCCTTTTCTGAGCTGTGAGTTGCTTTCAGAAGAACTTCAGGGACAAAATCTGCGTGAAATGAATAGCAGAACTTTTAGAGAATCATGGAATAGTTTGGGTGGAAAGGACTTTAAAGCCCATCCAGTTCCACCCCTTGCCATGGGCAGGGACACCTTCCACTATCCCAGGTAGCTCCAAGCCCTGTCCAACCTGGTCTTGGACACTTCCAGGGATGGGGCAGCCCCAGCTTCTTGGGCACCCTGTGCCAGGGCCTCACCACCCTCACATAGAAGAAATATTTCCTAATATCTAATTTAAAGCTTCTCTTTGCCAGTTTGAAATCATTCCCCCTTGTCCTGTTGCTACATGCTCTTGGAAAAAGTCCCTCTCCATCTTTCTCAGAAGTATCAGAACGAGTGCTGATTGTTTTCCTCTCCTCTGTAAATCCTGGTTTGGGCATATTCCCACATCCATTGGGGTTGTGCTCTGGCTGCCCTATGGTCAGTTCTTCAGTTCCATGGCCATCCTTGGGCACACACACATTCGGACACCAGCAGAAGTTTGATTTCTCCTGCTTGGCACGCTTCTCCTTGGAGTCCCAGGCTGTCACTGTTCCGGGGGAACAGCAGGAGTGGCTGTTGTTGTCCAGTGCTGCAGCCAAGGACAAGTCCTGGCTTTGGCTGAGCTCCTCTCCAAGGCTCCTTCTGCTTTGCTGCTCCTGCTGGAACTCGTCTGAGAGGGAGGATTGTAGATGCTCTTGCCTTACGTGCCCTTTTCTGTGTTAGAAAGGACATAATGTGTTTTCTTCGGGGCTTTTCAGACGTGTTTTCAAGTAGACGTTTTCCGCCTGTGCCGACCTTGGCACTGCGGCTGCTGCTGCCTGTGCCAGGCTGCTCATAGACAGGGAGAGCTGTTTAATTCCAGAATGGAGTTTAACCTTGAAGGCTGCTTTTCAGCAGGTTTCTTTGATCAAGGCTGGAGTAACTAGAGCTCCAAGATGCAGCTTGAAGCTCCTTTCAACAGACTGTTCAGCTCATGCTTGAAATAAATCCCTTTTCTGGGCAGGTGGAGGAGCTGACCAGGTTAGAGCGACCTGTGCTGGTGGTTTGATAAGGATGCAGATAAGTCATCTTTCTGCCTGCTTGGGGCTGGCAGTGTGCTCCAACCTGCTCTGCAGTCCTGGGGTATTTGTTCAGCTCCTTCTTTGGGAGCAGCTTCACCCAGGGACTCTCAGAAGTGCAAGAGCACCCAGCTGGCCATGCCCAGGCACTGCTGGGCATCTCCCTGGGGCCTGTGGCAAAGGGCTTCGCTGTGCTCCCAGTTAAACCAGCAATTACAGAATCCCACAATCAATGAGGTTGGAAAAGCTCTCCAGGACCATCGAGTCCAACCTGTGCCTTGTCCCCACCTTGTCACCCAGCCCAGAGTGCTGAGTGCTGTGTCCAGATGTTCCTTTGACACTTCCAGGGATGCAGACTCCACCTGGGCAGTCCCTTCCAGTGCTTGACCACCCTTTCAGTGAAGATAAAGATGTCCAAAAAGAGGTACCCAGGAGCCAAGCTGCATTTCTCACCAAATTTTAGGCCTTTGACTTCCCCTAAACGTACTTCAGTTGACTTGTGGTATGTGGGTAGTAAATGGATTGTTTCTGAATTTTTTGGTTTTTGCTGTTTTCTTCCTCTTTGAAATGAAAAGAATACATGAACAAAAGGTTTTGCTGCAGTCCAGTTGGATGTGCTTTTGTTTCTGAAGTCTCACTGGGTTTTGTTTTTAGCCAGCTTTTGTTTCTGCTCCTTGTGAGTGCTGCTATTAAGGTGGATCATGCTGTGAACTGAGATGAACTCGTGCAGAAACGGCCACTTCTTGCATTAATGCGTGGTTTGTGCTGATGGCATCTCTGGCCAGGGAAAGCTTTTCAGAAATGGCTGTGTTTCTGTGAAATGCAGCTTTTAATCCCAGATTGTTTATGTGTAGGGCAACTAATGAGTCAATAGACTAAAGCAGAGAGGGAACCTTTCTTCCTGATAATGGAATGTGCTAAGCTCCATTTTAAAATTTTCCATCCTTCTGAAGGATGCATGGACTCTGCCTCAATTCTTTGAACTCCAGAGGATTTCTACCTGGAAATTCCATGTGAGAATTAGGAGCTGATTATTCTGGATAGTCGTAATCCACTCCATATCATTTATTACTGTTTATTTGTTTGGATAAGTAGCAATGATTTTAAAGGAGTGCGAGTGTTGAGGAGCTGGAATGTAGCGTGGACTCCTGTAGCCTGCGATCATTTTACAGATTTGTTCAGTTTCTGTGGCTGCAAAAGACATTTTGTTCCTTTGACGTTATCCATCAGACCAGAAGTACGGGATGTCAGCAGAGGAGGAGGCGCTGGAGAGGTTTGCTCCTTACACAATCACTGTTTTCCTGGGCGCCTCAGTCACACGTTAAATTTTCATTATCTTCTCCCATTGTCTAGACTGAAGATCTGTTGATGTAATTTCTTGCAGTGCACTCGTTGGAGCAGAGGAAAGCTTTCTTGATGGCATTATTATGAAAAAGGCTTATTCTGTTACTGCTGGTCTGGTGCTCAGTGGGAACGGGACGGTGCTGAGGGGCTCGGGGAGGAGGGGGAGCTGTGGGCTCTGGGAACTCCTGCCAGGTTTGTTCATCTCCAGTGGCTCCTCTGTAAGCACAGAGGGAAGAGAGGAAGGTCTGGTTGGCAAAAGACTTGGGTTTTAGGAAGTAATTGAGAGGGTGGTGAAGCCCTGTCACAGAGCAGCTGTGGCTGTCCCATCCCTGGAAATGTCCAAGTCCAGGTTGGATGGGGTTTGGAGCAACCTGGGATGGTGGAAGGTGTCCCTGCCAATGGCAGGTCGTGAAACAAGATATTCTTGAAGATCCCTTCCAATCCAAACCATTCTGTCATTCCACAATCTCTTATTTGCTGCTCCCTCTTCATTTAAAATCAGCATTTTGTTTAGATTGTTAAAATACACAGAGGGCAGACCCAGTTCTTAATGAACAAATAAACAGCAAGTTCGTCACTGAATAATTTATCATCTCAAACCTGATTAACAGTGTTCAGCCCTCCCTGTTCTTGTCTGACTTGATGTGGTGGTTGGCCTCCAGAGCTCTCGCTTTGGATCACACTGTTCAGAGATCTGTGTTCCATGTGGGACTTGGAGATACACAGAAAACTATTAATAGGATATTTTCCTACATGGGAGTTTAGGGCCTTCCAGCAAAGTCCTTGGCTTTATTATAGACTTTTTTCTGGTCAAGTCATTCAGGCTTCGTGCCTCAGCTCCTCTGAGGAGGAGTGTGGATACTTTCCTCCCTCCGTGGGGGAGATGTTTGTCAGTATTTGGGAGGCTTTTCAGAATTTTAAGGACAGGGTCCCTGTGAGCACACGAGAGGGGAGGTCCCTGAGGTCAGCAAGGCTTCGCTGCTCAGTCTTGCTGCTGCAAAAATATTAGAGATATTTAATGGACTTGTTTAGAAAACGAGTGCTTTGTACAAGGTTATTTTTATAATAATAAATAGTATAATTAAAATAATAAGTAGTGCAATTATAGTAATAAATAGCATGTATGGAAATTATTGATTTTAAAAATTGGAAACAGAGAAAGTCTGGTGGAATTTTGGGTCGATACCGTGACAATAGATTAGCTTTACCAAGGCCCAGCACTGCTGGCCTGCATTAATTTCAAGATTTATGTTCTTGTATTGTTGCCCATATGAAATTTTTATGGTCATTATATTACAATGAATATTGAGGTTACTTGACAAATAAAGGAAATCTTTGTTAATGTGGTTTAAGTGAGTGATTGTGACATTATAAATTAGGCAAAGTAGATGTTAAATGCACTGCAGCCAAGCAAGGCCTAATGGAGCTGCTGTTGGCTCCTTGTGTGGCTAGCTCGGGGTGACTTGTGCAGTTATTTTACTGTGCAAGCTAAACCTGAGGCAGGCATAAAGTGGTGACCAGGGTGTCCCCTGGGAGTTCACCCCAGGGATCAGCTCACCCAAGTCCAGGCAGGGCTCCGCCTGACTTTTCTTCAAAGATTTTAAAAAAAACCAATTTCAAGTAATCCCTCTTTATTATTTTTTCCTTTTTTTCTTTCAGTATCCGCAGTGTTATGCAGAAATACCTCGAGGAAAGGGGTGAATTAACCTTCGACAAGATCTTTCATCAGAAAATTGGTAAGTCATGTCTCAATAAAATGTTATTTGTGTAGACATTTTCAAGATCTGTTTGGTTTTTACATTTCTCTGTGGTGCCTGCTGAGAAGTCAGTGCTGTAGATTGAAAAACACTGGACAGGACTTAGTGAAACAAAGAAGATGAAATGTTGTGAAAGGGAAGAAGATGAAGCAAGGCAATCTGTCAACTTCAGGTTCTGGAAAACTACAGGGAAAATAATTAAATTATTTGGAAACATCGAGGAGAAAATGATATTACTTGGTATGGGCTTGTCAACAATGTAATGTGTCACATCAGTTAAACTTTTTTTTCTTTGCAGAGGTAATGAGCCTGTTGATAAGGGAGCAGGAGAAAAGATCCCAGATGTGTTGTCTTGACCCTCTGACATGGTGTTCTTGCTCACAGCACAGGGGGATGTAGCCTGGGTGAACTGCTGGGAAAATTGACTGGTGGAGCAGTTAATCAGTATTCCATGGAAAGGTGGATCTGGGCAGTGGGAACATCAGAGATCAGTGCTCAGTTCACTGAATGCTGCAGTGAAGAGCCCCTGCGTTCTGCTCTGACAAGGAGAAAAACTCCATAAACCAGGGGAGGGGGGAAATGCAGGGAAATCCAGCAGTCCTTCCTCTCCACCTGTGCCAGAGCAATCACACAGACACAACCTGGGGACCCTGGGGCAGGGACTTGGCTGTGGCAGCCAGCCCTGAGCTGTGTTGGCTCAGCTGGATCACACGACTAAATATAAAATCAGTGTTGTAGCCAGTGAGGCATGTGAAATAATCTTCTTCTGGCAGAATGTTGTGTCCATCCTGGCAGTGGATTAAAAAAATATACATGGACCTGCTGGGAAAAGTCCAGGAAAGAGCAGTGGGAATGAGCAGTCTGTTAAATCTGACCTACAGGGAAGTATTGAAATAGGGTGTGATGTGGGCAGTGGAAGGGAGAAGTGAGGTTGAGCATGATTCAAAACCAAAAAAGCTGTTGCAGAAATGATGAGGTTAGTCCATTTTCTAGAGCTTTAATGTTTCAATAAAAAAAAATTGGATATGAATAAAATAAAAAAATTTAGTGGTAGTGTGGGTAATGAAGCAGGGAATGGATTTCGTGAGGGGCTCTTGGGATCTTTGTCTGGCAGATTTGAGGAGTGAGTTGGCTGGGATAGCACAGCTGCTCCTGTCTTGGAAATGGGGAATGGGCTGGGAAGTCTTGAGGAGGTCAGTGGTTTTATTCCTGTCTGAAATGAGGCTGTAGTGAACAAAGTACCTGTTTTCCCAGGAAAAGTGGTGCAATGGGGGCATCTTTGGGCTGGTTGAGTTTTATCCTCCTTTTCACCCCTTTCAGGCCTCCCTTCTGGCTGGAGCAGAAATACCCCAAAACCTTCCTGCCTGCCTGGCAGTGTGCAGCTCACTGGAGTGGGAGTTTTAGGCATTGCCAGATTAAAATAATTGGTGTTCCTGTGTCTCAGAGTGTCATTAATGAGTCTCAGAGCTGTTGGAAGGCTTGGGGAATTTTTCACTGTGTTTCAGCAATTGGAGTGTGGTCTGTACTTGTGTTTAAAACTATGACTTTTTATTGTGGCCAAAACTTTTGCCATTTAAATGCACAGATACCTTGTTTGCTTGTACTGACACCTCAGTGTGTGCTTCAGCTCCAGTGCCTGTGCTGAATCATTAATATTTTGCTGTAGACTGGCAGTTGCAAAATAAGCAGAATTTTAAGCAACCAAACACAGCCTGGCTTCAGCTGAGTCTCTTTGGGGGCAGTGAAATGAAGAAGTCCTTTTTTTATTTTTTTTTCC
Organism: Chloebia gouldiae; assembly: GCA_003676055.1. Taxonomy (NCBI): domain Eukaryota; kingdom Metazoa; phylum Chordata; class Aves; order Passeriformes; family Passeridae; genus Chloebia; species Chloebia gouldiae. The sequence goes on from QUSF01000030.1 coordinate 2,256,782, forward strand.
TCTATAAAAAGAGAAGTCAAACAGACCATCTTCTATGTAATGGATATTTCTATTTATGTAATTGAATACTTTTCATTACCTGTTACAGCGAGGACTGTTGCAGTTATTTTGATTAGTTACAGCAATTACAGTTAGGTAACTGGAACCTTGGAAGGATTAGATCTTTCTCTTTTTTCCCCCATGTTGGTAGTAGCCATTAAACCTGGAATTTTAGAGCCCAATTTCATTAACATTTTCGTTTCTCTGCACAGAAGAGAGGTTTCCTCCTACTCTCTCTGGGTACAGTCAGAGCAGGACTTGCCCTGGATTACCTGGAAATAAGGAGCAGTTTCTGTGAATGCTGTGCAGGAGTTTCAGTTAATTCTGAAGCTAAAATAGGATTTAGAATGGAATTAAAAAAAAAGATTAAAGCTAAACACGACTGTTTCTAACAGCAGATTTTGCATCACGCTGGAAAATACAGTATTTCCTTTACTGTGGTTGTTCATTTAAATTTGATTGCATTTTCTAGCGTGTTCTTTGCCACTCAATTAGCTCTGTTTCCAGACATTAGCATAATTGCTTGTGGTAAAGTACCTGCAGTTTTAGGCAAGCGAGAAGTGTGGGGAGGTAATTAAAACTCTAATCACCTTTTTGTTCTCCTCCTTGTCTCTTTGGTTGGGGGGGATGTGGTGAGACCACAGGTGGGGCAGGTCCTGGGTGTGCCGGTGTTGGGGAGAGTCTCCATCAGCCTGGATCTCCAGTAGTTCTGCTGGATTATCCCTGTTTTTTCCTGTGATAATTTTGCTGAGGAGCCATCCAGCACTCCCTGCTTTATCCTTACACACCGACTATAAAACTGCACTGAGCTCCCCAGTTTTTCCTTGGCAACTGCTCTAGATGAGAACTGTTTTGTTTCTTTTTTTTTTTTTTTTCCCAGATCTAAATTTTTCCTCTCAGCTCCAGGCCACTGTTATTTTTTTTCCTATTTTTCAGAATCCTTTCATATGTAAACCCAGGCTTTGATCAGCTGTCTGATACAAGGGCTGTGATGTCAGTGTGGAGTCGTTCCTGTGGATGTTTCCATGTGAATATGTCTAATTATGGTGCTGGTCTCATCACCTGCAAGTGTTTATTCTTAGTGAGCCCTAAAATCGTTTTAGGGTCAGTGCTTTCCTGGTCCCACTGCCAAAGGTTGGCCCAAATTCTCTTCCTGCCAGGTGTGCAACTGCAGGGAGTCACAGGGGCAGCTCTGGCTTGGAAAACCAAAACCTTTAGGATCAGGATAAGAGCAGGAAGCTCATCAGGGATGAAAATGGCCCGGAGGCTCCATCAGATTTGCATAAACAAATCTGTCCCCTATTTGCATCTCTTCCCTTGGGAAGGCAAACAGGCTGCTCTCATCCCTTGGTGCTGGCACTGCTGTTTGCCCCCTGAGTGATGCTCCAGAACGATCTGGAGCTCTCTAAGAATGTCGTGGTGAGTCAGAGGACATGGAGCTCGTAGAAGCACCCAGAAGAGTCCTCTGGCAGCCCAGCCCAGCCGGCTGTTCCTTCAGAAGCTGCTTCCTCCACAGCAGAAGCCTCTTGGGGAAGTACAGCCTGTCTCAAAGCCGAGTGCGTAACCACCTTAGCTGGTTTTCTTTTACCACATCCTGTTTGCTACAACACCAGATTAGGAGTTTCTTTAGAAAAAGAGACGTTTTGAGAGGTTTTGGAAGTGTTCAAGGCCAGGTTGGGCAGGTCTAGGAGCAGCCTGGGCTAGCTGAAGGTGTCCCTGCCCATGGCAGGGGATGGAATGAGATGGTCTCATTCCATAAGGTCAAACCAAACCATTCTATGACTGTGGTATCCCAAGATCCATAACTGGAATCCACTCTTCTTCACAGCTGTGTTAAAATTGCACGTGGAGTCCTTGTCACGTTGCCCTGCCCTGTGGGGTGGGGACACTTGCAGAGACCCTGCCCTCAGAGGGCAGGTGGGAAACGAGCAGATCAGGGGCTGCTGCAGCAAGGCAATCTGTGAGATCATAATATTGCTTTACAACAGGATTATCCTGGTTATTAAATGCTTTGGAGCAAACTTGCTGCCAGTTACAATTCCGTGACTCTCGTGTCTCACCCTGGGCTTTCAGACAAACCGTGCTGCGAGGCAGGGGATGGAGTTGGGTTAGAAATCCTGGGATGTGATCTTAAAGCATCCTACAGCTGCACGCCTGGCTTGGCTCAGCCTTGGGTTCTCTGGTGGCTGTTTGAGCCCCTCGTGAAGGCAAACAGGCTGCTCTCATCTCTGGAGCTGGGGGGACGTGGCAGTTCTTCACACCCTTCTCAGTTTCTCATCTCATGCAGAGCCGTTGGGTCTGGGCTGGGGGAAGGATGAGAACAGGACGTGTTTTAGCTGTTTCAGCAGCTGCTCTTGCTGCAGTGTAAATTTTTCACCTTTCCTAGGAAGTAACTTGCTTTTTTTTCCCCCCAAAGGTAGCTCAATCTTTTGGTGGTTTTTGGTTTTTTTTTTTTTCCTGTGAAATAGAACTAATTAAAACAACTTGTAGTTGACGTAAGAAGTTACAAACTTTTTTTTCCTTATTTACCATCCACTTTCGCAGAGTGAGGGATGATCTTTCTGAGGTGATTCATTCCACTGTCTTCCATATCCTCCTCTACCAGCTCCAAGCTGGAGGTTTTCCCAGCAGGGGGGAAGCATTTTACCATCTGCATCAGGGCTGGTTCCAACCCACGGGGGCTTGTGGGGGCTGTCAGCCCCTTCCCTGCTCCCCTTGTCCTGATCCAGCTCAGCATGGATCGTGTTTGTTCTGTAGCTCCTCAGCTGAGCTTCCAGAGCATTTGGTCTGTTTTGTAGCTCCTTCTGCACAGGGACTTTTGTGCCTGCCCTTCTCATTTTCAGGGAAATGTGCTCAAACTGACCCTGCTGGCTGCTGTTTCCTCCAGCTTGGTCAGGGACAATTTTCTGTTAAAAAAACCCCCAACCAAAACTGGGGTGAGAACAGCTACAGTGAGGTTTTTTGGGGGACACTGAATTATGCTTTCTGTTGTTTCTTTCTCTAGTTATGGACTCATATTTGATTATTTCAGACCTTTGGTGGTAATCATTAGATAGGAGTTAGAATCTGTCGAGCAAAACATTCTTGCTCTTCCTCTTTCTCCTGGCACCGTGCTCCCTGAACTGCCTAAAAATAACAGGCTGGGAAAAGTGACTCCCTAGAGCATTATTTAAGCTATTGTTTAATTTAAGCAGAAGATCTATGTGCTGTTGGCATTCTGGACTAATTAAATAGTCCTCTGAGGAAATAACAATGAAGGCTATAAAACTTGGTTGGGAATAAAGAAAAGCACCTGAGTTTTTGGCTGTGAAGTGAGCAGGGATGACTTTTCTGAACTGTATCATGAGCACTGTGATAAATTTGCTCTGTTTTGGTACCTTGATGTTCAGTAATGTGCAGCCAAGTAGCAGAGGCATCGTTACTTGGTGGGTTTTCTGTAAAAGCAGGTTGTTTCTGCAAAGTGGTTTTATTCTGAGGTTCTGGTTCTGACCTGGCAGCCACCACAGAGAAGTAGTCACCACCAAAATTAGGAAGTTGCCTTCCGAACAAAAATGATATTTAGAATGCTGTTCGAAGACTGATCTTCTTCTTTCTCATGGTATTTCTAATTTTCAGTACAAGATCAGCCTGGGACGTGGGGCTGTGGACTGGCTGCAGGAGTTCTCAGGGGCTGTGGAAGCCCTTCTGTCCTTGCACAGATCTGTGATCAGATAAAAAACAACACAGAACCCAAACCACAAGGAGACATCGGAAACTGTGTGGCTGTAAACTGAAACAGAAACCGTTAATGTGAGATATTTCACAGGGGATCTGCTCCTCACACGATTCTCTGCTTGTACCAAACAAGGTGGGGGTAGTGGGGGACAGTGAAAGAGAAAATCCATGCTCTGAGCCGTCTAAAAGTTGGTCTGGTTTTCTGTTTGCAGTGCTTTTCACCAAATGAGTGTCAGATTTAAGATCTCTTTATTATGTTATAATTTCAGTGTTACTGGAAGCTGTATTTCTTTCAACACCCTCTTATTTTGTGGTAAAATAAAGTGATAGTTGGCATGAGTTACATTGAAGATCGTTTTGAGGGGTGTTGCTGAAGGCCCTGCTGTAGATTTTATGTGCATTGGAGTTGTCTGTCTTGGTGTCAGGGATAAAGAGTATCCAAAGGCACTCTCAAAATGCATGTATTCATTTTGGGTTTTCTTTTGATGGTAAATAATTGAGCATTTCTTTGTTGGGCTGCAGTATGATCCCCCTGCCTGCCTTTTGTGGGGGGGTTGAAGATGCTGAGTTGTGTGATTTCCCAGGGGAGCTGCAGATGAAATCTGAGTTTTAAAACAGGAAAAATATATACCCTATCATCAGGAACGTCCCATGATGGATAATGTACACATCCTGGTAGATTAGCATTTATATGCAGTGCAGTTGTTGGAAGATATAAGGCATGGGGAGAAAGTCTTTATCTCAGCAGAGCAGTGCAATTACACGGTTTTTGGGTTAAATTATCAAGAATTCCAGGCAAAGTGGCAATTTTGAACTGAAGTAGTATCAAAGGAGAGAAGAAGAGAGTGTTAAGGAATATCACTGTATAATAGAGAGAACAAATTAGGAATTATTTGAATGACATTTCCCTTGGATGTTTCCAGGGAAGCTTACAGAGAACACAAGCACCCAGAGGTGTGTTTGGTTTGCCCTGGAAGCCTGGAGGAAAATTCATTCTTTTTGGATCAGAGGGGCCTTGGGTGGTTGGTTCAGCCCTCTCCAGCTTCTTCTTGTGCTCTTTTTGCTGTGGCTTAAAACTGTGTGAGGGAGGTTTAGGCTGGATTTTAGGAAAAGGTTCTTCCTCCAGAAAGTGCTGGACAGGTTCCCCAGGGATTTGGCACATCCCTGAGGCTGTCAGAGCTCCAGGAGTGGTTGGATAATGGTCTCAGAGACATTTTTGGGGTGTCTGTGCAAGGCCAGGAGTAGATGATGATCCTCTGGGTCCCTACCAGCTTTGGATATTCTCTGATTAACACTGTGCAGAGTGGCGTCCATCCCAGTGGTGATGTTTCCTCTCTGCTTGGCCTCACTTGGGCTTTCTTTGCCTGTTCCTGCTGGAATCTCCTCCTTGTGCTCCACCACTGTTCACACAGAGTCCTGATTTCCTCTTCTTCCCACCCAGCAATTCCTCAGTTAATCTGAAACAGTTGCACTCCCGTGGAGTTTTTATCAATGTGTCTTCAAACAGTTCATGAGCTAATTAAGCCTCTGAACACCACTGTGAAGTAGGGCAGTGTTAGTTTGCCATGTCTGTAAGGTGGCACAGGAACAGATTTAATAAGCTTTTCCTGCATAGCTGTAAAACCATTATTAATATTGTTAATAAAGCAGATTCTCTGGGCCTGCCAGTGCTGCTCATTCCCATCAGTGAGATCATTCGGCAGTAACAGCTCAGAACCAGCACCAGTCAGTAGAATTTAAATTACTGGAGCTATTAAGTGTTCTCACTTTCAGCAGTGCATTTAAAGGGATAGAGAGGTCAGAGGTGCAGAGCAGAGGAGCTGGAGAGCTCTGGCTATCAATTACCCCATTTCCAGATGCTTTTATTGGTCCATACAACATTTCTCCTATAAAAGAATGTGGGCAATACACCTGACAAACCCCCTTCCCTGACAGTGTCCTGTCCAGTGAGGGCCTCTGTGACACCCTGCTGTCGCCTGTGTCCATGGAGGTTGGATAGGTGGGGGTCAAAAAACATGCAAACCAGTTTTTTTAGTGTTTCTACATACTTCTGCCCATGATTTCTGTGATAAAAGAGGAAGAGCAGCAGAACCATCTGTATCTGAGCCTCCAGCTCACAGCAACTTTCTCAGAGTGCCAGAATGAACCAGAGGAAGACTCAGAAATTCCTGTAGGAGAATCAGCTGGGCTCTGTCACTGTTGTTTTAGTGGTTTTGCTGCTCTTTACCTAAGTGCTGTGTATATTTACTAACTGAATACTGCTGGCTTTGTGTTTCAATTTTGACCACAGCACAACAGTTCCTCGGTGCTCTGGCTGAACAATTTGGCTCTTCACAGTGGTTCAGATATTGAGCAGAGCTGCTGAGGCAAATACTGGCACCAGGGGCTTGAGAACACCCTTCTGTTGTGGAGTTACTCCATGTATCCATCAAATGATCATTTCAGCTTTCTGCCACTAAAAACCACACCTGGATCTAGGCCCTACCTGAGGAGCAGAGCTGCAGCTCCCAGTGGAGTTTTGTGTGTTCAGTTATTGGGAACAGTGAAGTTCCTAGATTGGAGCAGGGCAGAAGGAAAAGTATATTTCTCAATAATAAAGGGATATTGGCTTGTATTATGTAATCAATTTTAAAATGTTTATAACGGAAAAACACTGGTCAGGAAAATAACAACTTTCATATTCTTGGTAGGGCCTGAATTGTGATATGGGGAAAGAACAGAGACAACAAAACCCAGTCCACCACCATGAGGTTTTTAAGCTGCTCCTGGTTGTTAGTTTGCTGGTACCTTCAATGGCAAGTTGCAGAGGGCTGTGAATTTCTTCTGTTTACAAGTGAAGAAAAAAGAAAACCTCAAGTGCTGTGTATTCCTTGATGGGATTTAGTGAAGGAATTTAATCATATTCTTTGTAATAACTGATTGAAATGAAATGCTTCTATTCTATGTTTAGGGGTCCTTTTAAAAATTAGAATATTTTTGTGTATTTTTTTAGTGTTTTTACTTCTCCATCTTAAGAGGAGTTTTTTCTTGTGTAAAACCTACTTTTTTCTTTTACCTTTGATATGTTGAATGCCTTTGATTCTCAACTTCAATCGGCTGTAATCTGCATGTTAAGGGATAATATGAAAGATATGTAATAAATATGGTTCAGAGTCAAGTTTTCCTCATTATTTTATCTACAAATCTTTAAAAATTATTTATCACATATTCAGTATTCAGAGCTACTGTTTTATGAGCATATTCAGAGAATCCCTGAGTGCTTTGGGTTGGAAAGGACCTTAAAGCTCATTCAGTTCCACCTTCACTATCCCAGGTTGCTCAGAGCTCCATCCAACCTGGCCTTGGACACTTCCACGGATGTGGCAGCCACAGCTGCTCTGAGCGACCTAAATTAGGATAATTGAGTGCTTTCAGTAAGTCTGTATATTCACTGCTTGAGATGTTCTACCTGTGTCAGGCTCAAGCTTTTGAGGTTTGACACAGAATTTGTGAATACTTCTCCATTATGTCCCCAGTGTCAGTGCTGGAGGAGCAGCTCAGTTCTCCTGCTCCTCTCCCTGCAGGAATTCCAGGCATGCACAAGTCTGGTGTTTAGAAAGAGGGCTGACCAAGCTTGAACAATGATTTTCCTGGGCGAAAAGCTATTAGAAAATAAGCCTGGAAATAAAAAAGCTTTTCTTTGACAACACTTAAAACCTTTTAGCCAAAGCTTATTTTCATATAATGATTTCTAGACGTCATTAAACAAGCTACCTGGCAACTTGCAGCTTAATTTTGAGCTCAGTTTGGTTCTGTTCTAGGGAAATTGTTCTGTGCTCCTCACCATTGCATGCACGTCCTCATGAAATACAGTTTGTTCTTTTCCCTGCTTTCTATGCATGGGAATATGTTTCAGTCTCTGTTATAATGTATTATTTTTAATGCAAAGGGAATGAACATTAGGCTCAATTAGAAAAGAATAGGTTAGGGAAAGAAAAGTAGTGTGATGCTTTCTGGGCTGGGAGGATTTTTGTGGCTTTGGACCTTGCCAGAGCACAATTCCTACATGGTTTTCCCTGGTGATCTTTGTTCTTGGAGAGGGAAATTGGTGGTTCTCTCAGTTCTGGAGCTCTTAGGTGGCCTGAATTATTCTGTGCTGTGGCAGCTCTGTGTGGGCGCTGCACAGAACAGGAGTCTGAGCCTGGCCTGGTGTTCTGTGACAATTGCAGGCTGGTGGGAATCACAGTTTTTATGTGGTTTTTTGAGACTTTGTCCCAGTGTTTGTGTCTACGACCCAGATCTGTTCCTGGTACTGATGGATCTGAAGGTCACTGAGGGCTATTTCAGGAGGCTGAACACACCCACAGCTGGATTTAAACACAGCTGTGCTGTAATGTCACCGTGGTGTGGTGGCTGAGCTTTGCTGTCCTGTGGCTTTTCTACATAAGAGACATTTCTGGGGAGGAGATGCCCCAGAATCCCAAAATAATTTGGGTCAGGAAATTCCTCCCAGAACCATCGAGTCCAACCTGTGCTCCATCACCACCGTGTCACCAGCCCTGAGTGCCACATCCAGGCCTTCCTTGGACACCTTCAGGGATGGGCACTCCAACCCCCCCTGGGCAGCCCCTTCCAATGCCTGACCACCCTTTCTGGGAAGAAATTCCTCCTGATGTCCATCCTGACCTTCCCTTGGCCCACCTTGGTTCAGTGTCCTGCCAGGGAGGTGCAGAGAGCAGGATGTGAGCTGCCCCTCTGGCCACGGCTTCTTGTTGTTATCCGAGTTCACCAAGCAACAAAGATCATGAGAGACATCTTAGAATGACTGAGATTGGAGAGCTTTAAGTGCCCTGAGCAGGGACAGAGCTTGTGCTGCAGACTTGAGCAGCATCCCACATTCCTAAAGCTTTTCCTGCCCGGGAGCTGCTGGCCGGAGCGCTGGGAAAGGAGCCCGTGTCTGGTGCAGATGTCACTGCTGCTTTGTTTGTCAGGATTCTGTATTTATACACAGCACGTTTCGGGAGGATTTGGAAACAGCTTGATATTTTTGTTCTCTAATTTGCTATTTTGCCTACTAGAAAGAGGCTACATCAGCGTTTTGGACCACGTTCAGGCCTGCTGTAAATAGATGCAGCTTCCTTTCAATCAGTGACATTGTGAATGCTTGTATCGGGGCTAAACATGGCTATTTTTAGCTCTGCTCTCTCACCTAGTCACTCCTGTTTGCTTTAGTAAGATTTTTATTTACTCCTGTTAAAAGGTTACTTGAATCAGATGCTCATAAAATTCCAGTTAGAATCAGATAAGTCATTTTCTCCAAGTGTTTTATGATGGGAGTTCCTCGTTGTTGTTCTATTTTATTTATTATTCCGTGCTCTCAGCTAATTGACAGGGATGAAGAGGTGGTGTTGTGGCTGCAGGTGACCTTTAGACTGCTGGAGGAGGCAGAGGCCAGTGCTGGCCCTTGTGGCTGCTGCCCTGGGGGGACGTTGGCAGAGCCACAGACAGGAAAATGTCACGGAAGTGGAAAATGAGAAGATAGCTTTAATCCTGCTGAGTGGCCCTAGTGAGGCCACATCTGGGCTGTGGTGTTCAGTTCTGGTCTCCACTGTTCACGAAAGGCAAAGGAGCTCCTGGAGAGGGTCCAGTGGAAGCCACAAGCATGATGAGGGGTCTGGAGTGTGTGGCTGGTCACCAGCAGCATTTGTGTTCTTTGACAGTGGGAAGGGCTGAATTCTGGAGACAGAAACCAGGGGTGGTGGGATGCCATTGATTAGAGTCAGGATTTCATGCAAAATTCCTATGCTCATGCTGGAAAAACATAATTATTTGAAATAAATACTGAAGTAAACATTCATGTTCTGTTTTCAAGAGATGGGTTAACTTAGTTCCCCTCCTTGTACCCTCCAAGCTTGTGACCTTATCCAGTTGGGGATGAGCTCTGTGAGTCCCTGGTTATGGGTGAGCTGCCTGACCTGAATCTGCTCTCCCCACCAGCCCATCCCTTCCTGCTCATGAGCCTCTGGTGAACACTGCAAACCTCAAAGGTGGCCTTCATCCCTCCCTGAAAGACATTTTGCCTTGGAAATTAGAGTCAGTGCAAATCATGGCACTTGGCAAATTTGTCTTGGGATTATCCATACAAAGCTAAAGGGGAAAAAGGTTGTCCAGAGGCTGGGAGCCCAGAGGAGCTGGGTGCTGCCTCACACTGTGTGTGTATTGTTGATATCATCCATCACTTTGGTGTTGCCAGAAGAAGCTCTTAAAAAATATTTTTCCTTTCCCTTAACAACCAGTGATGTGGTTCTTGCAGAAATTATATAGTTATAGCAGAAGGAATCTTTAAAGCCAAAGCTGTCAGCATCTTTATTTCATAAATAATTGCTGGTTCTTTTTAGCTGTTACTTAACGCTATCATTTTATTAATTCCTGCTTTCTGTTCCTGGGCTTATTTTTCTGTGTGCTGTTAACTGTGCTTATTGTGCTCCTCGTCAGCTCCCCCTGAACTTCTTAAAACTCCTGTCACTTACTCAATGCTGCATCTGTCACTTCGTTGTGCCATTATGTGAGAGCTGCAGTTTCTGGCTGATCATTTTTCACTCAATCCAAGAGCAGCAGTAAAGGAGGAGATTTCCTTTGTGCTGCAGGGGAAGTGCAGGGTCTGTTGATAGAATGGGAGGTCGAAACAGAAACAATTCCAGTCTGGGGAATGTAGACTCTGATTGGATTTGTCTGAATCATAGAATCACAGAGTGGATTGGGTTGGAGGGGACCTTAAAGATCATTAAGTCCCATGGGCAGGAACACTTTCTAGTATCTCAGGTTGCTCCAAGCCTGGTCCAACCTGGCCTTGGACACTTCCAGGGATGGGACAGCCACAACTTCTCTGGGCAACCTGTGCCAGGGCCTCAGCACCCTCATAGGGAATGATTTCTTCCATATATCTCATCAGTCTGAAGCCATTCCCCCTTGTCCTGTCACTCCAGTTTCTGATGAAAAATTCCTCTTCAACTTCGTTATAGCCCCTTCAGATCCTGGAAGGTGCTGTGAGGTCCCTAGCCAACCTTTTATTTCCCAGGCTGAGCAGCCTCAGCTCTCAGTCTGTACATTTTGGGTATATCTGGGTTTTTGCAGTGCAGTGCCAAGGGGCCTCGGCGAGGAGCAGCCCGTGTCCCGTGGCTGCATAAGCCTCTGATTGTTCCCTGTGCCATGGGCTTGGGAACCTCTTCTTTCTCTGCCATAATTAAATTTTAAAAGTTTGGAAAATACTAAGCAGGGCTGGAATGTTTGGCGTGGTCTTGCTGGAAATGTGTGTTGGTATATTTTCACACTCCTCCCACAGTTGTCTTTGTGGTTTATTGTTGTGTTTTTTTGTTGTTTGTGGGTTTTTTTGGGCACCAGCCAGGAACTGGGACCAGGCCAGGGATTTTTCTTTCACTGCATTCAGAGCTGTTTGTGCCACTCTTCAGTCTCTTAATTACCCAATCTTTGGTTCATTGTCCTAGAAAAGTTCAGTCCATTGAGTAGGATTCTGCTTCATGCTGCTGCTGGTTCCATCATGTGGGAAATAAGGAATTTGAATTTCAAAATTTCACTTTTTGTCCTCAAAAAGCCAGGCTGGCAAGGAGAGGTGGAGGTGCATGGTCTGGCTGAGGGACTTTGGGTGTGTTTGGAACTGATGGGGACATTTGTGACACAGATTTCTGTGTGAAATTCCGGGGTAGCAGGTGCCAGCTCAGAAGCAGGGAAAGACAGAGCTTCCATGGGATGAGGCTTGTGACAGTGCATTAAAATGCTCCTAATGGAAGATTCTCATCTGCAGCCTGCCGGGGTCATGCTCTAAATTACTTGCAAAGGAACTGTAAAGACCCTGATGTAATTTATTGAGCAATAAAACCCATTAGAGGTAACATGAACTGGTAATTCTGAAATGGCAGTGCAGAAGAGGTTGTGCTTCATCAGTGAAATGTAGGTAAATTTCTTGCAAAAAAAAAACCCCAAAAACAACAAAATGTGAGTAGTGTCTAGTTTTTACTAGGGGAAAAAAAAGAAGAAAATGTGGTTTGTGAAGAGGAACAGGATATTTTGGTGCATTATGGAAATGCCTCATAAAATTCTCAGCATTTGGAAGCAGTAATGGGCTTAATACACCTGTGGGAGGTGAGGCAGGCTTGGGATCCTTTTGTGCTGGTAATGAAGAGCTGGAATCAGAATCCTAAACCTTGGCAAATGGAGATGCTGACACAGGTTTATACAGCCCATGGTGGAACTCGGGTGGTTTCATGAGCCTTTTTACAAGTCATCAGCGTAATGAGACAAATTTTTCTGATGTTTCTGTTTTTCTTTCCAGGATTTTTGCTCTTTAAAGACTATTGCATGAATGAGATTGATGAAGCTGTCCCTCAGCTGAAGTTCTATGAGGAGGTAAGTGCTGGTGATGGAGGTTTGGGGCTGTGAGGCTGGGGGAGGCTGTCCTGCTCCTGCTCCATCAGGGAATGCTGAGAGGGAAGGACAGGGGGATGTGAAGCAGTGTGGACTGGTAGAAAAGGATCTGGAAATTGGTGTTGGGGTGACACTGAAACCCTTCATGTCCTTCCCAGCAGTTCTTCACCTGTAGGAAAGGCAGCAGGGGAGGATTGTGGAGGGATGTGGGGTGGGAGCTGCTCAGATGGTTCAGGAGCCCCTGTGGCAGAGGGGACACGAGAGGTGGCCTCAGGTGGATGAGTTGTGTCCCTTGTCAGGAGACACCCGGTGAAGGAGCTGGCAGGCACTGTGCAGGGCACATCCCAAAGGATCACTAATTCCAAGGAATGCCCTGGCCTTCCCCACCTTCTGCTGCTGCAGGGTCTGAGCTCCCTGTTACATTTGTGACACTGAATAAACCCCCAGTGAATCCTGTCCCAGGTGCTGATTTCAGGGCAGACGTGCCCATGCCTGATGCTCAGGGTTAATTAGAGCTGGGATAGCCTTGGCTGCTTCTCTCATGAGCTGAAAATTTAACTGTTTTTCTTGCTATCAGCACGAACAGCTGGTATCAATTTGGAGATCAGTCCTCAGCAAGACTCCATTCCCCCACTCAGATCAGATACCTGCTGTCAATAAAGAATCTTTTTCTATCATTTCCATCTCTTTATACACTTCAGATATCACTGTCATAAGTAATCCGAAAAGGCCTCTTGTACCAGATTATTTAGCAAGATATTCTTGGCTGCCTCTTTATCTCTGAAACAATTCAAAATTGTATTTTTAGGTTATTAACAAAATGTTGCCTCAAAAGAATTTCAGTGCTTTGTCATGTACTTCTGGAAAAATCCCATTAAAGATATTTAAAGAGAGGTTCATTGTGTTTTCCTCTGTGACATACCGGATCCAGGAGCTTTTCCTTTTTTTATATATTTGATTTACTTGCTGCATTTATTACACATAGAATAATCTGAGTACATTGCTACATTAAAAATTGCTTGATGTAGAAGAGCTCTGTACTCCAGGGATTTCATATCACTGCAGCTGGAGTCACGATCAGGCATTTAGCAGGATGAGTGATTCATCCCGATCGGTTTCAGAAGGAAAAAAAAAAGAAATTAAAAAGAAAAAGGGGGGAAAATGGGAAAAAAAAAAGGAAAAAAGAGCTTCTAAATACTTGAAAACAAATGCATTCTGATCCCCGTTTTTCAGGAGATCCTTTTGATCTCTGGGGGGCTCTGCTGAAACCCCTCAACACTGACTGGGGAGTTGTGTCCTTCAACAACCAAACATTGAGGGATAGGAGGTTGTGCTCAAATAAGACAATCAGATATCCATCAGGCTTCCTCCTGTACTGCTAATTATTTTGTGTCATTGCATTAATTAAAAGTGTTTCTTGGGCAAAGACGTTTTGAGTCATTTTAATTATAAATTGGTATCAAGGGGGAAGCAGCACAGATGGCACATTGGGGTGGGACTGGTGCCTTATCATGTCAGCAAACAAGAGGAGTACAGCTAGAAAGATACTGAGTTTAATTAATGTTCCACCTCCAGAGGTAGGCTGGTTCTAGTTTGTCTCTTGATAATTGGACTTGATGATCGTGGAGGTTTTTTCCCAACCTAAGCAATCCTGGGATTCTGTGGCACAGAGCAGATCAGCTCACTGCTGATCTGGATCCCAGGGCTTCACTGGCTGATGCTGGGAAGGTGCAGGAAGTCAGAGCTGAGCCTTTCCCCTTGCAGGTTTTTTTACATTTTGTCACTTCTGGAAGAACTCTTTCCCTAAATATGCTCCAGAGGACCCTTGGACTCAGTGAACTTTTTGTTCTGGAACTGGTTGTCAGGTTTTGTTCTGTAAATGAACTGTCTGGGATTGCTGTTGTTTCACTGATCTCCTACAGCACACCTGAGGAAACTTGATGTATTCTGTAAAAATGTCTTTTAGCCATTTTTAGGGTTCAAATCCACAGTGTAGCTGACCTATGTGAACATTTTGAAATGTGCTTTATATGCTTTCTTGGACATCTGCACCAGATGTGCTGTGATCAGGGAATTTTTGGGTTGGAAGAGCCCTCTCAGCCCATTGACTCCCACTGTTCACTCAGCACTGCCAAGGCCACCACTGAGCATGTCCCCAAGTGCCACATCCTGTTAAATCCCTGCAGGGATGGAGATGCCACCAGTGCCCTGGGCAGCTGTGCCGGGGCTGGAAAATTCCAATATTAAAGAGAAATCCCAGCTGTCACTGTGCTGTTGCAGGTGATTTTTCATCAGTAAAGAAAACAATAAAATAAAACTCCAGCCAAAATCCTGTTTTTGAACCAATGAGTGAGAAATCACCAGGAAATGTGTGGTGTGTGCTTGTGCTGCAGATCAAGGAGTACGAGAAGCTGGACTCGGAGGAGGAGCGGCTGTCGCGGAGCCGGCAGATCTACGACACCTACATCATGAAGGAGCTGCTCTCCTGTTCCCACGTGGGTATCCTGCCCTTTTCCCCCTCCCTGGCACCACAGACATCTGCTGTTCCATCCCCAGGATGCTCTAGATTTCCCTTTGAAAACTAGCATCAGGGTTTGGCCAAATTCAGAATGTTGCTTTTTAAATTTTTATTTATTTATTGAGGTGTAAATGTTGGTGGCGTGCTGCAATTTTCATTTAACTTAGTGGCACGCAGAAGAAGTGTCAGGAGATTTTTCTGGTTTATGTTTCTTTAGACTAAATACCTGTTTTCAAAAGGATGAAATAAATGCAGGGTATGTGTATAGAGATGTGGCTAAAGTCACTGAAAAGACACATTTCCTCTAGCTGAAGTTTGGGCCCATTGATCTGTTCTTAACAGCTTCATTTCCTCTTATTTGAAAGAAGGATTTGCAGGGTGTTCTATCCTGCTTTGGGTGGAGGGTTTAAGCTTTTCTTTATTTTTTCCTTCCCCTAAAATGCATTATTTTATTAGTAAAAAGTTCATGTCTGCTTCTGCCTCTGGAGCTCTGCCTGTAAATGGGATTTTTCATGGATTTGTAAAAGGAGGATGATCACCTCCTTTGATTTTTACCTTCCTCCTCCTCATCTTCCCCTCTCCTGCCTTTCTGCTTCAGAATAATCCTGTTACTGCATCATTCTGCACGTTTCACACAATATTCACAATAATATACCTGTGGGAGGCCCTATTGATTCCCCTTGAGGTCGGTGTTTCCATGTGGGGAAAAGAATAACAGTGCTCTGACCTGAAATGAAACTCCTGACAGTTCCAACTGTTTGAAATCTTCCTTTTTCTTTTCCAAAAGCCTTTCTCAAAACAAGCTGTAGATCATGTACAAACACATTTAGCCAAGAAACAAGTGCCAGCCAGCCTTTTCCAGGTGAGCTTTCACAGTCTGAACATTTTAGCTTCTTTGACAGAAAGTGACTTTTTAGATACTGTTTAAAGAGACAGAATAAATGGGACAAGTACATATTCTGTGCTGTAAGTGGGATTTAAGTGCTTTTCCAAGTCAAAATTACAATTTATTCTTCTTATCTGTAATATTTTCAAGCACATTTAGAAAAGCAAACTATACCTTGGTGTGTGAACAGAAGAGTTTTTATAGTTGTGTAATTTTAAGCCATTAAATGACTTAGAGTAAATCACTTCCCATCAAGAAGATGCTCATCCTGTCAGGGTGAACTCAGCTGTGACAGTGGAGAAATAGTCTTATCCATCATGGGGGTGTTTGTAAGTTTAAGTGTCTTTTATCTAAATCTGATGTATTTTTATATGCTGAAAAAATGTGGAGGTTGCCCTTGCCTGAAGTCAGTTGTGCTCCTGAGCTGTTCTGGCTGTTGCCATGGGCTGGAAATTGGTGGTTGCAGTTCTGGGGGATGTCTCAGCACTAAGTGGGGGAGGTTGGGCTGTGGCACACCCAGGGAGGGATTTCCCTGGAAAAAGTCACCTGTGATTTCAAGGTGCTGATCTCTCAGCAAGGACAGAGAGGAGAGAAGCACCACAGGGATGAGAGAGCAGCTCTGGGGAGTTTGGATTCCACAGGGGTGACAATTTATTGGTTTAATACATTAGAAAGAAAAACTTTTTGCCCCCACACCTCTTAAGGTTTTCTAGCTTATAAAAATATTTTGTGTGTGACTTCAGGTCACCTGCTTGGATTCCAAAAGCCAAATAAAGCTAAAATGCTTCTTTAGGACAATCCAGGAGGTGTGTGGGGCCAAAGAGAGTTCTTTGTATTGAATGGAATTGAAAATAGCCATTTATTATCTGCTTAAGTACTAATTGTGTTTCCTCACCCTTTTTAGCCATATATAGAAGAAATTTGTGATAGTCTCCGAGGAAAAATATTTCAAAAATTTATGGAAAGGTATGAGCATGGAATATTACCTGAATTATCTGTCTACTATAATGGGAAGCCAGGTTCTTTCAGTATTGCTGGAAATAAGGCTAAAAATGTGATTAATCCAATGGGGTTTATCAGCAAGTTTTGTAAATAGCCATCTTTGTGGGATATCCTGATCAGTGTCAGGATGTGTGAGTGGAACAGCTGGAAAGCTCAGGGGTTTCTCAGTCAAGGCACAGACAGGTTGGAGTTTGGGCTGAGAAAAGGCAGAACTGGGGTTTTGGGGATGTTCCAAATATAATAAAGGTGTAATAAAGAATTGAAGGCACGAGTCTGGTTCAGCAGAGCAGCCCTTTCCTGCTCCTGTGTCTGGCTCTGCAAAGCTCAGCTGCCACCCAGCAACACCCAAATCCATTTTCTAAACTGGTTTGGTGCCATTCTGTGATAATTATAAAATTCCTCCATAAAGCTGTTATGTCTTACTTTGAAAATAAATTCTTAATTATTCATCTAGGAATAAGCAGCTATTTTATTATTTTTTTCCCCAAAGCATGTGGTGTTGCTGATGTCTTCCCTATTTTAAGATAAAATGAGTTTAAAATATTCCTTGGAGTATAGGGAGGTTCATGAACATAAATCTAGCTGCCTGTGTTTTTTTATAATTATCTTTCTCTTGATGTAATTTAAATGTTTGTTAGTTCCAAACAGAGTTGTTTAAAAATTAAAACCATCTTTGAATGATTGAAAACCATGCAGGAGAGCTGTGGGGACACACTGAGCACTTCCAGGGATAAGGTTATCTGCTCTCTTTCTCTCCCAAGGATGTAGAACATGGAGTGTGCTCTGCCTAGGAATTGTTTTTCTTGGTGGGGGTAAGATTACAGTTGGTGAAAGGAAGGCTGTCATTTATTAAATACCACCCCACGCCCTAGCTCAGACTAGATTTTAAATATCAGAGTCTTGACATTTCCTGTAACACTCTACACAATAGTCTCAGACAACTTTTAAACTTTTTTTTTTTCCTTTTGCAGTGACAAGTTTACTAGATTTTGTCAATGGAAAAATGTAGAGCTAAATATTCATGTAAGTAGTTACAAGTATATTTATCTTGTCAGAGGCTGATACAGGAAAGAGAATGTTCAGTTTTGAATCCTGCTCTGCAAAGGCCTCATTAAGGAGGGTGGTGGATGTCACTGCTCTGCTATTCTTAGGCACAGCCCTGATGATTCCTGTCTGGACGTCCCCTCTGTCTTCCTCAGCTAATAGAATTTTGATTTTTTTAATGGCTGAAAGAGCTGAAGTGCCAGAATTGCTGCTCTTTATCAGCCCCAATCCCTGTCCACCTCCCTTTGCCACTCCAGTCCATAATCCCAGCACCCTCTGAGCCCCTTCCCTTGGCCTCAGCTTTGTCCCTCTGCACTTCTGTGTGACAACTTGGGCTGCAAAAATAGCCCTGAGTGAGACTGGCAGATTTTGGGAACAACAGCCACATTCCCCTTGGTGCTACTTCACACTGTAGTGTTTCCAAGTACTTGGAAATACCAACAATGAGGGGCTCCTTTTCCAACACAGTAAATGCTGCTGAATTACAGCTGAGGATCTCAGCACATTCATGGATCATTTAGATGTTTTCACAGTAAGTTTTTTAATGCTGGAAAAATGAAGGTTTTGTTTTGTTGCTTCTGTTTCCATTTGCAGCTGACCATGAATGATTTTAGTGTACATAGAATAATAGGAAGAGGGGGATTTGGTGAAGTGTATGGCTGCAGAAAAGCAGATACTGGAAAAATGTGAGTATCACACACTCTGGGGTGATTGTAAACTCTGGACTAGGGAGGAAATCCTTCCAATCATTTCTTAGGAAATCACTGGAAAGCAGCATCACGCTGCTGTAAAGTTCTTTGTAATGAAGTTTTATGCCCAGAATTCTGATTCCTGGCTCACTGCAGGCTCAGTTTGCTCTTGGATCCTGTTCCATGTCGAGCAGGGGCTCAGTCTCACACAGCTCCTGGGCACATGGAAGTGTCCTGTCAAAACCAGTGGAAAATGCACAAGTGTTAAAGTCAGGTGTGTGCTCCAACCATTCCCTGGATCAGAGGCTGCCAGGGCAGAGGGATGTTCCTGTGGGATGCTCAGGTGTCACCTGCTCCCAAATCTGGGCAGTCGGGGCTGTGCCAGAGCCCCCTCCCAGTGTGCTGCTCCCAGTCTGGGGAATTGCATCAGTGCCTGCCCCATGTGTGGTGAAAGCAGTGATCCCTGCTGCCTTTTGGAAGGGTATATCCCACTGCTGGGCTTGTGCTTCCCAGAGCTCTCTCCAGGGTCAGCCCTGGGTGGTTTTTATTCTTTTTGTGATCTTATCATTCACACACCTCCCCTGATCATCAGATTTCTATTTCTAGGCATCATTGTCCCACTGTGTTCTGTTGTGAACATCTGGGCATGGATAGCCAGTTGCTCTCAATATCAATCCATTTCTTTATTTACACCCAAGCCTTTCATCTTGCTTTTCTCCTAACAATTTTAGTCCACAGCCCATCCTTAAACATTTCCCTTCCAAGTGAGCAGGGCATGTGTGAGGTACCCGTGTCTGGCTCCTCTGGCATTTATGTCTGCCTGACATCCTTGATAATAATAAACTTCTGACTCTTAACAAGTGGAAGACATCTTAATGTTGCTATTATTATATTCAGTATTTCTGCAGTGACTTCAAGTATTTATATTAATACTCTTACTAACAACGCTGGCTTTATTCTTGCTTTGGTACTTTTTGTCCATGTGCAATTCATTCATTTGTCCATGTACAAAAATAAACATTTTATTTAGCTTGAGGCCCACTCAGCAGGCAGTTCTCAGCCATCTCCATGTCTGAGTAGGGCTCTGGCAGGAGGTGGATAAACCCTTGGGAAATGAAAAGGACAGGAAAAGTGAAGCAAAGGACAGGTTTTATTAGATACAAATAGAGCAAAGGGAAGCGAAATGTGGCAAAACCAACCTTCTTTTTCAAATTTGAAGCAAAACTTAACTTGAGGTTCAGCTTCTGGGTAGAGGTTTGGTTTAGTTCTTTCTTGATCCAAAGCTGTGTGCCCATCCCTAACCCAGCTCCCATCCCCTCTAGATGCTGAGGCTGCAGGTTATTGTAAATGCAGGCAAACCCAGTGGGAAGAAATGCTGATGTCTGACTCAATTCAGAAGGCTGAGTGATTTCTTTACTATAACTATGCTGAAATACATTAATATTCTATATAAAAAGGAAGATACTAAAACTACATACTACTTTTTCTGTCTCTAACACAACTCATGACCCTCTCCCTATAGTCCAGCCCCAGGTGGGTTGGATTGGCCATCAGGCTCAAACAATCCTCACCAGAATCCAATCAAGCAATCACCCCAGGGGAAACAATTCTCCAAACACATTCTACATGGGAAAACAAGGAGCACAAATAGAAATTGTTTTCTCTTTCATTTCTCTCTGTGCACCTCTATGAAAAATCCTGCGAGTGAGAGAAATGTGCTTGCCACAGCAGGGAGCTTGGGTAGGCTCCCCTCCCTGCCAGGGACCACCAGCAGTGACCACTGAGCACTCCCACACCTGAGGCTTCTGCAAGCAGCTCTAGAGAGGGGCCACAAACAGGATGCAGCACTCCAGGGAGAGGGACAGCAGCGCAGTGACAGGCTTGATTTGGGACAGGTTCCCAGAGCAGCTGTCCAAGCATCCCTGGAAGTGTCCCAGGCCAGGCTGGATGGGGCTTGGAGCAGCCTGGGACAGTGGAAGGTGTCCCTGCCCATGAATTTAAAATCTCTTCCCACCTCAAAACATTCTGTGATTTCCATCAGCCTTGAACATCTCCAGTGCCTCTCTCTGATCAGGGCAGGGTCAGGGGTTATTTTTACTCACCCTTCACAGACTCCTCAGCAGGAACACGTGAATATATTCCCAGTCTGGAAACTTAAAATGCACCCTCACTCCCCCACTCCCAACACACTGATGTCAGGAATGACGTGGCTGTTTTTGGGAGCTGGAGCCAAGGTGAGGCTCTGGGGCTGCATGGGGATGGGCATTGAAGCACTGCTGTAATGTGGGGAGTTCCTAAAAATCCATAAGTGTCCATGTCTAAGAGTCCTGTGTGGAGGAACACACGTGTCCTTCTCACTGATGTCTATTAATGAACTCACCCAACATCTTGGAAAAATACCCAGCCTGGATCATATCCTCCTGTGGTTGGTGGTTGTTAGGGTAACATCCTTTGTGAGCAAAATTTTATTAATTTGTGTAGCACAGATGGTAGAAGACTAAAAAAGATTTCTTGTGTGTATCTGACTTTTTCTGAGTAGAAAGAAAATTAGGGGGAAAAAAAATATATAAAACTCAGCATGTGTTCAAGATATTGCTTTCCTGGTAGAGTTGAAATTGTTGGAATTAAATGGTACCATAACAGAGTTTCTGTTATTTAATTCCTAAGGCAGATCCTTGCTTGTAGGTATGAGAAAATGAATATATGTTGTGTAATTCCTATTTCACTGTGATGGTTTGGACATGGAATTATTTGTTAAAGCACATTTCTCTGTCAGGAGGCTTCTGCTGGCAATGTGTTCATTCTGGGAGATTTTGGAAGTTTTGTGTTTAGCCTGAAATGATGTTTTTAGTCCTGGGTTTAAGTCTTTCAAGAGCTTGCTTACAGGGTCCTGTAAATGTGCATGGCCTGACTGCCAGTGAATAGTCCTGACAGAGAAGATTTTTGGTGCTTTTTCTGAATGGTTATTTTTAATTTTTCAGGTATGCAATGAAATGTTTAGATAAAAAGAGAATTAAGATGAAGCAAGGAGAAACATTAGCCTTAAATGAAAGAATTATGCTGTCTCTTGTCAGTACAGGGGTAAGTATCACTGTGTTATTCTTTCTTCCTTCCATATAATATAAAAGCTGTTACATATAATGCATATTCCATCAATTCCGTTGTGTGACATGCAAAAATTAACCCCCACTGGAGCCTCCCCCTGATTCTTGCAATGTATCTGAAATGAGAAGGGAAAACCGAACTTGCTTGATCAGTTTGGGTCCTACAGAATGAGCATCTTTGCTGCAGAGGCTTGAGGGGGTGCCCATTTCTGAGGTAATTCATCCTCCCACCCTCCTGATGTTTTAAATATCCTTTTTAAAGTATTTCTGTTTGAAACTTTTCCAAAACATGATTCTGTCTTGTAAAAAATATTCAATTTTTTTTTTGTATAGTTAGGTAGTACTTTGGTGGGATCCAAAGTGCTCCTGCAGACAAAACTCCAGAAACTTCCCTTTCCTGTTACTCTGATAGCCAGTTTTTCCCTTTTTGTTTTCTGTGTGCTGTAGCTGGGTCAAGGTGTACCAAGCCATCTGTTGTACTTATCAATTGGATTAAAATTAGATTAATTAAGATCTAAAGTTGAAACCATCACTGGTGTTTGCAAAAAGCCAGCACCTGCCTGCTGTTGGTTCCCCAGCCCTGGGGGCCAAGGGCGTGTTGGGCTCAGAGAAATTCCAGGCAGGATTGGAGGTTATTGCTGCCTGGGGGTTATGTATAAATTATGAATGGGATGGGACTGCTGTGGAACACGTCTCGAGCTGTTTATTTTTTAGCATCAGTCTTATTACATGGTTATGACAATGGGAAGATGCCAGTAGCTCACATCTCAGGTAGCAGACTAAGTACTTAATGTTACAACTTACTTTAAAAGCTTTTAAACCAATTACACAATGCAAAAGCATATTGACAGTAGTTTTCTCTAATCGCTATAAATATATGTACCTTTAGTTAAAACAATGCTTACTTATTTTAAATACAATACTTGCTTATAAACCTTAAGATACAATACTATTATTAAATTTAAAACTTCTTAATATCTGACCAGATATACTTTTCTACAACTTAAGGAGTTATTCTACCTAAGCATTAATACACAAACCATTGTTCTATTTGTCCTTTCTTTCTACTTCTTATATAATTTTTCTGCTAACAAATCTTATAGCTGCTCCTTAGCTCTAAATCACCATCCTACTATCTCTAAAGCTTGTCTTTTACAACGTGCCCAAAACCCTCTAATTTTAGAGTCCCATAGAGGTGGCTCTGCCCCCCCTTGCAGTGACACCGTGGTTGCCATGGCTGTGGGTGATGCTGGCAGGAAGGTTCACTCCCCTCACCTTGTGGTGCTTGAATTAACCACTCTGTGTGGGAGCACAGCCCCTTGTGTGTGTGGTTTTGTACAAGAGCTGTGCAAAGAGCAGGATTCCCTGCATGGCAAAGGGTGGCCTTTGTTCTGAGACAGCCCCCAGAGATCAGGGAAGCTTCTCTGTGGGATAAACCTTGAAGATCCTCAAATCCAGGTGTTATCCCCACACTGCCATGGCCACCACTAAGCCAAGGAGAGCTTCCAGTGCCTGAGGGGCTCCAGGAGAGCTGGAGAGGAGCTTGGGATAAGGGGGATTGGCTTCCCACTGCCAGAGAGCAGGTTTGATGGGGTATTAGGAAGGAATGAGGGTGCTGAGGCCCTGGCACAGGGTGCCCAGAGCAGCTGTGGCTGCCCCTGGACCACTGGAAATGCCCAGGGCCAAGTTGGATAGGGCTTGGAGCAACCTGGGATAGTGGAAGTTGCCCCTGCCTTGCAGGTGTATAGCTGGATGGACTTGGAGGTCTCTTCCAGCCCAAACCATTCTGGGATCTGTGATTTATCCCTTCAGGCTTTTTAATCAAGTTACCTGTTTTCACCAGAGATAAGTGGTGGTTTGTCCACTATGTGTGTCAGGATTCCTGAAAACCAGTGGGGAGTAGGTCTGTAGTAGGGACTAGACATGAAATCGAGGCAAATGAGTAATAATTGTCCCATTGACTTTAATTTGTGATTCTGCGGCTCTAGCACTGAATGTGAATTTGCATGTCTAGAGATTCCGAGAGTAAATAGTTCAGAAGCTTCTGGTGGAGGCAGTTTTCTCATGGGCCATCACACAGTGAGGCTTTAAGCAGGGGCAGCAGCAGGATGAACCATTTGTTTCTTTTGTTAAGGATTATCAGCTGATAATCAGTGACATTTCTTTCAGATTCCCAGAAATCTGAAGGACTTCGAAGGAGGTTTTGTACAAAGTGCTGCTCATTCAGGTCAGGTACACCTGGGCAGGAGAGGCTGGAGCACTTAGAATATGCAGAATGAGATGGGCTTGAAGGTGGTGGAATAAGAGAATTCCTTCAATCCCTGAACAGAAGCTGGGAGTGGCTCATGGTGTGCCCAGGGACAGTTCTGCACTGCCTGGAGCAGAATGGAACTGGGAAATCCATCACAGTACAATTAGTCATTTCACTGGGAATCCAGATGTCCCTGCAAAATGCATCATAACAGCTGTGCAGATGATACAGCTGGTTGTGTAATCAACTCTGTTAATCCACCTCAAGCTCTGGCATTCCCCAGCACTCCTGGAGCAGGGAGCTCCCGTGCTGGAGTCGGTCGTGGCTGCGTGGTGACAGCAGCTTTCCATGGCCACGTTTCCAGTGGGCTCAGGAGAACAAGAGGCACCTCTGCAGAGCATCTGGAGCTTCTTGGATGGGTCTGGTGGCACCAGTCTGGGCCCTGCAGGGCTCAGTCTCCGTTGGTGCTTTGCTGTGTCACTGTGGTGTAACGGGGACAAACTGTCACCGAGCTTTGGGTTTCCTCTTCTGCAAAACACAGGCCCCATCTTTCCCTCCCACAGAGCCTCTATCAGGAAAGACATTGTGAAATCCTTGGAAGGTCATCGAGTAGGGAAAAGATTTTACTTTCTGTTAAAAGTATATTTCATTTCTGTAGTTGCCAATATTTGCCTGATTTCTGTTCAAAAACTGGAATGTGGAAATCACCAAGGCAGTGATGGACCCTATGAAACCAGCCAGTCCCAAAGGGCTTGTGGAAGAAAGTTGTTATCCCATGAATCTTTTCCTGAGGGTAGGAGGGGATCATTCCATCTGTCTGTTGCAAGACCAGGGGCTGTGCAGGGATTTGGCTCCTCTCTGTTGTGGCTCCCAATTTTTTCTTCCTAAAAAAACCTCAGCAGTTCAGCTGCCTTACCCAGATCTTCTTGAGATGATTTTACTCATGGCTGGATTCAAGATTTCCTCCAAGGGGTGATAAATACAATCCCAGACTATCCTCAGTTGGAGGGCCTTGCCCGGGACACCCCAGGAGAGCAGTAATCTGTTTTTTTTGGAGCAGAACAGGTATTTGGCTGGTTTTCATGTGTTTCAAGCACTGACACATCTTTGGGTGACATGTCAGGACAGAGCTGCCCTCCACACAGCTGCTCTGAACACCTTTGTCCCCTGTTTGCTGTCACTTTGTACCCCAAAATTAAGTGCTTGGCTTTCAAGGAAGAGTCAAAACCAAAGATTTCCTCCTAGAGCATTTTTAGTGTGCTAATATCTTTAAAATATCACATTTCTAATTTTTTTTTTTATGGTTGCTCTAATTTTTTTTTTCCTTCCACATGATTTATTGCCACAAATTTGACTTCAGCAGTTCTTTGGACTCAATCCAGGATTGCTTGGATGTAAGGAACTCTTTCCAAACTGGTGTTAATTCACACATTAATGTCATAATGTTGCTTATTTTCATCAGAGCAGAAAGTTGACTGCAATGAAGAATTGCTCTCCTGGGAAATTGGTTTTAATGCTTTATGTGTTGTTTAAAAAAATAACTGTAGGGTGGGTTTTTAAAATTTTTATGCTGTGTGATACTCTTTTGCTGTGATTTTTGTGTCAGGAAAATACTGCAGTACAGTTTTTCTCTCTGTTAAGCATGGAGAGGGTAGTGATGAAATTAGGAATGCTTGCACAAAAATGAGTTATGCGTCACATTTACACTTCCAGATAACTTCTATTTTTAAAATCCATAAAAGTATAAGCAAGCTATGTTCTGGTGTAGAAAAACCTTTTTATTTGTCTGTGTGTGGTGTTTAAATTCTACCACTAAATCCTTCTGGGTAATTAGATTGCTCTGAAATTTTAGGAGCCCTGCTTGGGGACACTTCTGAATTATCCAGTCGATACAGGAAATTAAGTTAATAATTCTGCTAAAGCTGCTGTTGTGAAGTTAAGTGGCAGCACAGAGTTCATAACCAGAGGTGATATCTTGTGTTAGACACCACATCAGGCTCCTTATTTTTAGGGCCATTTAGGAATTTGGCTTTTTTTTTGCTGGATGTTGTGCAGGTGTTTCACACCTATCCCTCCTGTTTGGATGGAGCAAAACATAAAGTGCAGTTGGGTTGGAGAGGGGCAGGATGTACCCAGGTACTGTGGGGATCCCCAAAATATAAATTATATATATAAAGATATATAAATAATACATATGAAGATATAAAAATCTTTATAATAAGATTTATAAATTTATAAAGATTTAGAAATGTACAGAATCCTTTATGTTTGAACCTCATGGAAGGATGAAGGGGCTCTGAAGTGTCCCTGTCCCTCCCTTTCCTCTCTCTGGAGCCGGCCCCACGCTGCCCAAGGCCACCGTGTTTTGCTGTTTCTAAATTGGGAAGGGAGCAAGTTCCTGTCAGAGATTCCCAGAGCTTTCCCTGGTCCATCCTGCAGCTCCAGGCACGTTGTTGGAGTCACGTGGAGCTCTGCTTCCTGCAGGGTGTCCTGGGCTCCTCTGCCTTTGGGATCAGGTGTGGGATGGGGCAGCCTGGCCTGGAGCACAGCCATTCCCAAAGGGATCACTGCAGACCCCACAAACAGCCCTGCTTTTTGTTCACAGCCTCCCAGCAAGGTGTCCCTGCCCATGGCAGGGGGTTGGAACAAAATGAGCTTTAAGGTCCCTCCCAACCCAAAGCATTCCATGGTTCCATCCTGTACAGCTTTGGGGTTGGAACAAAATGAACTTTAAGGCCCCTCCCAACCCAAAACATCCCTGGTTCCATCCCATATGGCTTTGGAGAAGTTGATGAGGTGACAGCCACCCCCTGGTCATCAGCCAAGGGCCTCCTGGCTTGTATCAGCAATGGTGTGGGCAGCACAGGACCAAAGCAGGTCCATTCTTCATGGAAAGGATTCTCCAGCCCTGGCACAGCTGCCCAGGGCAGTGGTGGAGTCACATCCCAGGAAGGATTTAACAGAGGTGTGGATGTGGCACATGGGACCATGGGTTAGTGGTGAATCCCTCAGTCTCAGAGAGGTTTTCCAACCTCAGCAATCCCATAATTATGAATTAGCCCCTGTGTCCAGCACAGGCCTGGTGCAGAGGAAGGTCTGCCAGCTGCTGCCATGGGGTTTTGAATGTGTGCCATGGAGGTACCAGCACATGAGCAGCCCTTGGGAACAAGGATGTGGTTTTCCAATGGAATTTTTTATGGCTGCTTGTCTTAAACATGAGGTTAATTGAGGTTCAGGTGCATCAGGAGGTGAGGTGAAACCCATCCCTGCCCTGGCTGCTCTGCTCAGACCTCCTAAAGCTGCTCCCACCACCCTTGTGTTGTGAGTTTGCAGGATGTGGAAGTTGCTGTAGCTGCTTCCTGAACATTGTAACACTCCAGATCCCAACTCCTGCCTGATGTGTTCACATTCCTTCAATCCTCTGTTGGAACTGCTGCTGTAGGGCCAAACACCTTCACTGTCACCTGGGCAGGGCCTCTCGGGGTGGATGGGGTTACCAAGTGTAGCTGCATTTCAGGAGTGAGGTGAGAATTTGGGAATACTGGTAAATAGCACAGGAAAAATATCAGCTGTATTTTTAGCTTCCCTAAGTTACACTTTGCTTTTTGCCCGAGGTGAACCTCTTTGCTCTTCCCTTGCAGGACTGTCCTTTTATAGTCTGTATGACCTATGCCTTCCACACCCCTGACAAGCTCTGCTTCATTCTGGACCTCATGAATGGTAAGCAAGGCTTGTTCAGATTATGATGATGATGAGTTACAGAAATTTTGGCAGGAGGATTGCTGAGATGGTTGGTCCCTCAAGCCTGGGCTGCTCTGTGAGCTGATTTATTCTGCTCTCCACGAGCCAATGTGTGGTACAGCCTTTGCTTATGTGGAAATCCTCTGCTGGATTAGTCACTAATGCAAATGTTTGTGAAATAAATGCATTTTAAAATGGAGTTTCAGACTGGTCAAATCTCTGTGTGAACTTTCTCAGCTATTTTGTCACCACACAGATTTGCAGAGGGTGGGGCTGTTTGCTTTTCAGGTAATAAGAACCTACAAAAGCTGTGCTGTTCCCCCACAGTGTCACCCTGTCTGCCTGCAGGGTAAGATTTTACTGTTCACTTAATTATTACATCTCAATTCTCATTTCAGGAGGAGATTTGCACTACCACCTCTCCCAGCATGGAGTGTTTTCTGAAAAAGAGATGAGGTTTTATGCTACTGAAATCATCCTGGGGTTAGAGCACATGCACAATCGCTTTGTGGTGTACAGAGACCTGAAGGTAATGGTTGGTGGGTGCCTGTATCCACACAGGCCCTCAGAAAACTGCCATGGATTTCCTTTCCTAAAACCTTTCCTTGGCAGGATTATTTCTTTATCTGCCCGGTTTTTGTAATGAGTTTTCAAAGTCGTTCTAATCTGTGCCATTATCCAGTTTAACCAGCCTGGGAGAGGCTTCCTGGGGGTCACAGTAAATCCTGTGAAGTGTTACTTATCTCCCTGATGGGAATAATTTAGAGGATATACTGTATTTCTGGGAGCCCTGAAAGAGGCCTTTGTGTGTGTGATGGGGGACACCAGCAGGAGAGGTGCTGGGGGGATTTCACTGACACTTGGGAAATCGAGGGCAGATCCC
This sequence comes from Chloebia gouldiae, assembly GCA_003676055.1. NCBI lineage: Eukaryota > Metazoa > Chordata > Aves > Passeriformes > Passeridae > Chloebia > Chloebia gouldiae. The sequence continues at coordinate 2,285,074 of QUSF01000030.1, forward strand.
AGAGAAGGGTCCCTGAACCAAGTGACAGCACAAAGGGATAAAAGTCTGCCCAGAGACTGAGAATAAAAGGTGTAAGAGCCACATACAGACCCTGCTGTGAAGAAACCAAAAGCAACTTGAGGCCAGAATGGATTTTTCATTTATTACCTGCTTTGTGTTCAAACCTTGCCTGGTTATTCCCTTCTGTTATTCAGCATTTCATAACCTATGGAGTTGATGGTAGTGCTCTGTGAGAACATGGATTTTTATCTAGGAAGTGCCTGGTAGAGAGATGTTAAATAAAAGAAGGCAATTACCAATTACCAGGGAGTATTGATGTTTGAGTTGCTGTGCTGTGAGAATTTGCAGTTGTCAGCTGGGGAATACCAAGCACTCACCTCCCTCTCTTGGTTTCCAGCCTGCAAATATCTTGCTGGATGAACATGGGCACGTGAGGATATCAGACCTCGGGCTGGCTTGTGACTTTTCCAAAAAGAAGCCTCATGCCAGTGTGTAAGTACTATGTCTGGGAGCTCTGGTGCACATACAGGTAGTTCTAAATCCACCCTGAATTTGTCTTTTTAACTTAACTTTGCCTGAAAGAGAGGAATGACACTTGTGTGGCCCAGGCTTGCTGAGCTGGAGGCTCTAAATGAGGTTTTTTGGGCCCCTCTCCCTGTTTTCCTGCACAGTTGTAGCAGCTGATGTGTAGGCATGGCTGGGAGATGACACATTATTTCGAGATGATTCACTGCTCAGAGAAGAACCTCACTGAGTTAATGTACCAGATTGCTTTAATTGTCCCAACCTAATTAATTAAATATTCCCAAACTGACTAAAATCCTGGATTTATTGTGTCTTTCTCTTTCTGGATCTTCATGGAATTGGAGGCAATTTGTGTTCCTTTCTGCCTCTCACCATCAGGATTTAACTAGGATCTGAATTCCTGGAGTTGGGTGTGGATTCACACCTTACCTGGCACATTTCATTCTTAGGTGCTCAATTGCCCTGATTTAGTCTCAGAATTTATGCAAAAAGAGAAACTCCAGCCTGTAACACCTTAAGAGATTTGCAATTCAGTAGCTTCTTGAAAAAAAGTCCACATGTTTTGATTATGTCAAGGGTAAAAGTAATACCTGGTGGCTGCTTCTAATGGTGCCCAGGGCTGAGTTCAGGAGTGTCCTGTGCTCACCCAGGTGACACACAAAACCCATTGAAAGCAAAATAAAATGGTTAAAATTAATTCTGTCCAAACTGGGCTGTGTTACTGAGGGAATACTGTTTTAAATGATTTTTTTCCCAAGTGATAATGTTGGATGTAATGAATGTTTTGTGCTGTTGTGCTCTGCAGAGGAACCCACGGGTACATGGCCCCCGAGGTGCTGCAGAAGGGCACAGCCTACGACAGCAGTGCCGACTGGTTCTCCCTGGGCTGCATGCTCTTCAAGCTGCTGAGGGGGTGAGTGGGGCTCCTGCTTCACCTTTGGGAGCCTCTGGGAGTGTCCCTTGGAATAGCAGGACATTGTGTGTCACAGATTCTCTGAAGTGATCCCTCAGTTCCGTGTTCCCATGTGTGACAAAGCCAAACCAAGCCCAAGCCCTGCGTCCTGTCGTAGCTACAGGTGTGGGACATGAGGAAGGCAGGTCCTCTGTCTGCTCTTTGAAGTGCTGTTTGCTCCTCTCTGGCAGTGTTTTACATGCTGAGATGTTGCTCCTGGGAGTGCTCTCAGCAGCCCTGTTAAACTGTGGGCTTTGTGTTGAGACCTGGTGTTGTGGAGGAGCTCCTGGCTGCGCTGGTCCCTTTTTGGGTGCTACTCTGCCTTCCTTACTGCAGGGTTTGGGCCAGGTATAAAGTGTAGATCCTGTTTGCTGAATCTGGCCCGTTACCTTATCAGTGTCCAAAGGTACATGATAATTACAGCTTTGTCAGCAATTTTCTCTTCATTAAATTTACATGTCTAGGATAGATTAATGCCATGGGATTTATCTGTGTACTTGCACTGATGAGCAAGTGCTTGATGAAAATGGCATCCTCACTGTTCATGGCAAACCAGAAGAACTTTTCACAGTGCTTCTCTGTAAACATTGATCATTAGGTCATCCTGTGTCCTCACACGTAATTAATTATGAGCTTTTATCTCCATGCAGACACTGTACAAAGGAAGGTCAGTGTGTGACTTGTGAATGGAACTCTAGAGCTGTATCAATTTAACATTAATTGTGCACAAAGCAGACTATGTAAGGGTACAAATAAAGAAAGAAGTGGTGTTTAAATTGCCAGTCTTTGGGCTGTGATTGTACCTGGCAGAGATGTTCAGGGTGGTATCAGTGCTCAGCCAGAAGCCAGAGCATTATTCATGGTGAACTCTCATTCCTCATCTGTTGTGAAGGCAATTAAACACATCCCAAAACAAGAGCTGGGCACATGGTGCCATTTCTTGGTATTTGGTCTGGCACAGAATCTGCCCATAAGTCGCCAGTGAATCATTTTCTTGCCTCATCTACTCAGAGCCTCCTTGTCAGAGTACATGAGGCTGTGTGGGAACCATTTACCTGTCATGCTAAAAAGAGAAAAATTGAAGTCTTGGTCCATCCATTGAATTCGTCAATCAGAACATTTTTGAGAGTAAAAGGAAAATCACTTTGGAGTAGCAGGTCTCCACTTGCAACATGCTGGTACACCCTGCCATGTGGTAAGCCAGAATGCTTTAGAATAGCTAATTAATGGAATTGATAAGTAAGTAACATTTTGATTGTGAAAAGCATAATCCCCTCAAGGTTTTAAAGAAAAGAAGCAGAGAATATATCCTAAATCTAATCAAAATATCTCTTACTACAATACTGCTTCTTTCTTTAATGAAGGACTGTGTGATAAATCTCTAATGGGTCACAGTCTTCCATAGCTTAGAGGAAAATTCAAATACAAGCCAGAATTATAAAGCAGGAAAGGGATGAAGCTGATAATTTATAAGATGCCATCAAATATCTTCCCAGTGGCTGTTGCTGTGGGATCTGTGATCTTTTATCTCCTTACTCTCCATGATGGGGAATGGTGAGTTCAGTGGGTCATGCTCACCTTCCCTATAGAAATCCTTGGATTTACATCCCTCTTGTTGATGGCTGCATGGGGTTTTCTTGTTAGCTGAAAACTGTTCAGGTTTTGGGGAGATAGATGTAATTGCTGATGCATTTGAAGCACATCTTTAAATCCAGATCACTGTTTAAGAATTACCCAACTTTCTACTCACCTTCCTGTGGATCAGATTGCTCTGCAGGACAGGAGTGATGATGAGGAAGGATGGGACTAACAGGATGCTCCACTCTTTCCTGGCATTGCCACAGCTGAAATACCCTGATATGCTGAGGCTTTACATTTATTTATTAGCATTTTTTTTCTTCTTTCCACAGGCACAGCCCTTTCAGGCAGCACAAAACCAAAGATAAGCACGAGATCGACCGGATGACGCTGACCGTGGTAAGGCCTGGCCTCAGTGACATCCCCGTGTTCCCTGAGCTCCCATTTTCCCTAAAACTGGAACTGCACCCCCTGCTCTCCCAGAGAGCTGTATCTGCACGTGGGAGAGCTGTTGCCAAACACCATCAGAGACAAGAAAGCAGAACACACCACTTCCATCATGGAATATCTCTTTCCTTTCCCCACAGAACGTGGAGCTCCCGGATTCCTTTTCTCCTGAGCTGAAGTCCCTTCTGGAAGGGCTCCTGCAGCGGGATGTGAGCAAGAGGCTTGGATGCCAAGGAAGAAGGTAGGTGTTGTCTTCTCCTTGGACCTCTGCCTTGAAAAATTTCCACTTCTCTGTCAATGAGTGAATTCATTTCAAGTAAAAATCTGCTTCCTGTTGTGAGGATTTTAATTTTGGAAAGAGAACATTACAAAGTTCTGCTGCATGGAATTACATTTCAGATTCCTTCATTTTGGACGTGTTTTTTTGACAATTTCTGTCCTTAAAGCCTTTCCCTGAGTTCCCTGCAATCATGCTTGCATTGGGTGGTGTTCCTACTTCTCATCCCTTGGTTGTTTTTCTGGTTTTGCCTGATCTGTTTTGGCATGAAATCATATGACTTGACTCAGACATACTGATAGGGAAAATTTATTGCTTATATTGTATCTGTTACGATAGGAGCATACTACAAAAAAAAAACCCAACCAAACCAAAAAAGAATCCCAAAACTACCAAGCAAAACCTGCGAGTCTTGTTGGTGCTGCCTGTGTCACTTGATTATTCTGAGGAAAAGAGCTTTTGTTTTGTTTCTTGACCACAAAACAATCCTTGCTCCTGCCAAGCTCACCTTGCTTGTGCCTGTTCATGAAATTATCTCCTGCTTAAAAATCCACAGTGAGACTGAGAGAGAAAAGGAGAGGAGTAAACAACTGTTGAGAAATCACTGGAATGTGTGATAACAGGTAGATGGTCACACCTGAGCCTGGAGCTGGCTCCAGTTCCAGTGGGAGATTCAAAGGGTTTTTGTCTTGGAACCCTCTTTGACAGTGACCTGAGATTGCTTTTTCCTGGGAGATAACAAAAGGAGTTGGTTATTTTCCCACAGAATTTGTATAATGTGAAATGGTGTGGAGCAATCTGGTTATTTACAAGCAGTGATGGGGATCTGGCCTGGATCCGTGTTTGGGATCTGACTCAGATCCGTGTTTGGGATCTGACCTGGATCTGTGTTTGGGATCTGACTACAGAGGAACACAGTTTCCTGTTGGATATGATAGAGTGCCATCAGGAGTTCTTGCCTGCCAGCCTTAGAGCCCTGTTTCAAGTGTTTCCACATGAAAATCTTCTCTCCTGTTGTTTACTGAGGAATTCTTATATTTTATTTTGAAAAATAGAGCATTTCCATGTTCTCAAGTGATAGAAATGTGACCTTTGAGGGCTTTGTATTCCTTGAATACACTTGAAAAGCCCTTTCATTTGTTGACTTCAGTCACTTCTGTTTTGCAGCGCACAAGAAGTAAAGGAACATCCTTTCTTCAAAGGCATTGATTGGCAGCAAGTCTATTTACAGAAGGTAAAGGATAAAGGCAGTAATTTAACTGACTTGGTAAAGCAGTAAAAGGAAAATAAACACAAACAGGTACTGAACAGAAAACTTGAAGGTCACAGGGCCCAGCACAAGCGCTCACTCACAGAAATACGGGGAGAGTTGTTGATGAATATTCATTACTGCAGATCCTCCTGATTGTTATGAGTAAATAATTAAATTTCCAGGCTCAAATGACAGCATGTTTCCTTTCCTTTGCTGTCTCTAGACTGGGGAGTTTTATCCCCAGATTTTTGAAGGAGCTCCAATTAAAAGAAGTGCCAACAATTTTGCACTGAATTCCAAGGGGGACACTCTGTCGCACTCAGCTGTAATGTGTGTAAAAAAATACAAAGGTTGTGCATAACTACAGAATGGAGTTAAATAATGCCCATTAAATTGTCTTTAATGATGCTCATTTCCATTTCTAGTACCCTCCCCCCCTGATTCCTCCCCGGGGAGAAGTCAATGCAGCAGATGCTTTTGATATTGGCTCCTTTGATGAAGAGGACACTAAAGGCATTAAGGTACCCAACTCTCAGTGGTGGAGGGTGGCACTGGGACTGCTGTGCTTGGCTTTCCATGTGTGTGTGGCATTCCTTTGCTTCAGGGCTCTGGATGTGCAAGGAATTCCTTCTGGCTGGGAAAATCAATCCATGCTGGTACTTTGGGCTATTTCCCCTGTTTGTTGTTGCTTGCCAAGTCCTTAAGATTTTAGGTTAACTGAAATCTACTTTCTTACCAAAAGTTTTATGTGATTAAGGAATTGTTTCAAATGGTCAGGAAAGAAAGTCTCAGATTTTCAACAATACCTTATGGTTTGTGTGTTTAAAATTTGGGATTTATTTCTGGTAGCTTGGAGAAATGGAGCTAAACCTTGTTTTAATAGTTGAGTGGTCAGAGAGTGCCAGGGAAAACTCTTCAAAATGACAAATTGTGTTAATAGCAGCAATGTCATGAGTTAGGAAAGTGGTAAAATAAATGTTCAGCTTCTGATATAATCCAAAATGTAATGAAAATAATATAGATTATATAAAAAACGAGAGAAATTAGAGCTGCTGGACTTACATGAAGAGGGTGACCCCCCTGTGAATTCCTCCACTCTGAAATTTCTCTGGGACTTTGGGGCAGCAGGGCTTGGGTCAGTACCCTTCAATGTTTCCATCACCCATTTCTGCAGTAGAACAGACCTTGTTCATGTTCTTACAGAAGTGAGTCAGGAGGGAAACTAATTGTTCTAAACTTTATAAGGAAAAAGCCCCATTAAGTACTCACTGAGCCTAAAAGGGAGCTCATCTGTCAGTGTCACCTGCTGTGGTGACAGAAGTTGGCACAGAAAAGTGCAGAGAGCCCAGGATGTTCTTTATCCCAGAAAATTCCACATCTTCAGCATCAATGTTAGCCTGGCAGGATTCCAGTCTCCTGTAATTCTGCAATGCCAGGATTCAGAGGAACATTTTGCAAGGAAGAGCCAGGCAGTTTTTTTATTTCTTGAGGGGCTGGGAGATCCTTGATAACACGATTCCTGTCACGGAATGGGAATCAGCAGCAGGTCAGTGCTGTGTCATCTCCAGTTTGATCTCAGAATCTCACAGCTCAGGCTGCCCATGGGATAAATTTACCCTTGGGGGTGAGTCAGGGAGGGACAGCACAGCCCCCCTGAGTGTCACAGGCTTCCAGAGGGGGCAGGAGGATTCCTGCCTGAGTCAGCTGCCAGCGAGGTGCCAGGAGCTCTCTCTGCCCTGGGCACCACAGTTTGAACCCCTTGCTCTCCTTCTTGCTCCCTGGGGGTGTATTTATCCTCCAGAGAGTCCTGCTGCCCCCAGAAGGGCTGTGAGGTTATGAGGGGGGAGCCCTCAGGTGATGCCTGTGGCTGTTCCCCCTTCCTCAGGTGCCTCAGGGGGTCCCTGCAATCACAAAGAGATTTTCTGGGTGTGTATTTTCCTGCTGGGATACAGCATGGATCTCTGAAAAGGAGGAGAATATCTATTCCAGGAGTGTCTGGCCTGACTGCAGTAGGAGAATTAAGCTGCTCCTGCAGCTTTAAACCCCTCCAGGGATGGGCACTCCACCCCTGCCCTTTTCAGTGCTGGAAAACCCTTTTGGGGAAGGAATTTTTTTCCTCATTTTCTTCAGTGCAATTCAATTTAAGTACTCAAAGGATCAGTGGAGAAAAGAATCCTTCTACCAGTAAAATTGAGATCTGCAGCACATGCTGATGAATTCTGAGAGTTAATTATTAAGACTATATATCAAGCTGTGGAAGCATGGAAGGTATTACTGTGGAAAAAGTATCTTTTCACTTATTAATGGAGTTCTTGGGCTGAGGAAGTTCAGAATACTGCTGCTTACACTGGAGTAGTTATTTAAATATCTAGAGAGCATTATGGGGCAGTCTTGAGTGAGGATTTTGGAGCTACTAAACCAAACAAGTTTTGAGCAGGTGGCCTGTTCTCTGCACATAAATTAATATCTTTGCTTCAATTAGTGTCTGTGCTTCTCTTGCTTGCATCTGTTTGTTTTGTGAAGGTTTGAGTTCAATCCATCGTGTAAAATAATACTGTTGCATGGGTAACTATTAACTGTTGGGGATAAGAGTAGTGAAAGTTATTAAAATGTTGGGTTTTTTGTTGTTTTTCTCTTGCAAGTTGCTTGATAGTGACCAGGAGTTATATAAGAACTTCCCTCTGGTAATATCGGAGCGTTGGCAGCAAGAAGTAGCAGAAACTGTTTATGATGCAGTAAATGCAGACACAGATAAAATTGAGGCCAGAAAAAGGGCTAAAAATAAGCAGCTTGGCCACGAGGAAGGTAATCTGTCCTTACACTTCTCTCATCTTTTGCTGCTAGGTAGTAATTCCTGGGTTTGGAGTTCTCCCATTGCTGTCATTCCCAGGAATCATTAGGATTTGTTTAATCGCTGTCGTGTTGCTTAAGATGTTTCTAAATGTTTTGAAATGCTGAATGATGACATCAGGCTTTGGAAAGAGATTCATGGCATCACAGACTCCTGGAATGGTTTGGTTGGAAAGGATCTTAAAGCCCATCCAGTTCCACCCCACTGCCATGGGAAGGGACACCTTCTACTATCCCACGTTGCTCCAAATCTCATCCAGCCTGGCCTTGGACCCTTCCAGGGGTGGGGCAGCCCCAGCTTCTCTGGGCACCCTGTGCCAGGGCCTCCCCACCTCCCTGGTGTGTGGGGTTTGATTTCTGCCCAGGAGCTGGGAAGGGCCCCAGGAGGTTTTGCACAGCAAACTGCAGCTTGTTATGGGGAGTGTTGCATCAAACCCCCAAACTCTGGAGAGCAGCATTCAGTGCTTTTAAAACTTCCTCCAGCGAGCTGCTTCTTTCAGAGCCGAGTGCTGTCCTCGTTCCCTGCTCTGCAGCCACAGCAGCTGTGTAGGTAGGGCAGAGCTGGGGCTGTGTGTGAGATCTGAACCTGCTGAGGGCACGGCAGGTCCAGGGCTCCGTCCCCTGGGCACGGAGCTGGCTCAGAGTGCTTTCAGCTGCACCTCCTGGCGCTTTGCTAACATCTCCTCTTGGTTTAGATTATGCCCTGGGCAAGGACTGTATCATGCATGGGTACATGCTCAAGCTGGGGAACCCCTTCCTGACTCAGTGGCAGCGGCGTTACTTTTACCTCTTCCCCAACCGGCTGGAGTGGCGAGGAGAAGGAGAGTCCCGGGTGAGTGAGGGGCCCTGAGCTGTGCTGGAAGGCAGGTGGAGGTGGGACACACCTGGAGTGCCCAGCACTTCTCCTGGGGAAGGAGTTTTCTCTGAGTAAAAGCCCATTTGAGCATCTTCTGTCTCACTGTAGTTAATGCATAGCTTACGCTGCACAGAGGAGATGTAAAGTTGACTTGAGAAACCTGTTTGTTTTGTTGTGTTTTTAAAGGATTTTGGTAGTTGATGGTGTTGTTTTTCATTTAGGACCTCTGGACTATTTATACAAAAAAACACAAACTGGTAAGGTGACAAATGCTATAGCATTTTATTTCCAAGAAAATGCTATAGTGGCTGTAGTGTAGCCCAGCTGTGCTCATGTGCAGGGCAGATAATTTGTATATTTAAATTAAGGAAGCGTTTGGAATTTAAGACGTTGTGTACTCTGCAGTCCATAGGGAGAGTTTTCCTGCACACTGCTGTGTATGTTCTCTTTGTAAGTATTGAGTGCTGAAATACTCCCTTTCAGCTCTTTGAAGTAGTGAAATTGCCTTTTTTTTGCTAATAACAGTAATGCTTGAAAAATGTATCAAATTATATGCAACTCTTGAGGGAAAATAGTGAATATTCTGTTTGCAGACACACCTATTTGTAGATTCTTATTTCATGTTGTCATTACTGGCTTTTAGAGCTGATATTTTGTTGTCACTATTGAAGCAACCAAGCCCCTTGTAAATCTCTCTCTTACCTTACTGTCTATCTTTAGTTCATGACCCAGCCTTCAGAAATAAATGTTTGTGTGATGACTCTTCATGTTCATCACTTAATTCATGTGGATAGTCCAGGAAAATGAGATAGTGGCTTTATTTGATGGGCAACAGTATTCTTTTCAATTAATTCTCTGCTCTTTTGCAAATGCTGCAGCAAAACCTGCTGACAATGGAACAAATAGTATCTGTTGAAGAAACGCAAATTAAAGATAAGAAATGCATCTTACTGAGAATTAAAGGAGGAAAACAGTTTGTCCTACAGTGTGAGGTAAGACTTAATTTTCGATAACTTGATCAGATTGTTTTGCATATGACAAACAAGTTTTTCTGCTCATCGTGTTGCATGTTAACTAAGGCACTTGGTGAAGCAGAGCTGAAGTGTTTATCACACTTGAGTTTTGAAAGCAGGAAACCTGCAGGCTGTTATGGATTTCAGTGGTGTTTGGGACAAAATGAGTTGGGTTTATTAAACAGCTAAAAACTCCCAAACTTCTCAAGCTCCAAGGGCCCTGTTGGCTCATGTCTCACTGTGTGGAGCTGCTGGAGCTCATTGTGGAAGGGAGAAGTGCTCAAGTTGTCAAAACCTTGTACCAGCTTTCGTTGGGGTGATGGAGAAGCTAAGGGCTACACACGGGCAATAGCCAAAGTTGCTCATTCCTTCAGAAAATTAAAATAGCTTCCCTCAAGTGCTTTCTGAGAGAGAAGACGCTGTTGGCCACGTAGGATGAAGTGCCAAACTGCTTCTGTGTCTCTTGCAGAGTGACCCCGAGTTTGTTCAGTGGAAAAAAGAGCTGACAGAGGCTTTCACCGAGGCGCAGAGGTTGCTGCGCCGGGCTCCGAAGTTCCTCAATAAATCCCGCTCCACAGTCGTAGAGCTCTCGAAGCCCCCGCTCAGCCACAGGAACAGCAACGGGCTGTAGGAGACACCGACCACGTTCCCACAGGGAGAGCTGCTTGGTGAACCTGCAGAGTGTCCCAGAATCCTTGTGAACGAATGACTTTGTGCAGTCCTGGAGGCGGGATGCGCTGGCGAGAGGAGGAATTCGATGTTTACAGCGTGGGATCACGTCAGGACCCTGCCCCCGGCAGCGCTGGAAGTCACCAGGCGCAGAGAGGCTGCTCCTTGCTCCCACGCGTCCCCCCCCCTGGCGGGGCCCGGCCGAGCTCCGTCCCTCTGGAACTGCTGAAGGAAGGAAGAGGCTTTGTCCCTGCCGCGGGGGTGGCGCGGGTGCTGCTGGCTGGGTGACGCTCCCGTGGTGACACCGACGGAGCCGGAGCTGCCGCCTGGCCGTGGTGGGTGCCCCTCGCTCTGTCGTGTTGCCGTGTCCTTCCCGACCATTACTGCTGACTCTCTGATAACCTTGCTCCATACTGCTGATGATCAACAGTGTGACTCTGATGCACTTCAAAGTACTGAATTCTAACTGTCCTGTGGTTTTAAGTGTTATTGCTACTTCATGGGAGCGTTGAACTCGAATTATTCCCTGGGTTTGTTGTACTCACTAATAGTAGCTACCACCGTTTTGCTTCTTCTACGTTTATGCAGTACTATAACTGACACAATAGAGTAATAATTGGTGAAGAGGAATTTATGGTAGCTTCATCTAGCGCTCTGTTGTATAAATTGACTATTTTAGCACAGTTTTTAAAGAGCAGATTCCTTTTGACAAGTTTACAGTGAACATAAAAGACAGTTCTTTTCCATTTCAGGTCAACTGCACTTTTTAAAAAAATTAAAAAGAAATTATTCAAATCCAGTGCATTGTAGAGCATGTGCTGGGTTCTGGCGTGTGTGGGTACCTCGGTACGTATCCCAGATCACTCCTCAGCCCTGGGACTCGGGATCCTCCTCTGCTGTACACAGGTGTGTTCCCATAGATTAGAAATCCCCAGTTCCCCCTGGAGCCAGGCCCAGGAGGTTCATGCACATACCACAGCTTGGCTTGGGAAAGGATCTCTCATTTTCTGTTCTGAAGAGTTCAAACTGCCCACAGTGAAAGCAGTGTGATAAAACCGAGCGTGGAGCTGACAGAATGAGCTGATCAGATGGTTTATGTTAATTCTACCTGAGGCATCAAGTGTGCTGGGTGGAAAGCCTTGCTTGAAGGAAAGATCTCATCCTGAGCTGTCCCACAGCTTCAAGCTGGGCCTTGCCCTGGGTGTTGTGGTGGTTTGTAAGAGAGAGGTCAGGGCTGAACTTAAACTATTTTCCCAATTCAGTGAACAGCTTAGAGAAGATTTTTCTTCCCAGCTACAGAGGTACAACTCTCACAGTCCCTGAAGACAGTGGAGCTGTGCCTGTGTAAGTGGGAGTAGAAGCTGTGTGTGGTTTGTCAAGCGTGTGTGGCTGTCAGAGTTCCTTGGAGAAAAGTAGTAAAAGTGGCTCTGTTTGCTTCTGCATGGGAGCTGGGTTTGCTGCACAGCTTGTGCAAACCCTGGCTGACCACCTGGGGCTGCACCAAAGGGAAAATGCATTCTGGAAAATACCCCCTGAGAAAGTGGTTTCTTTCCATGATTTCCCCCCCACCCCTATTTATTTTCCTAATCATTCTGTGTAAACAGCACCAGCCTCTCTGTCATTCCTCAGAGCATCTCAGCTCCACTCTAAGGAGCAGTGTCAGAGGTGGTTGGTCAAAGGTTGGACTTGATGATCTTAGAGGTCTTTTCTGACCTAAAATAATTCCATGATTCTTTTTATGGTATTTAAAAAGTGTTTGGGATAAAAATGTCTCATCCCGCTGGCGGTGGTTTAGCTTTCCCTACAATACCATGCAATGCTCGTATTTTTCTCCTTGATTTAGAAAAAAAGCCCCCAGATTGTGTTAAAACCTTCTCACAGTTCTTGTGTAACTTGTTTTTACTTTCTGAGTCCCTGCTCAGTCCCTTTCTTCTCCCTCAGTTATTTTCCATGGCTGGATTTCACTCTCACTCCGTGTCAGCAGATTGCGGTGCCGATGTCAGTGAGGGAGGAACAGGTCATCAGCTGGGAAATTGTGCCTCAAACCCAGAGATTTTATATGAAATGAAGGCTGTATATTGTCTTAGGGAAATAAATTTATTTTGAAATGTGAAGGAGTTAGAGTGGCCCTGGAATATCCTCATTATCGTGCCCCATCCAACCTCCAGTGGGAGGGGCAGGAAAAGATTTGGATTTCTTCAGCCAGCTGTGATTTATTGACAATTGAAAATAGCTTTATTTTTGTGACTTGTATCTAACTGTGCAGCTAGGAGAGGAGAGGTTATCACAGTGACAAACTCCTGAATGAAGGTGGGATCCTAGTAAGAAATGTGGCTCTGTGTGGAAATGACTGGATGTGTGGAGGGAGAGCTGGAATTGCACCCTCCAAACCAAAAAATCCTGGATACTGCCCCAGTCTGTTCCTTCTTGGTTTAGGAACCAGAGTCTCTGAAGATTCCTGGTAGTGTTAATTTACAGGAGGGTTTTTGGCTGTGTGTTTAGGATCCCTAGTTCATTTGCTAATTATTTTGCAAATTCATGAAACCGTTAAAGGAGCATTGACTGTGGCGTGTTTTTGGTGGTTTTTTTTTTCCAATCCTTCATCCAAGTGTTGGCCATCCACTTCTCCAAGTGTAAACCTTCTTCCTCTTATTTGTGTTTGAGCTTTTTCTGTTCTTGTCCCTGGTCCAGCAGAGCCTGGGCTGCAGGCTCACGGGTTCTTCCCAAAGTGCTGCTGTGGGAGGAGCTGGAGTAGTGCTGGAGTGCATCCAGCTGGGATTGACATTCCTGGTATGTTCCCCCACCCCCCAGCAGGCTTCAAAAACTCTTGGAGCAGGCTAATAATAGCTGGAAGTGTGTCTGGAAGGGAAGCCTGGCAGGTAGGGAGAGAGCAGCTTCGGGGACAGACCTTGGCTTAGTCACATTCGAGTTTTCCTCAATTTCTTGGGGCTGCCCTGAGCAGAGACAGGAGCTGGACTCTGATGATCCTTTTGGGTCCCTTCTAGCTCAGGATATTCACTAATTCTGACTGATTCAACACCTCCCCTTTAGAAACCCAGTGGAAGATTTTCCTCTCCCACTTCTCTCTCAATGGGGACAAAACCCAAAAATTGAATTGTGAGGTCGGGTTTGGCTCTGAGATAAATCAGGTGTTTGCAGCCCAGCCTGGAGGTGGTGGGAACACTGGTTTGTGCTAAAAAAGGCTTATTTTGGTTGTGATCCTGCCCACAGTGGCCACTGCTGGTGCCCAGGGGAGCTCTCGGGGTTGATGTTCCCTGAGCAGGACCAGCGCCGGCATCGTCATCCCTCGGGTCTGCAGGGAATCAGCTCATGAGGAGTGAAATCCCTGGAGCTCTGAGTTGCTCTTTCCCTGGCAGCTGGTCAGCTTTAGGACCAGGTTCCTTGATCCCATGTCCATCTCCTTGTCCCTCAGCCCTTGGCACGGCGGTGTCACCGCCCAGCACCCGAAATATCCCCAGAGAAAGGACTCTTTCAAGTGTACAGTAGACAATAAATAATTCTAGTTGTATTGATTAATATAAGGAATGAGTCAGTTCTACAAATTAAAGGAAAAGAAAATCTGAAAATCGTATTTTGACAAAGCATAGTATTAATTTTAATATTGTAAAAAAAAAAGGAAAATATCTAAAATATACAGAGAAAATATGTATATCCAAATGTCTGAGGAGTTTCAAGATAATCTACTTTTGTTTTCTGTTGGTTTCTATTCCATGGTGTACATATTGTGTGGATGGAACATCAGCTGTTTTAATACTATTGTTAAATTGTATTTTTATTTTGTGTTAAACTAATCATCACAGACTCAGCTTTATTTTGTTTATGTAAAGGTTGCTATGCTCTGTAGGTATAAACCCGAGAATTCTATTTTAACAGAAAAAGCATTTTATATTATTTATTAAATACATGTTTCTCCAACTTCTGACATTCCACAGAATTTCTGCTCCGTATATGTAGGGAAGTGGCAGCTCCTTTCAAGAGGATCAGCCAGCTTTATTCTGTTTTTCATGTCAAAGTAGGGATAGATTCCCTGAGCCTGTGCAGCCCTTCTCTCACAGGGACTCCTGCCTCTGTCAGGACCATCTCAGATGGCTCCTGAATGCAGAAACACCTGGAAAACTCCTGCAAATCCACCCCTTGATGGGATATTTCCAAATTTCTCTTTTATCCCTCAGAATTCCCAGAGCAAGTGTTTATTCACAGGAGTCTATGCTGAGTTAAAGAGAATTAATGACCTAAACTGGGGCAAGGAGTCAGCGTGGGGTTTGATCCAGCTCAGCCATCAGGGAATTGCAGAGCTCTGTGGGAAGGAGTGAGTGGAGGGAGGGTCTGGACACAGGGCTGGGCTGCAGGACCCAAAATATCCTCACTGGAGATGGGTTTGGTGTTTGAGGGGGATCACTTGATCCTTAAAAACAGGATCCTGAGGCAGGAGCAGTGCCTGTCCTAGAGCCAGGGCAGGACCCCGCTTGGTGTCACCTCTCAGGGGAGGAGTGGCCACCAGGGACCCTGCAGGGACTGTCCCTGGGGTGTGGGGAGGGTGACACCCAGGTGACACCCGGGCAGGACTAGGAGCTGCCTCGACTGGGCACATCTGGGCACATCTGCAGAGCCAACCCCAGCACCTCTGTCCTCAGTGAGGTACAGAAATAGCCCTAAATTTATCAGGTCGCTCAGTTCCTAAAAATAATTCCAGTTGTGAGCATGGCCCGTGCAGTTTGAGGAGTACTCGAGGTGGAAGGTTGTGTGCTCTCTGTCTCCACGGTGCTGGGGCTGGAGGTCTGCGCTGGTCAGGGCTGATCCCCGTGGCACTGCTGGGTGAAATGTGGCATTTTCCACTGCCACACTGCTGCTGAAGTTCTCTCCTTGCTGAGGAGCTGCCTGGGGCAGGGAGGGATCCTGCTGTGTTCCTTAGAGCAATCTCTGCCTTCTTTCCCATAGTGTCACCCCTGGAAAGGTGCCGTGGTGGGGACAGTGCTGAGACCAGAGCAGCTGGCCTGGGGTGTCCAGGCAGGGATTTGGCAGAGAACCTGGGGACAGCTGCAGGAAGGTGGCTTTGTCCAGGGCCAGGCTGGTGTGGGTTTTGTGCGACACGCTGTGTTTCCAGGCTGGAAAAGGAGATGGGCTGAGGTATGGGCTGGGAAGAGGCTTTCCTGTTGGTAGCAGGCATCTTCTCCTCAGGGAGAGAGCAGACAGTGGG
This sequence comes from Chloebia gouldiae, assembly GCA_003676055.1. NCBI lineage: Eukaryota > Metazoa > Chordata > Aves > Passeriformes > Passeridae > Chloebia > Chloebia gouldiae. Next base: position 2,300,711 of record QUSF01000030.1, read on the forward strand.
TGAGATGGCACAAAAAAAAGTGTGTGAAAAACAGAATAAAGCAGGAGCATCCTCGGAGAGGGGATTTGTGAGCGCTTTTAGTGCCTCACTAGGTCCTTTAAAACAAAAAGGAGCAGATTCACACGAACAGCTACTCGAGATGAAGGAAACGATCGAAAGAGAACCTGTCCAAAATGTGTAATTAATGGTAAGCAAAGCCAGGATCTGTAAATAACTTTAGATATTGTATCGATGAGATCATTCCTTGTTTTATGTACTTGGCTCTTTCCATATTTATTGTGGGGAGGGGGGTCCCGGTGCCTGTGAGCTGTGGCCTCGCTCCTCACGGACTGTCCCGGAGTTTACAGCCCCGTCGTGGCGGGTGTGCCACACTCGGTTCTTGCCGCCAGTATTTTTTTAACGGATTATTTTGGCACAGCTAAGCTGCTTCTGTGTGTTGGTCAGTACAACTGCTCTCCTACGACCAGACCCCAATAAAAACCGTCCTTTGCGTGTGTGCCGGTGTCTCGTTCTTTCCATGTCACCTGTCCCTTCCCGTCGGGCTGTACTGGGATGCACTGGACGGACCCCACTGCCCCGTGCACAGGTAAGTCCCTTCCCTCCCCCCGTGGTGTTTGTCCTGGTTTTTCTGAGGGACACTCCTGTCCTGCAGGTGAGACGTGCTGGCTGTGCCAGCAGGGACTGGCAGGTGTGTGGTGGGTGACCAAGAGGCTTTCCTGGGAAGGATCATGGAAACCTCGTGTCCTCTTGCTGTTCCCAGGTGGGATTGGGGTTGGTGAGATGCTCAGACAACGTTTGGTTTCCTTCCAGGGGACTCCAGACTGACAATCCTGTTTGGTTTCTTACTACCAGCGCCTTGGGTGTGTCCGTGGAGCTTTTGGGTCAGCGTGGCTGAGGTGGGGACGTTGTCCCTGTACAGCTGGACTTGTCCTGAGCAGGTGACATGCACCCTGACAGGCTGTTGGGTGCTGGGCCATGTGGGACACGGGTCCTGCTGGGCCCCAGGGTGTCACCCTTGTCCCCATGTGGTCGCCACGTGTCCACTGTGCTGCTCCCCTCCCTCCTGCCCTGGCTGGGTGCTGACTGTGCTGGTGTTGGTGCCAGGGGCTATTTTGAGCTCTGCTCCCAGGTCCTTCTCCAGCTCAGCCCCATCTCAGGGCTGGTGGGGGGAGCCGGGGTGCTCTGGGGATCCCCGTGCTGAGCTCCCAACCCAGGGTGTCCCCCTCTGGCACCGCCAGCGCGCTCTGGGTGGGGCTCACACCCAACCAGAGCAGCTCCCCCATTTCTTTGGGGTGCAGGAGGTGAGCCCCAAGGAGGGCGCGGGTGACACGCGTGTGCCAGCCGGCGTAGAAGCCGAGGAAGAGGAGGGCCCCGCGCTGCCTCTCCCCAGCCGAGGCCCCGGTGCCACCGCCGCGGGTATTTTTAGCAGTGACATGTGTCACCTCAGCTGCCACCGCGGCGGGGGCGGGGGCGGGCGGGTGCCGACCCTCTCGGCGCTCCCCGCGCTGCCGCCGCCGCTCTCGGCTCGCCGGGATCCCGGTGCTGGTGTGGGACATCGGCACCCACCGCCCCCGCCAGGTACCGGCGCCTGGGGAGCCCCGGGGTGGGGAGCGGGCGCTGTGGGTGCCCCCGGGCCGGGAGGGATATTTTTAGTTGGGAATGGATGGCGATAGCGGCAGCCCCGGCTCCGGGGGCGGCTGGCCGGGGAAGGGAACGGGACAGGGCAGCGATGGGGACGGGGACGCTGCTCCCTGCCCTGTGCAGGGTGGTGGCTGCGGACCCCTCGATGGCCTCGTGGCACGCACCAGGCTGGCAGCACGGCTGCCCAAGTAAGGACCAGATCCAAACGCCCTCGGCCCACCTGGGGCTGCGTCCTGAGCGGGGGCAGCGCGGTGCTGGTGGCGCCGCTCCCGGCTCCCGCTGGTGCTTGGTCAAGGCACGTCCTCCCCGCGCCTCAGTTTCCCCGAGGAGGGTCCCTCTCCGGCCGGGGGTGACAATGCCCTGTCGCTCGCTCGCTCCGGGCTCTGCGGTGCCATCGGGGCCGGTCCTCCTGGCTTGGGGGGACAGCCGGTCCCTGAGGCACGTGGCGCTCGGGGCAGCCTCCCGGGAAGGCAAGTGACATTCCCAGCCCGCTCCTGGCCGCTCCTGCCCTTTACTGTACAAGGAGATGCGGCTGCCGGGGAGGCACAGCAGCGCCGGACGAGCCCCGACGCGCTCGGTGCATGAATGATCCCAACAGGTGAAGCCCCGGTCAACCCCAAGCGGGGCACGGATGGGCTCCTGCGGCCACCCAGGCTGGGCTGAGGGGTCGCACCATCACCCCCGTGCCACCAACCCTCTGTGCCACACCTCCCCACGCTGCCCGGGTCGCTGCTGGTGGCCACTCGTCCCCTGCCGCGCTCCAGCTGGTGCTGCCAGCCCAGGTGGGCAGTGCCCGGCAAGCTCAGGGTGCTGGCACAGCTCTGGGGCCAGCAGCAGCCCCTGGCTAACTCTCTCCTCTCTCTCTGCCCGTGTGTCCCCACGTGTCTCTGCGCAGCACCGTCCGGCCTCGCCGCCACCATGGCCATCTCCTCGCGCCTCGCGCTCTGGGAGCAGAAGGAAAGTCTCGGTCCCGGCTGGCACTGGCGGTGTTTTTGGGCTCGGTGCTCTTCCTGCCTGGGAGCTCAGTGCTGGGGGGTGTCACTGCAGCATCCCCACGGCTCCCTGTGCACTTCCTGGTGCTGTGTCCGGCCCCCTGGCCCTGGGCTCTGTTCAGCCTGAGTGTTCTGGTTTGAGTGATTTTCGACTGCCTGCTGAGCCTGGCAGGCAGAGTTTGATGCTGGCGCTGCTGCTGGAAAAAGCTGTGGGAAGTGTGGCTCGTTTTGCCCTGAGACCTGCAGGGCTGCATGTGGCTGTGGTGATGCTGGAGCTGCTTCTTGCCTGGTTGCAGCCAGGACGGTTCCTCTGGTGGCCACGCCAGGGCTGCTGGCACAGAGCAGAGCTGGCAGCGCATGTGGGCTCCTGCTGTGCCAGCCCTCGGGGGCTGCACCAATTTGGGCGCTTCTCTCTGGGCTTTTCTCGGTGCTTCTGCTCCCACAGCATCCCCGACCCAGCCTGGTGCCCAGCAGGAGGCTGGGCAGCACCCCAGCCTGAGCAGGGTGCCCTGCTGCCACTAACAGTGCTGGCTCCTGTCCCCGTGCCTGCCCTGTGACCCACCTCTGCTCTCCCAACCCCAGATTCGTGACGAGGACCGGGGGCCACCCCCGTCTGCACCCCCACTGCTCCTGTCGGTCATCCCCGGCGGGTTCATCAAGCAGCTGGTGCGGGAGACCGAGCAGGAGGCCAAGGCGGCGCGGCGGAGGAAGGAGAGCAGGGTGGGCACCAAGGAGGAGGTGAGCCCTGAGGGACCTCACGCAGCCCCGGGGAGCTGGGGGTGTCCCCAGGTGTCCCCAGGTGTCACAGCAGGCTCCTCTCCTTTGCTTGGCAGCCCTCGGGGACAGACGGCGAGGCCCGAGCTGGGGACGGCCCCGCTGCCCGAGGAGGGAGGGCCAGCGAGGGGACACTGAGGAACGGGCAGAAGGCAGAGGGGCAGGGGGGAAAGGGGGTCACAGCCCCCCCGCACAAGGAGCTGCCCCCTGTGCTGGGGACTGTCCCCAGCAAAACCCCGGCCCCTGCACCTGGTCCAGCAGCGCCTGCCCCCAAACCAGCAGAGACGCCCCCCAAAAAAGCAGAAACATCGCCCAAATCAGCAGCACCTGCCCCCAAACTGGCGGAGACACCCCCAAAAAGAGTAGAGATCCCCCGCAAACCAGCAGAGACATCCTCAAAAACAGCTGAAATACCCCCCAAACCAGCAGAGACCACCCCCAAACCATCAGACACCACCCCCAAACCAGCAGAGACCCCTCCCCCAGGGGCTGCCAAAGTGGGAAAGCCATTGTGGCCCAGGAAGAGCCCCAAGGATTCCTTCCTGGGGAGCAGCCCCCCAGCTCCAGCCCCTGCACCCAGCCAGGGCCCCCAGCACGGCAGCAAAGTCCCAGGGAAGGAAGGGGACACGCCCAAGGGGACAGTCCCTGAGAGCACCAAGGAGAAGGGGACAGTCTCTGAGAGCACCAAGAAGGAGAAGGGGACAGTCCCTGAGAGCACCAGAAAAGAGAAAGGGACACCCCTGAAGCACGAAGAGCCCCCAGCCAAGGTGAAAGCCCAGAGGGAGCTGTTGTCAGCCAGGAAAGAGCCAGAGAAGATGAAGAAAGATGTTGGAGGTGGCAAGAAGGAGCCAAGGGAGATCAAGAAGCCTGAAAAAACCACAAACAAGTCAGAGGGTCTCGAGGCAGAGCCGGGAGGAATCCAAGAGAAGTCCACAGATGTGGGAAAAGAGGTGGGGAAGGTGAAGGAAGAGCTGGGAAAGGGTAAAGAGATGCTGAAAGAGAGCAAAGGGATTGGCAAGAGCACAGACAAGGACCAGCCTAAAGAAACATCGGGAAGGAGCAAAGAGATGAGCAAGAGCAAGGAAAAGGACAAGGATAAGGAGGCATCCAGCGAGAGCACGGACAAAGAGCAGGTAATGTGTTGGGTGTTATCTGGGTTTTGGGGCACTGGTGCAGTTTTGGGGTTTCATACAGCTCCTCCCATTCCCATGGGCTGGGACTGGTGGGAAGGCGACCCCAGGCCTGGATGGGCAGGAGTGTGGAAATGTCCCTGTCCGCAGGACAAAGGCAGTTTGTTAGCTCAGTTTTCCTCCTGCTCCTGCCCAATTCCCCTCTCTGCTCTCCCCCCAGGCTCCGAGGGACGTTTGGTACGAAGCAGAGAAGGTGTGGCTGATCCAGCAGGACGGGTTCGCGCTGGGTAACTCTCCCTGCTCTGCCCTGGCTGAGACGTGTCGGGAGCAGAGAGCTCCGGCTGCTGTGCCCCGCGGGGGCCGGCGCTGGGCTTGGCCCCCTGGCACACAACACAGCCGGCTCTGCCCCGGGCTGTCCCACCCCAGGGACACTCACCGGCCTCTCCTGCAGCCACACAGCTGAAGCCAGACGTGGGGACACCGGAGCTGCCGGCGGGGAGGGTGAGGGTGCGCCGGGATGAGGATGGCACCGTCACTGAGGTGGATGAGGACAGCGTGCAGAGGGTGAGCCCCTTCCCCGGGCTGGGACGGTGCCCGGGCACAATGATGGCATCTCCAGCCACTGCCCCGGGCTGGCTGTGCCCAAGGTGTCGGGGTGCCAGGGGGTCTGGCACAGCCCTGCCGTGACAGCAGAGCTCGAGGGGTGTCCGGCTCTCTTCCCGCAGACCAACCCCCCCAGCCTGGACCAGGCCGAGGATCTGGCCACCCTCATCAGCCTCAACGAGTGCAGTGTCATGAACACGCTGCGGCAGCGCTTCCGTGCCCGCCTGCCCTGCACCTACGCGGGGCCCAGCCTGGTGGCCATCGGCACCGGCCCCGCGCCCGCCGACGGCGCCGGGAAGGTGAGAGAAGGGACCGGGGGCAGGGAGATCCCCCGTGGGAAGCGGCCACCAACCCTCCCGGGGACAGCGGCGGAGGGCGCCGGGCGCGGCGGGGCCGGCAGGTGGCACCGTGAGACCGTCACAGTGCGGGGACAGTCGGGACCGGGGATGCTCTGGGGACATTTGGGACCGGGGATGCTCTGGGCACATTTGGGACCGAGGATGCTCTGAGGACATTTGGGACCGGGGATGCTCTGGGCACATTTGGGACTGGGGATGTTCTGGGGACATTTGGGACTGGGGATGCTCTGGGCACATTTAGAACTTGGGATGGTCAGGGGACGTTTGGGACCAGGGATGCTGTGGGGACATTTGGGACCAAGGATGCTGTGGGGACATTTGGGACCAGGGTTTTCGTAGTGACATTTGGGACCAGGGATGTTCTGGGGACATTTGGGAGTGGGGATGTTCTTGGGACATTCAGGATTATGGTTGCTCTGGGGACATTTGGGAGTGGGGATGTTCTTGGGACACTCAGGATTATGGTTGCTCTGGGGACATTTGGGACCGGGGATGCTGTGGGGACATTTGGGACCAGGGATGTTCTGGGGACATTTGGGACTGGGAATACTCTGGGGACATTTGGGACTTGGGATGTTCTAGGAACACTCGGGACCGAGGATATTTTGGGAGGGGGATGCTCTGAAGATACTGATGGCCAGGAATGCTTTGGGAGCCCTTGCTCTTGGGGCTGGGGGTGCGCTGAGGACTCAGACTCGGGAGGTTCTGCACGCTGGAGAAACCATCACCCCGAGTGTGAACACCTTCAGGATTTTCCCCATGAGAAGCCTGTTTGGGATGTGCTCTGTCACCCTCTCCCTGCCCGCAGGTTCCCAGGGGGAGGCGGGACAACCTTCCCCCGCACATCTGCTCGCTGGCACACAGAGCCTACAGGAACCTGCTGATGCAGCGGCAGGACCAGGCCATCGTCCCCCTGGGGCACAGCGGGGCCGGCAGGACCCGGTGCTGCCAGAGCGCCCTGGAGTACCTGGTGGGCACGGCGGGCAGCCTGGACGGCAGGGTGTCAGGTATGGCAGGGTGTCAGGGATGGGCAGGGGTGGCACTGGGTGCTCCGTGCTGGGCAGAGGCAGCACACAGAGCCTGGGCAGGCTAGGGGCACACAGCCACACAAATGCTGACCCGATCTCTGCCGCCTGGGGTGGCTCCTAAGCAGCCGGTGTGCCACTGTCCCCGTCCCAGACTCAATGGATTTGCTGCTTTGATCAACACCAGCGTGAGCAGCGGCAGGGAATTACTCGAATGACTGCGGTGCTTGGGGCAGCGCTTTCCCACCTGCTCGGGTTACTGGTGACGCTGCTCTGCTCGGCAGGCAGTGGCTTCAGAGGGCAGGGTTGGATTTCAGAGCTCTCTCGGGCACACCGTGCTCTTGCAAAGGGCTGAGGGATGGCCTGGAACAGGCTGGGCAGGCTGGACAGGCTGGCAGGTCCCCTTCCTGTCAGTGGACACTCGGTGTGTGGTGCTGACCGCATGCCCAGGGCTGGGACAGACCCCGGGAGGAGCAGGCAGAGGTGAGGCAGGAGGAGACACGTCCTGCAGAGCTGCAGGGTAGCTCAGGGGGTCCTGCTGGTGGTTTTGCAGTGGAGAAGATCCAGGCAATGTTCACAGTCCTGGGAGCCTTTGGGTCGGTGACCACCAGCCACAGCAGCAGCTCCACGCGCTTCTCCATGGTCCTGTCGCTGGATTTCAGTGCCACTGGCCAGGTCACTGCTGCTCACCTCCAGGTACCTGTCACCTGCTGAGACGGGAGGGCTGTGGCTGAAAATGGGGGTCCTTGGGGTGGGGATGAGCCACCCCTGTGCTGCACTTCCCAGCCAGGCTGGGCAGGAGGAGTGATGCTCTGCTCCCTGCTCTGCTCCCTGCTCTGCTCCCTGCTCTGCTCCCTGCTCCTCCTAAACCAGAGGTGCCCAAATAACCCCTGAGAAAAAGCTCTGTCAGCAGCGTGGCAGGGTCCCCCAGCCTGTGCCTGTCCCTGGCAGGGAGCTCGGAGCAGTGCTGGGATGAAATGTTGATGAGGAAATGTATAATTCAGTGTTTCATTAGCAGCACCTCACGGCCGCCTGGAGCTGAGCCTCAGAGGGCTTTTATCACCGTCAGGGCTCTTATCAAAGGCTCTTTAATCAGAGCTGCCCGTGTCCCTGGGCCTTGTCTGAGAGAGGAGAGGGCTGGAGCCTTGTCTGCTCCTGGGGAGCACCAGGGCTTCCCACTGCTGGCCCTGCTCTGCCCTGGACACCCATGGGGAGCTGGTGGAGCTGTCCTTGTGCAGAATGTCCCCAATAGTGCCACCACAGCCACCCTGGCCTGTCCATGGGACAGTCTGGGCTGGGCACCCCCAGCTCTGCAGACTCATTGCTGGCTCCAGTGCTGGCACTGAACACCTTTGGGCTACATCTGGAGCCCAGGGAGTGACTTTTCCCAATCTCTGCTGGGGCCATGGCACTGCCCAGACCTCTGGAAGCTCAGAGGGACCGTGGGCGTTGCTTTCATGCTCTGAAGTTGCTCCTTGATTCCTGGATCATGATTCAGCTCTGGGTAGGAGGAGCAGCCCTCAAACCCAGCTGAGTCTCTGCAAGGAGAAATCCAGCCCCTCCTTGGCAGCTGCCAGGAGCATCTCCCCATCTCCCTGTCCCCTTTTCCTTCCCCAGACCTTGCTGCTGGAGAGGGCCCGCGTTGCCCAGCAGCCCGAAGGAGAGAGCAACTTCAACATCTTCCCACTGCTGCTGGCAGGGCTGGATGTGGCAGAGAGGTGGGTGTGAGGCTCCCACAGCCCCAGGCTGCCCAGGGATTCCCCATCCTGTACACCCAGATTCCCTCCATCAGTGGGGTTTTGAGAGCCCCTGTAAGAGATTGTGGGAGCAATTGCATTAATGGGATTTTCCATGAAATGAGGGAATTTCCTGGTGCTTTTTTGCTCCTCTACTAAAGCTGAAATTGGGGTGATAAAGGAGACAGAGGACCCTTTCCCTCTCACTTCTGGCTCCACCGAGGCTGTGTCCCTAGGAGAAGGCTCCTGGTGCACCAACTGATGTCCCTGTGTGGGGCAGTGCTGTGGTGGCCTGTCCCATCCAGGGACAGTGTCACCAGTGCT
>QUSF01000030.1:2329287-2361388 GCA_003676055.1 Chloebia gouldiae
GCTGGGGGTGCTGGAGCAGGAGCCAGGGAATGGGGAGGGTCGGGGTGGGTGAGGAGCTGCCGCAAGGGTGGAGCTGTTTCCATCAGTTTTAGGTGCTGGGAGTTATTTTTCCATCCCATTGCTGTGTGACTGGCACGTGGTCTGATCCCAGACTGGTTTGGGTTGGAAGGGGCCTTAAAGCTCATCCAGTTCCGTCCCTTGCCACGGAGAGGGAATATCCTCCTTCCACTAGCCCAGATTGCTCCAAACCCCAGGAACATCCTCCTTCCACTAGCCCAGATTGCTCCAAACCCCAGGAACATCCTCCTTCCACTAGCCCAGATTGCTCCAAACCCCGGGAATATCCTCCTTCCACTAGCCCAGATTGCTCCAAATCCCGGGAATATCCTCCTTCCACTAGCCCAGATTGCTCCAAGCCCCACCCAGCCTGACCTCGCTGTGCTCCCCTCCAGGTTTGACCTGCAGTTAGCCCAGGCCCTGGGGCAGTCTGCCTTTGAGAAGAGCCTCCGTGAAAAGCTGTCCCAGGAGAACACCAGCATCCGCTGGGAGATGGGCAAACTGCAGCAGAGCCTGGAGGTAAGAGGAGACCCCACTTTGCTGTGTTGGACCCAGTTTTGGTAGCAGCATTCATTACCTTTGCAATTAGAAGCAGAGGCAATCAGGAAACTTGATTCCAATGTCTCTCAGCACACTTCAGAGGGTTTAAATAACTTTCCCCTTCCAGAAGGGGTGTTGCTACATATGAGTGAGCCCCATCCCATGATTCAGCTAATCAGGGCCACCCCCATTTTCACTGGGGTCACCTGTGCTCTTCCTCACCCCCAGTCCCACCTTGGGGAAGGTGCTGCACCAAAAATGCCACTGTGGTGGCAGGGGCACGGCTGTTGGGGTGGAGGGAACCCCCAGGGCTGCTTCCAGCACCCCCAGGCAGCTGGGGCTGCAGGGAACCCACGGGGGACACCCAGGGGAGTGGGAAGGTGAGCTCAGGATCAAGAGGGAAAGGTGGGGATGGGGCTGCCCAACCCCAGCTGCTGCTCCAGGGGGTTGGGACGATGCCTTTGGGAACGCTGTGGGCTCTGAGAGTGCGGTGGGAGTGTTTGGGCTCTGACCCCCTCTCTGCTCAGCACAAGGAGGCCGAGGTGGCCAGGCTGGAGCAGCAGGTGGCCGTGCTGGCTGGCCGAGTGCAGGAGCTCAGCAGCCCCGGGGCCACAGACACAGTGCCTGCGCTCAAGAAGAAGCTCTGGGACCTGGAGGGCAGCGCTGCCGAGCAGAAGAAGGAGCTGGAGAGGCAAACGGCCGCCGTGGATCACCTGGAGCAGGTAATGTGGGGCTGGGGGGGCCGGGCTGTCTGTCCCCTCTGGGCACCTCGAGGCCAGCACCATCCTCGTCCCCTCGGCGCTGTGCATCATCTCTGGGTGTTTCAGGTCCACGAGAGGCTGGAGCTGGAGATCGAGAGGATGAAGCAGATCCACCAGAAGGAGCTGGAGGACAAGGACGAGGAGCTGGAGGACACGCAGAAGTCCTGCCAGAAGAGGGTAGGTCCTCGCTGGGTGGGTTTGATGCTGGGTGCTCCCCAAACCTCTCCATGTCCCCTGGAAAGGAGCTTTTCCAGGGGTCTGTGTTCCCAGGGAAGTGCTGGGGTGCTGCTTTCCCACCATCACCCTGGCATGAGCCCCAGTCACAGCCTGGGGGTGCAGACCAGGCTTTGGGTCAGGGGTGAGCCCCTGCCACGTTGGAGAGGCTGTTGGGGACATGTGTGAGAGCCACACGTGGTGCAGCACGTGGACCTGCTGCTCACATAGCACCAGAGTCAACCCCAGGGTGTCATGTTTGGGGATGATTTGCAGAAAATAGCCTTTCCTCAAGGCCCTGAGGTCGGTGGGTGCAAACAGGAATTCCAGAGCTGCAGGGGCATGTCTGGGTGTGCTTCAAACAACCCATCCTGTCCCCTGTGTCCTGCTAGTCCCTGGAGTGCTTCCTCTCTTCTGCACTGGCAGTGCCAGGGGTAGGAGGTGCTCCAGGGGACATGGCCCATTACTGGTCCCCAGGGCTGGCTGCAGGGACCTTGGTGCCCTCCCTCTCCTGGGGAATGCCAAACCCCCACTGTGGCAGTGGCTCTGCCCCGCTGGCACCTTGAGGGGTGGCCGGGCACTGAGCGTGGCTGGGTTTTTCTCCCACACAGCTCCGGCAGCTGGAGATGCAGCTGGAGCAGGAGCACGAGCAGAAGCAGATGGTGCTGCACGAGAAGCAGGACCTGGAAGGGCTCATTGGCACCTTGTGTGAGCAGGTAAGGGGGCAGTGCCCTCCCAGGGGCTGCGCTGTGGGCCATGCCCTGCCCTAAAAACAGGAGTGGGGATAAACAAGAGCAGCTGGAGCAGCAGCCTGGTGCTGGTGCACGTGCAGCTGCTCGTGGTGCTCTGTTCCTCCTCTCTGCCAAATGCCACCCAGCCACAGCAGGCACTGGGATCTGGAGGTGTTGGGGCAGCAGGGGTCACACAGAAGCTGCATGGTCCCACTAAGGACCCACAGAGGGGAATTGTTCCCTTTTGTATGGGAAAATTAATCCAAGCAGGGGAAGGTGTCTGCTTTTCCTTGGTGTTTCATGAGAGTCAAACTAGCACTGGAGTGCATCCAACTGCCTCAAAAAGCAGTTTATCCAATCCTGCTCGTTGCAAAGGAATTATATCCCAAGCACATGCGGTGAACAAATCATTTTTCTCTCTCTGATGAGTCTGTGGCAGCAACTGGAAAAAAGCACACCCAGTTCTGCTCCCGTTCAGTCAGCAGGTGAGGGGCTGGACTCAGCCTCCTTGGGCATCCCTTGGCATCACCTGGAGGCCATCCCAGAGCTCTGGTGACTGAGAGAGGTCCCACCTGGCCCTTTGCCCAGGCCTGAGGATGGCACCAGCTCAGTGTCACCATCTCCGTGGTGCTGCAGCCCAGGACACCCCAGAGCTCAGCCTGCAGGATCTGCCACATGTCCCCCCATGCCTCCTGCCCACCCTCATGCTGCCGTGTCCCAGTGCCACTCACCCTGGCACAGAAACCAAGCCCTGTGTCCTCTGGCTGTTGGCACAAGCTGGATTTCACCCTTTCACCAGCCCTGGCAGTCCTGTGAGTTCATCAAATGGGATGAATCTGGGATCTTTGCAGCACCAGAATGGGCAGAGTATTTCAAGCAGACACAAAATGTTCTGACAAGGCTTATCCAACACAACCCTCCTGCTCCTGGCTTAGAAAATGTTTAGGGAACTGTCACAATAAATAATGCTGTATCAAAGCAGGGGATTATCACAGCAGTCCAACATGATCTGCTTGTTCAGTGGAGGGGAGCTGAGATGGGTGAGGAGGCAGCAGGAGCTGGGGGGACAGGAGGAAAAGCCCCTTCTCCCTCCAGGACAGTCCCCAGGTGTTGTCCTGGCAGCCCCCAGCGCCCCAAGGGCAGACCTGGTGTAAGGGAAGGGGAGGTGAGGCCATGCAGCTGGGATTGCTGAGACACAGCCACAGCTTGGCAGCAGCTATTAAATCAAATCCTGGGCTGCAGTGGTGGGAGGGGGCAGCTGCTTCCAGCCGTGGCACCACATTTATCCCCTGTGGTTGTGTCCAGACCCTGAGCAACAGGAAAATGATGTGAGCAGTGTCCAGGATCCAGCTGGAGGGATGGCAGGGGAGCAGCAGTGGTGGTGCTGCAAACACCCTCTGGCTTGCAGAGGACAGTTCATTAAAAAATGGGAAGAAAACAGCCAACCCAGAAAACTAATTAAGGAAATGGAGATGCCAATGATTTCTTGTTCCAGCAAATTCCAGCCAGCTCTAAACCAGGCTACAAGGTCAAATCCACACAGTTGATTTTAGCCAGTGAATGGAAAATAGGAGAAGGAAGGGGTTTGAAACAAGAGCCGTGGAAAACAACCTAAATGGAAAATGTTCTTATACCTCAGTTACACTGAAATCAAGCACTGAAACCATGTCCCTGTTTATTTGGTGGCTTTCTAATTCCTTTATCCCTGTAACCATGGTTGCTCTCTCCCTCTCTCTGGGAGGGAGCGTAGAGGGTGGGTTTTGTAAGGTACTCCTTGTGGCTGTGTGGCCAGGCTGTCCCTCTGGCCAAAGGGGTGGCCACTGGGGAGGTTGTGACTCGTGCAGACCAGGGATGAGCAAATATTTTCAGAGGAACAGCTCTTTGGAGGGGAAAAGTATGGAACACCCTGGAGGGCGTTCAAGGAACATCGTAGCACTCCATGCTTCGCTGTAGTTGACCAAAATATCCCTAAAGCGAGTGGGGAACGCCTTGGGGTGAGGCAGAAAAGCCTGATGGAGGTTCCGGGGGGCCAGCAGGGCTCAGAGACCCCCTGTCCCCTCCCCAGATCGGCCACCGCGACTTCGACGTGGAGAAGCGGCTGCGGCGGGACCTGCGGAGGAGCCGCGCCCTCCTGGCCGATGTTCAGGGGCTGCTGGCGGCCCCGGCAGAGCCCGGGGGCAGCGCCCAGGAGCTGGAGCAGCTGCGCAAACAGGTAGGGAGGGAGCTGCGGGGAGCGTGCCCGGCTCCCCCGGTTTGGCTGAGCGCTGCCGCGCCGCCAGAGTCTCCTTGGAAAAGGAGCGCTTTCCCTGTAATTAAGCCGACGCTGGTGAAGTGGGTTTTTTTTTTTGCCTTTTTTCCCCGTTAATTACCTTCTGTTTGGCGCGTTTCTGCGCGTCTCCTACGGCCGGGCTGGGGCGGCGTTGCCATAGGGATGCTGGAAGCGGGAGAGGGATGGGGGGATTCGCCGTGGTTTGAGCTCAGCGGTGTTGAGAGACCTGGGCAGCGGCTCCAGCTCTGTGCCAGCTCTGTGCCACCACACTGGGGACATCCCCGAGCCCAGGGTGAGCTCTTAGTCCAGTGGGATGCCCTGCTGTGGGACAGGGGCACCACGGGGCTCTTTATCCCCTTGTGGGCCGTGTATTCCCAAGCGCCAAGCAGGGGACCAGCTAAAGCTGCTGGCCCTCTGAAACCACTCAGGAATGGATCTGTTCCACACATTTCCCCTGGAAATGAATGAATCTGGAGGCACGAGCAATCCCAGCAACATCCAAATATAATTGGGAGGGTCGTTGTGCATAAATAACAGCTGTGAGCAGCAGCTGTTCCCACCTGTGCTGAGGGAGATGGGGAAGGTGAGCTGGGCCTGATGGAGCTGGAGGTGTGTCCATGCCCTTACCTGGATGTCCAGGGCAGGAGATGGCCATGGCTGGGACAGGCCACAGTGGGGAATGGCCATTTTTTGCACTCTTGTGTTGTTAAATATTATTGACCCAGTGCTGTAGTGCTGGGCTTCATTAATCCCCCAATGTTTCTCAATCCCTAAATGTTTCCCAAATCCCACTGCCCCTGTTTTTTTTTTTTTTTTCCCAGTCCCTGGTGGGAGAGAAATGTGGCAGGGCCCTGCCCTCAGGTGCCTTCATGTGCTGATCTGAGGGACTTACACTGGTGCTGAGGTGCTTCCTCTGCCCATCCCGTGCCCATCCCTTTGTGCCCAGCCCTGTCTCTCTGGGCAATAATGCCCAGTTCACTTGGGGAACAGAGCTGGGGAAGTAAATCTTTACTCCAGAGAGTAAAGTCATGGAAAGAGCAGCTGAAGGACCTGAGGGGGCTCAGCCTGGGGAAAAAGAGGCTCAGAGGGGACCTTGTGGCTCTGCACAAATCCCTGACAGGAGGGGACAGCCTGGGGGGTCGGGCTCTGCTCCCAGGGAACAGGGACAGGAGGAAAAGAAACTGCATCAAACTGTGCCAGGGGAGGGTCAGGTTGGACATCAGGAGGAATTTCCTCATGGAAAGGGTGGTCAGGGACTGGAAGGGGCTGCCCAGGGAGGTTTGGATTCCCCATCCCTGGAGGTGTCCAAGCAATTCCTGGACGTGGCACTCAGTGCTCTGGGCTGGTGACAAGGTGGGGATCGGGCACAGTCTGGACTTGATGACATTGGAAGACTTTTCCAACCTTTATGACTCTGGGATTCTGGGATTCTTGCTCCCTGCACACCCCAGTTCTCACAGCAAGGTCACTCTCTGTCCCTGTGGTTCCATTCAGCTCCCTCACTCCATGGCCTGTGCTTGCCTCCCTTGTGTTTGAAGAAAAGCAAACAGCCTGGATTTTGGGAATGTGGAATTTTTGCTGTGCCACCAACACTGAGACTCTGCTTGTGTTTAAAATGCCACATGATTATTCTGTCCTTTAAACTGAAACAATTTCTAATGGCATTCATGACGACTTTCTCAAAAGCCAATGCATCCTACCACCAGCCCACGGACCTGCACGAGAAGAAAAACTTTGCTAAAATGCTACATTTCCGTTAATCAAAATCCATATGGCTGGAAGTGCAGCATTGTTTCTTAATAAGGCTGAGGCATCCATTTTATGCAGGTATTTAACAGATGGTGTTCACAGCAAACTAATGTTGTTCCACACTTCATACATTATGCATTTTTTGGGGGGGAATTTCAATTTATTCTTCCCAAGTGGGAAAATTCCATTACACAAAGTGAATTGGAAGCTGATGTTTAATGAGGGGTCCTGGAGATGCTTTTCTGCCTGATGGAACTATCAGGGATTTGGTGGGAATTGTGGCAGGAAGAGGCCAGTCCATGATTGTGGATGCAGCTGTTTCTGGAGCAGCTGGACAGGTGGGAAAGGCCATAAAACCAGGAGCTGATCTGAGTGGCATCTTCAACTCATCCCAACAAAGCACAGAGACTTTTTTACAGCTGATGGAAGAAAGTTCTTCCTTCTCGAATGAGAGGTCTCAATCTCCCCAGACAGTGGAGCAGTGGAGGCAAGTGAGCTGAGGATTGCTCCAGTTATAGTATTCCATTACTCCCCCCACCTTTTTTTTTTTTTTTTTTTTTTTGAGGACGAGAGTTAAAAAAGAAAGTTTAAAAAAATTTCTCAAACTCTCCCCATGGTGTGCAGCTTTTGCTGTTGCTCCCTGGAATTCCAAAGGGAAACCAGGACCAGGCCACAGGAAATCAGCAGTGAGCAGAGGGGTTTATTTTACTTTTTTCATAGAGAAAAGAAAGAAACCCCAACAAGCAGGGAGGGGAAGGAACTGGATGTTCAGGTACAGCCTACGACAACTCCTCCGCCCAGGCAAGGGGGGAGATTTTGGGATGACGCTGCAGCTTCCAGATGTTTACAGCCCATTGAAGATTGTTGTGATCTTAATGGCTGAGCTGTAAAACCCGAGAGCAAATTAGCGTTTATAAATGGGATCTTCCACGTGTATTTGCAAATGCAATTTACCCCACGTGGAAAAGCCCATTTGCAAACCCCCGAATCATGAATTGCTCTAATCAGGAATTACATGTAATTCACATAATTTTGCAAATTAATGATCTCAGCTCTACCTCGCCGAGGAAGAGGGAGGATGTGCCATCGAGGCTGCTGGACTCACCAGGACATTCAGTGGTGTTGGGATCTGTCCTGGGAGGTGCCAAGGAAGCTTTGCTTGCCCTGTAAAGCAGGAGCAGCCAAGCTGAGGAGCAGCACGGGTTTAAAAGGTGGAGATTCTGTGTTCTTCAGCAGGGAAAAACGCTCTGTGGAAGTGGAAATGAACGTGGCTGTGTGGCACGGGGGCAAGCACCATCAGCATGTGGTTTCTGCTCCTTTAATGCTGATCCCGTGCAACTTTTCCCAGCTGGAAGAGAGTGAAGCCAAGTGTGCAGAGGCTCAGAGATCCCAGCAGACAGCAGCCCTGGAGCTGGAGAACCTGCACACGGAGCTGGAGACCCTCAGCAGAAGCAAAACCCTGGTGGGTTCCTGGAGCTGTTCCAGGGCAGGGCAGGTGGGAGGGCACAGTCCCACCTCGGGGAGGGGGGTTTGGCAGCAATCTGCTGCTCTGCTAAATCAGCCATTACCAGAGCGTTTAATAAATCACCTCGCAGTGTTAATTACACCGTGGAGGATATTTCCAATATGTCCCAGCGTATTTGCTAAGTCTCCAAGGATATTCCTCATTAAATCACCTGGAGTGTTTGGAAAAAACAGCCCCCGGGTGATTCAATGGGTGGACAAAATTCCTGCAAGGGAGCAGCATCCCACGGTCCTGCTGTGCCTCTCTGATGGGCTGGAGGCTGTCAGCAGCACATCCCAGAGGGGATTTGGTGGGATCCATGAACCTGTGGTGCTGTGGATCCTCCTGCAGGTGGACGAGCAGCTGTTCCAGCTGCAGCATGAGAGAGCCGACCTGCTGAAACGCATCGATGAGGACCAGGAAGACCTGAACGAGCTCATGGAGAAGCACAAAGCTCTGATTGCCCAGGTAGGAGCTGGGGCAGCGTCTCCAACCCTGTGAGGGCTTTCAGAAAGCCCTGCAGGCTGGCACAGAGCAGGTGGTGGCCCCTGAGGGTGCACAGAGGGGTGAGGACCCCAGGACAGAGATGCTGCGAGGAGGAAGGGAAGGTTCACAACACCAGCTCCTCTCACCTGCAGTTTCTGATCTTCTTTCAAGAGGTGTTTTTCCTTTAGTTTTAACACTTGGGGAATCCTACAGCTGTCCCTCTGCATTGCTTTGATTCTTCTTTTCGCCATTTTCTCCTGCAGAAGTTAAAAATTGCTGTCAGACAGCCCTGGGGCTTTCAGTGCCATATCCAAACTATGTCAGGCTCTCCCAAAGTATTTTCCTGGGAGCTGAGGGACCCCAAAACTCCCATGGGAGAGGGGCAGGCTGGCCAGGCTGAGAATCCACACCTTGAAGAGGTGATAGGGATCCAGGTGTCTGGAACCAGGACAACTCAATTTCTGTCCCAATCCGCAAAAACTTGTTTTAAAATTAGGGGAGCTACAGTGAGCTGGGAGAATGAGGCTCCATCAGGAGTATATCACTGTCCCAGTGGCAGGAGGTTCTCTGCTCTGAGCCCTGCTGCTCCCACTTCAAAATTTCTGTTTCTGCAGTCGGCCACAGACATCGCTCAGATCCGGGAGCTGCAGATGCAGGTGGAGGATGTGAAGAAAGAAAAGCAGAGCCTGCAGGAGAAGGTAATTCCTGCAGGAGAGGGTAATTCCTGCCCAGCCTGTGGCATCCCTGCTGAGGAGTGGGACCTCTTTAGGATGGAGAAATCTTTTCCTGGCAGAGTTCTTGGCATTCACAGCCTGGCTTCTCCCTCTCCCTGGCTGAACTGCCATGGGCTGACCCTGGGGCTGCCCTGAGGTGGGCACCAGCAGGGGCTGCACCCCCTCGCCTCTGTGGCTGTGCCAACCCTCCTGGAGTGAGGGATTTAATTTTAAACACATGAGTAATCCCATTAAGTTAAGTGCTTTACTGGAGCGTGGCTAAGCTGCCCAGGAATCAGAAGCAGGACTCGCTCCCTCCGAGGTGGAGCGGGTGGTGCTTTGGAGATAGGCCGGATAAAAGGAGACAA
Organism: Chloebia gouldiae; assembly: GCA_003676055.1. NCBI lineage: Eukaryota > Metazoa > Chordata > Aves > Passeriformes > Passeridae > Chloebia > Chloebia gouldiae. The sequence goes on from QUSF01000030.1 coordinate 2,338,679, forward strand.
ATTCCCCCAGTTTTAGGTCAAATTCAAAATCTGAACCCGAGCTGTACCGGGATCACTAAAAGGGCAGTCTCCTTTGGAGATCTCAGTGTAAGAACTGAGGAAACATCTTGGTCCAGGCAGCTTTCCACAACGACTGTGAATTTTTACGCCTGCAAAGAGTCTGTGAGAAGAGAAAAGCAAAGGAGCCCCAGCCACGTGTCCCTGGTTCTCCATTCAAAGCCACACACGGGTGTCAGGCCTGTTCTGTGTGCCTTTAACTGCAGGGAATTCTTTGGGAAGGGAGGGAAATGCTTGGCCTCATCACCTCAGGGGCTAGGAGAGACCCCCAGTGCGTGTGAGGGATTGGGGAGGGGATCAGCAGAGGGGTGCAGCAGAGGGGATCAGCAGAGGGGTCCAGCAGAGGGGATCAGCAGAGGGGTCCAGCAGAGGGGTCCAGCAGAGGAGATCAGTAAAGGGGCTCAGCAGAGGGGCTCAGCAGAGGGGCTGGGGGATGCTGACACAGCCCCTGCTCTCCCAGCTGCAGGCAGCTCAGGCCAGGGCAGCACAGCTGGAGCAGTGCCCGGCCGAGCGCTCCATCGTCAGCCGGCAGGAAGCTCGGATCCGGGACCTGGAGAGCCAGCTGGACTTCCAGGCCGTGCAGATGAAGCGCTTCGAGGTACCCCCTCCTCACCTGTCACCTCACCCGTGGGGTCAGGAGCACCTGGGAAGGGCTGGGAGGGATCAGTGGGGGCTGGGGCAGCCCAGGTGGTTCGTGGCACTGCTGCTCTCCCTGCGTGGGGGTTTCTGACAGGCAGCAGAGGCTCGGTGCTCGCAGGGAGGTTCCCAGCACCTCACCTTCCCCTCACGCCCCAGGTGCTGGTGCTGCGCCTGCGGGACAGCATCATCCAGATGGGAGAGGAGCTGGAGAAGGCGGCCGAGTCGGAGGCAAGGGAGAAGGAGAACACCAGGTACTACCAGAGGAGGATGGAGGAGATGAAGGCTGACATGGACGAGCTGGTGCAGAGGGAGCTGGAGTCCAGCCGCCGGCGCATGGAGCTGGTGAGGGCGTGTTCCTCCCGGGGTTTGGGTGGTCCCATGGCCACAGGGGTTTGCTGCAGATGGAGGTGACCCCTCATAACCCCTGGGCTGGTCTGAGGGCTCCAGAAAAGTCATTTTTGTGTGGTCCTTCGTGGTCCTGGGCTGCTCCTCTAGGAGGGCAAGGAATTGCTTTGCATCTCTCTGCAGCCCCAAAGCATTGAACCAAAGCTGTCCTTGGGGAGCCTCATGTTCCCTTTCTCTGTGGTTGGTCTGGGAGCCTGGACAGTCACTCTGCTCCATGTTTTTTTTTGTGGGAAGGAGGTGGCCTTTCCTGCCCTGCTTGCAGTTCACGTGTGGACGTGGCACTTGGGGATGTGGTTTAGTGCTGGATTGGCAGTGCTGGGGTCACAGTGTGACTGATGATCTTGGAGGTATTTCCATCCTAGATGAATCCATGATTCCAAGTTGCTCAGGTCATTCCTGCAGCTCCTCATGCTGGTTCTCCTCATGCCAGGCAGAACCACGGTGGGTGGGAAATGCCCTGGCCCTGCAGCAGCCCCCAAGTGCTGAGTGCTGGCTGCAGGGCTGGGTGTGCCAGCCTCAGGCCAAGCACCAGCTCCTCCTGGAGCTCCTGGCTTTGCCAAACCACCCCCCTGGCTGCAGCTCAGACAGTGCCAACCAGCAGCTAAACTCACTCTGATCAAGCAGAGCCCCAGCTGGCTTTGGAGAGCAGTAAAAATAGATTCACCTTCACTTCCCAGCCCTTTTCCAGAGTCTCTTTTCATGTTGTTTCTTCCAGTAATCCAAGGGAAAGCCTCACTCCCGGGTGGTAATTGAAAGATATTGCACTTCTGCTGGCAGCAGGGCTGAATTAGGAGCAGTTATTTTATCAATAATCTTTTAGTTAGCAATCAAGGAGATCTCAGGATTTATTCTGCCCCGAGGCTGCCAGCCTTCCTGAGGGGAATGGTGTGAATGATTCCCAATCCTCTGCCTGCACCAGGGTCAGGCTTTGCCCTGCCTGCTCTGGCTGCCAGAGCAGCCTCCTCTGGGCATGGAATCTCTGATGCTCTGCAGAACCATGAGAGGTGGAGTGAGAGGCTCTGCTGAGGTGCCATGGGCATTCTGGGCTCCCTGATCCCTGTGGGTCCCTGTGGGTCCCTGATCCCTGTGGGTCCCTGTGGGTCCCTGATCCCTGTGGGTCCCTGATCCCTGTGGGTCCCTGTGGGTCCCTGAGGCTGTGGGTGCTGTGCCATTGGGTGTTTGCTGCAGCTCTGCTGGATGGGCAGTGTTTGGAACATGGATGCTCTGGCTGTTGGGATGGGGGTGGGTTCTTTTTGCTGTATTTTTGGCGTTGTGCCTATATTTTTAGAAGCTTTCTGAATGTTTCATATGGGGATGTGAGCGATGGGTGAAGGAAGGTACAGGAACCTCTTTGCACTCTTGTGTTCTCCCAGATAAAGCGTGCAAAGAGGTCTGGAAGGGATTTTTGAGGCGCCTCCCTCAAATAAGACACAAAACCCTGTAAACAGCTGAGCTTGTGCGGCAGGACTGAGGGCTCTGGGTTTATCCAGGCACTCAGATATTTGGGGTCATCTGGCATCTGCAGGAGAGAGGAGCAGCTGGGCTCCCCCATCCCAGCTTTCCCATGGTGATTGCTGCATGGGAACTGGCTCCAGGGACTGCTGTGACATTCCTAGGAGCAGAGGCATCCCCCAGACTGTGTGTCCTCTTAAGAGCTCTTAAATAAAACATGGGGCAGAGCTGTGATCGAGGAGCCCAGCCCAGCTTGTCGGGAGCCTGGTGAGGAGCATCAATAGTTAATAGAAAGCCACTTATGGCTCTGCTCCTGCTAAATCCCCCATCAATTATAAATCCAGCCTGAATTATTCACTTGACATTACTTAAGTCATGCTCTGCTCCTAACAATTTTTGAAAAAATTATTTAAATACACGGTGGTGAGGTTGTGGACTTACCACACACTGTTGAGGTTTAAAGGGGGGTGTTGAAGAGACAAATTCCTGGCAGAGACTGGGTTAAAAATCCTGGTTTGTTTCAGAGCTGCCTGCTTGTAGATATATATATACACATAGCATATATATATATGCACACACACATATATATATATATATATATACACATACACAATATACAGAATAGAAGGTATTTTGTTCTCACAGTGGAAAATCCCATGCCACCATCCCTAGCCAGGTTTAGGGCATCTATTCCATCCCTCCTTCTTTTCCCACCCAGTTTAGGGCAGTTGTGGGGCAGCCTTGTGCCATTCAGCAGGAACACCCAGTGAGGAGCAGGGATGAGAGCTGGCTGCCAGGCAGATGGCTCTGCCTCATGAATTCTGTAAGAAGGATGGGTTTTGAACACTTTCCAAGCATGTTTGGTAATGATGGGGGTAGGACTTGGCCCTGCCGGACTCTCTTTGCTCTGGCTGCACATCCTGGGTTTCCTCCCTGGAGCTGGAGCTCCTCTTCCAATAAAATCTGGATCCCAGCCTGCAGCAGCTCCTCGTTTCTCAGCTGCTGTGTTGACACCCAGAGCCTGACAGGCCAGCCCCAGCCTCCTGGTGTCCTCAGACCATAGCAGAGTCATGGTGAGGAGGCAGGGATGGATTTCCAGCTTGGGGAGCTTAAACCCAAGCCTGGCTCTCTGGGGGTTTTGTTTTGTTGGTTTTTTTTTGGTGGAAATTTTGGGATTTTTGTGGTGGGTTTTTTTTTGTTTGGCTTTTTTTTTAGGGGGCTTTTTGTTTTGTTTTGGGTTTTTTTTTGTTTGTTTTTTTTTTGTGTGTGTGTTTTTGGGGGTTTTTTTGTGGGTTTTTTTTTTTTTGTGGTTTTTTTTTTTTTTTTTTTGCTTTTTTTTTTGATGCTTCCAATGAACTTAAGAAGCCAAGTCTTTGAGAAAGTGTAAGGACAATTATCATCAAAGGCAGCCGGTCCTTAGAGGTGAGGGCGGGTGATGGAGGAGCCAGGAGAGAAAGCTCGGCTGCGAATGCGCTAATTAGGGCTTCTGTGATTCTGCTTTGCCATTAAAAGAGTAAATTCCTCAGGAATCCATCAGCTGCTCACACACCAATTACACGGTGCTCACCCCATCTCGCTCCAGCCTTCAACTGCGCAAATTTTGTCACTTCAAACTTTCCGAGAGCCCCGCGAGTTAACGGCTTAATTAAAAATAATAATGATGGATGAATTCCGCAGGTGCACGCTAAGTTATTAGAAGAAAAGCGATCCAAGTTGGGCTAATTGGATTACACTTGACTCGAGGTGGATGGGAGCGAGCAAAGGTGGTGTTGTCACAGCAGAACCACAAACTAAAATACGAGGTGGTGACAAGGACGTGGTGCTGGCCTGGGAATCCTTTGAAGTCCCACGGCTCGTTTCGTTTATCTCCTTTTAACTTCCCTTCAAATAATTCTGAGACAAAATTAGTGGGGGGGAAAAAAAAGCCTCTAAAAGAGAAGATGGTTTAGAAATCCCCTTCCATGAGGGATGTGCAGAGTCTTTTCAGGAGTCCAGCTGAGAGCAGCTCCCTGTGGGTTTGACGAGTGCCAGGCATCACTGAGTGAGCTCCTGTCCCCTTGTCTTTGGGAAACCTTTAATCCAGGCTCCCTGTCAGCAGGAATCAACCTCAGCCTTCTAAAATCATGGTTTCTGACCCACCAGCACAGCCAGTCCTTTGCTCTGGGGCAATATCTCCCACAGTGTGAATGGGAGAATCTGGTTTAGAAATGTATTCAGAACCAGGCAGAATGTATATTTTATTTATTGGTGATAAAATATACATCAGCCAGGGGCTCTGAGCTGGTCAGGCTGGTCCTGCTGTGTATGTCTGACTGGTTTGGTGGAACCAGCCAGAGATGCTGCTGCCAAAAGGGCTTTAAGAGCAGAGGATGCTCCTTTTAGCCCCTCAGGTTCATGGTGCAGATTGCCCAATAATACGAGCTTCCCCCTTTATTTCTCTCCTATTTTCTGCTCAGAGGAAACAAAAAGCCAGCTCTGCCCAGTGTGAGGGTGTCAGTTCTCAGCCCAGGGACACTGTGAAAAGAGAAAAGCCTCTTGGATTTACATTTAGATAGAAACAACTTGTGTCAAAGGTGCCCAGCAGCTCCCTGGGTGCCAGGGGCCTGGTGCTGGGATGGGCCTTGTCAATTTGTGTTATGCAGACAGTATTTCTCCCTCTGAAATGGAATAATTTTGGCAAAATTATTCCTTTCCTTGAGAAAATTGTAGGGTATAGAGAAAAGCATGAGGTGTCTCTGTGGATGAGATTTGGGACAGTGGGGATGTGGGGTTGAGCAGTGTCAGCTCTGTTTTCTGCCTCACATTCAAACCACCCCTCGGGTGACCTGAGGGTCACCCCAGTGCCCTGCAGGTCCCCCTCCCGAGGCCACCAGTGTGGGTGCCACAAAATGTGGGTGTCAGGGATGTCCTGGGGGTGGCAGGTGCAGCCCCAGCTCAGCAGCAGCACCTGGGGTGGTCCCTTTCCTCTCAGGGTCATGCAGAAGGTGGCGAGGTCAGGGGGGACCCCACCAGCCAGGGGGACCCCTCCAGCCCCCAGGACATTCTGTTTGCTGCTCCCACAGCCATCCCAGGGGATTTCTCTGTCCATGGCCAGAGGAAGTGGGTTTGGGGTGCTGGCAGGGGGATACTGTTCCGTGCCTCCCTGCCCATCCCTGTTAACAAGGGCAGAACAGAGGAGTGGAATTAAATGCAGCCACTGAACCATATTTAATTTGTGCCATAGCCTGGAGATGAGGAGCTGGGTCAATAGAGACTCTTACCAGCCTCTGGAAGGGCTCAGCTCTTTATCAGGCAGCAGTTCCACTCCCTGCTCCTGCAGTCCCAAACACTGAACCCAGGCATGTGGGCACCCAGAGCTGGGGGCTCTTTTCTCCTCTCAGGGTTGGAGGAGAAAAGGGCTCTGCCCTGTTCTGAGTCCTGGAGGTCCTTGATGAAACACTTCCCTTGATGAAACAGCTCCTTTCACCTTCTGCCCGAGCCAGGAGGGAAGTGGAGGGCTTGGAAACACCAAGTTTCAGAAAACTTCTCATCAGCACGGCGCTTTTCCCCAGTGCCAGCGTGTCCCGGGAGCCGCTGTGTGACCCAAGCAGGGCTGTTTCTTTTTGTGTGTTGATGAACTGAGATGCTTTTCCCTTGGGGCCTGTGTGCCTGGTGATTCCAGGCCTTGCATTATTTACTGTGACAGTGTGCCAGCTCCTGTGCCGTGGCCTGTCGCAAGGCATCCCTCACCTTGTCACCGCTGCCACGGCGATTTCACAGCTGGCAGCTTCAATCACCGTGGGTCTGCTGCTCCCTCCTCTCTGCCCTGTGATGGCTTAGGAGCAGCAGGAAGGGTTCCTTCCCAGCTGGAATGTGGTGAGCGTGGGTGCAGGGCCAGGCTGGTGCCCTTGGCGTGCAAGGTGGGTGATGCTGGTCCATGGAGCCGTGTGGGTCGTGTCACATTGTGAATCCTGGAATGGTTTGGGCTGCAGGGACCTCAGAGCTCATCCTGTCCCACCCCTGCCACGGGCAGGGACACCTTCCACTAGCCCAGGTTGCTCCATGACACATCCAGCCTGGTCTGGGACACTTCCAGGATGGAGCAGCCACAGCTTCTCTGAGCACCCTGTGCCAGGGCCTCCCCACCCTCACAGGGAAGGATTTCCTCCCAATATCCCATCCATCCCTGTCCTCTGGCAGTGGGCAGTCATTCCCTGTGTCCTGTCACTCTGTGCCCTTATCCAAAATTCCTCTCCAGCTCTCCTGGAGCCTCTTTAAGCACTGAAAGGTGCTGGAAAATGCCGTTTATGTTCACAGACCCCACAGGGCACGGTGCAGCTAACCAGCCCCGACAGGCACTGGGAGCACTGGGGTGGGGGTGGGATGGTTTAGCAGTCACCCCGCTCGCAGCTCAGGTGCAGACCCTCACCTGGTGTCCCCTGTGCAGGAGCAGCAGCTGGCAGAGCTGGCAGAGGTGAGGCAGGTGCTGCAGGCTGACCTGGGCACCTCCATCCGCCGCATCGCAGACCTGCAGGTGGCCCTGGAGGGGCTGCGCGACAGCGACGACAGCGAGGACAGGTGAGGAACGGGCTGGGGGGGAGCTGGGGGGCTCAGCTGCTCTCTGCCAGGGTCCTTTCACATCCTCATCCTCACCTGTTTGCGCTCCGTGTATGAGCAACAAACTTGGTGTTAATGGAAGGTTTCATGGAAAGTGTCACTCATTAAATCATTCTGGGTGGCCCAGCTTTAAACGGTGCAAAAAGGGTGGGAAGAGCCCCATTTGTACAGCAGGTCCTTGGCAGCAGTTTGTTGGTGCCCCAGTGCTGGGTTTATTGAGTGAAAATCCTGCTTTGATCATCCCCAGGAGCTGGAGGAGCCAGTGAAACTGGGTGATTGGGTAGAGGGTTTTACTAGGAAAAAAAAATGAAGAAAGAATTCCAGTGCATTTTTCAGGTGTTATTTCTAAAGCCCTTCAATTTTCCCCTCTGCCACACAGCTAAAGGGGCATCATGACAAATGGAGACAAAACAGAGAAATGAGTTTAAAAGGAAAAAAAAAAAAAAAGAAAAAGCTGAGGTGTGCTTGTCACCACTTGCTCTTGCTCTGTGTGCTGATTAAACCAGGGAAGGGTGAGATAGAAACTGTGAGCTTAGACACTCTCTGCTCCAGGAGAGACAGAGAGTGATTGACTCTGTTGAGGCAGGACGGTATGAAATGACTCCAGATCAGAAGGTGAGAGAGTAGAACTCTGATTTATTTAAAATACACCACTCTTTTTATAGAGAGCTTAGTCCAAACCAATTCTATTGGACCTAGAGTGAAAACAACTCACCCCATTGGTGTGCAGAGAATAAAGCACAGTGGCAGAACTTATCTATAAACAATGTGAACAACAAGAGAGATAAAGAATTATTTACATTCTTTTCCAACAGTTTCCCAGGCTTCTGCCTGGTTAGAAACCTTCGTTTTCTCTCTGACTGAACTGAGAATACTCACAAGTGATGCCAGGAGATGATGCTGCCAAAGGACAGAGCCTGTGCTTCTGTCACAGCTCATGGGGCACCAGCTGCTGCACCGAGGGGTTATCAGCCTGTGTCTGCTGCAGCTGGCATCCAGATGTGCTGGTGTTGTGTGCCCCATGCCCATCGACCCACTCCCGTTCCCTGGGAGCTCTGGCTCTTATCCCGAGGGATGCTTCCACTCCTCTGGGCTGTGCTTTGACAGATGATCTGTGGCTTTGAAGGAAAACTGAGATCCTAAAGGATTTCATCCACCACACCTGGTCTGGGGGCTCCTGGTGGGTGGGCTGGGGTAGCTCTGGCTCTGGGGCAGCCCAGGGGTGCACAGGGCCCAGTGGGGTACCCTGGGTGACTGCAGTTCCAGCCCTGGGGAAGTCCCAGGTGTGTAGGGCTCTCTGTGGGGTCACAGCAGCTCTGTCACTGCAGCTCCAGCCCCAGGCAGTGCAGGGTTTTCCTGCCCAAGGTCTACAGGGCACTTGCAGCTTGAGGAAATAATGATTGGCAGCAACAATGGTACAAGCACCAAGCTGCCTGGAAATGTTTCTTTTCCCTGTGCTGGTGCCACAAACCAGCCCGAGCAGAGCCCAGCAGCTGGAGCTGCTGTGGTGGAGGTGTGAAGACCACCAGAGTGAGCCACAACCCCTCGTGCCTGCGCCCGCAGAGCTGACAGGTCTCTCCTGTCCCCTCAGGGATGCCTGCTCCACTGTGGGCTCCGTGCTCAGCCTGGAGCCCGCGGAGAGCGTCAAGTCCTGGCCGAGCTCCTCCTCAGGCTGGACGTCCCTGGCGGGTTCCAGCGCGGCCGGCAGCGTTTCTGCACCGTCCGTCGGCAGCCGCAGCGCCCAGAGCCTCAGGTGAGGGACCCCCAGCCCATCCTGGGTGTGCTGGGGGGTGCTGAGATGTGGGGGCTTCCTCTGGGCTCTCTTGGGACGTGCAGAACGGAGCTCGGAGGGACCTGTGGTGTTTAAGGTCGAAATACCAAATCGAGGGAGGCAGTCACTGCCACGCCAGGATCAGTGAAACACCAGATGAAAGTCACTACATCAAAAACATGCTTCAAGCAGGAAAATATGCCTTGATGTATTCTCTGGAGATAATTTAAAGAGGCAATGCAGCCTATTTGAGGATTTGTATGCCATATGCTCGCTGCTGGGGGAGAGGGATGTGTTTTTGCTGTTCTAATATCAAATATGTTAATTTTTGATGGTGATGCTGATGGGCTGGGAGAGAGTTGGAGGGGGATCCAAGCACCTGCACATCCCAAATGTCCCTGATTTGCTCTGTGGGTGCCCAGGTGCCTGTCCTGCATTAGTGCCCATCAGAGGGACCACCCAGTCCAGAGAAAAACCCCTTTTCTGTGTCATAGAGAAATTTGTGTTTCATGTGTGAAACAATCACGTGGCTTGAGTTTGGAAAAGCTCTGTAAATCAGGGTCTGGGGCTGCATTGTGGAGGGAGGTGGTGAGGATGGAGGAGGGCGTCAGATCCCCTTGGAGGTTTGTGAGGGCCGAGATGGAGCAGGGATGGAGTCCTGGGGTAGGGAGCAGGGTGGGTTCCAGAGAGCATCCTCCCCCTGTAGAGAAGATGGAAAAGGTGCCAACCATCCAAACTCGGGGTGGGCAGGGCTGGCAGTGCCCCTGCTTGCAGCCCCTGTGATTTGGGGCCTCCCCACGCTGCTTCCCCAGGGATGGTATCTCAGGACATGCATCACTACTTTTAAAGTTTTTCTCCCCATAACCAGGCTGGGTGCCAGGCTGAGGCTGGGCACATCTCGCTGCAGCTCCCTCCTGCTCCCTGCAGGTGTGTAGGAGCTGCTCCAAGGTGACAGGATTTGTCAGGGTTGTGCAGCACTGCAGACATTAGTGTTAATCTCCCTGCTCTGATTCTGGAGAGCTCCGTCCCCACCTGCCTTGTACAGGAGAATCGCTGTTGTCAGAAATGATGTTCTGAAGAGCAATTCCCCTGCAGGAAACACCCTGGGTGAGCTGGAGCACTCTGGGGAGGTACAAGGCAGGGTTTAAGAGCAGTCAGGCAGGGCAGAGACCTGTGGGGAGATCATAGAATCCTGGAATGGTTTGGGCTAGTAGGGACCTTAAAAATCATCTCATTCCAGCTCCCTGCCATGGGCAGGGACATCTTCCATAGACCAGAGATGAGTGGGAGCCCTGAGAGCAGTGGGCTGAGCTCACTGGGACCCTGCACAATAAATAAGGACCTTCCTAAGTGCTGCTGAGGAGACCTTTGTCCAAATGACCCAACTCTGATCATTAATGACTGACAGAAAAACAGGCATTGTGGCTAATATTTTATTTCTGAGCTGAAACATCGTGGGTTTATAGTAGAAGATATGCAGGCTTTCAGATTTGACATCAGGAGGAATTTCCTCTTGGAAAGGGTGGTCAGGCCTTGGAAGGGGCTGCCCAGGGAGGTTTGGAGTGCCCATCCCTAAGGAAGGTGGCACTCAGTGCTCTGGGCTAAGTGACAAGGTGGGGTTTGGTCACAGGTTGAACTCAGTAGTCCAGGATTCCTTTCCAACCTCAGTGATTCTGGAATTCGGGGGTTTGCTGGGCTGCCTGTGGCCCTTGTGAAAAGCAAATTGTCCTGAGCCTTGGGCACCGTGTGACCACCACCCTCTGTCCTGGGGATGGGAAGGGGCAAATTCAGGTGCTGGTGTGGGAGCTGTGTTTGGCTGCAGCTCGTCTAAGATGGAAATAGAGCGACGAGGGGATGAAATGCAAACAAACAGGAGACGAGACTGGAGGTAATAAAAATGAGATCAGGGAAACGAGCTCTTCCTTATTAAGATTCCTTTGTCTTACACAAGCTCCCAGTAATGAAAAATGAGTCCTGCTCGTGTTGGCTGCTCAGCACCACATCTGGGGTGTTTGCTGAACAAACAGCTGCCAAGAGCCAGAGGAGAGCGAGGAGCTCTTATCACCCCTGTGCTTACAGGAGGGAGAGCTTTGATTAACGTTGCCTCTAATTCTCTGCTATTTAAATGCCTGTACAAAATGCTGGCCAGCAGAGCTAAGCCTCCATAAATATGACACAGCGCAGGGTTGGAATAAATATGATTTTTTTTTTACGAAGAAGCCAATTTAAAAGTTTATGTATTTACTGTGCCCCTTTCCAGGCAGGTCAGGGTTGTGCTGTGATGGGAGGTTGTCCAGAGGTGCAGTCAGGGAGTGGATCCATAGCCCAAAATCTGCCTCTCCATCCTGCATCCTGCAGGATGGGGCACCCACAGCCCTGGCATCACCCCAGGATCACCCCGACAGCAATTCCCCTCCCACCTTGGTTGACAAAACCAAGAGCTGTGGTCCCGAGGCTGCTGGGGATCCGACACGTTTATTTTTAACCACGATTGTGTCAGAAGCAAATCATTACATGGGAAACTGGGAGCTCTTGTGTAGATGACGGTGTGACAAGAAAATCCTCTTCTGACAGAAATGAGGCCAATTTCTCTTCCCTCTCTGAAATGGAGCTGTCTTGGCTTTGTTTATGAGCTCCCAGGAACAGCGTCCCAGCCACGCTTTCGGCCCTGGTCATGTGTTGCAAAGCATGTGCAGATTTTATTGTATAAATGATTTCAACTGGTATAATTGTAATCATGCTAATTGCTATGTAATCTTCACTAATTATTGTTGTATGTCATTTGATTTGGTGTGAATGGCAGATTGCAGAGCTCCGTTGGCTTCCAGGTGCCTCCCGGGCATCTTTTGCTGGGAAAATCATCTTCCCTGAGGAGGATGCAGGAGCAGGGCTCTGCTCAGGGCTGGAGGGGCTCATGGTCCTGCCTCCTGTGGCATCACCTTCCTTTGGGGCTGCCTGTGACTTCCTGGGGTGATTCTGAGCCCTGGGAATTCATGCTGGGAATCAGACAGGGATTTATGGGCGGGCAGAGGATGCCAAAGGATGGGGTGTGACTGTCTCACTCTTGTGTCCTGCCTTGTGAGTAGGATGAGGATGAGGATGATGAGCCATGAATTTGGAGGGAATTTTGGTAGGCATAAGGGAACAGTTAAAAAAACAAATCATGGAATGGTTGGGATGGGAAGGAGCCTTCAAAATCATCCAGTCCCACCCCTGCCATGGGCAGGGAGCCCTTCCACTATCCCAGGTTGTTCTGAGCTCTGTCCAACCTGGTCTTGGACAATTCCAGGGGTGGGACAGCCACAGCTGCTCTGGGCACCCTGTGCCAGGGCCTCACCACCCTCCCAGGGAAAATTTCTTCCCAATATCCCATCCAACCCTGCCTCTGGCAGTTTAATGGGTGCAGAAAATAGGAACTGTTGGGAGAGACAAGGATGGATGGGGCAGTCTTGGCCTTTGGCTGGAAACCAGGGCATGGATAGTGTGAGGTTTCTGCTTGGACTATGGGGTTGTGTGGCCCTTGCCAGCCATGGAAGTTGGAACAATCCCACCTTTGCAGCTTTCAGTCCATTTCAGACTCTGAAGATTTTCAGAAAAGCAGTACCTGTCTGTTATGTTGAACAGGACAATAAATACAGCATGTTCAGTCCTTGTTCACAGCCCATTAGTGGTTCTCACATCTCCACTCACTTTTATCTCAGCCTTAAAACCCAAATAAAAACCTTGATGCCGGTGTTTAATTTATGAAAGCCATTCATGCAGCGCACAGGTTACAATATTATTTGGAAACACGCAGAATGAATGGAGCAATTTCTGTACAAAGCCTCACCCAAGGATTACACCAGCCATTTAAGTAAGATGCAATTTAGGATCCTAAAATCCAGCACTATTGAAGTGTCTCAAACTATTAATCAGCTGCGGTGCTTCGGCAGCGTCAGCACGGGACAGCCATGAAGAGTGCAGTGATTCAGGGAGATGAAATCTCAGGTTAATTCCTTTTGTGTTGAATAATCAAATGATTTAGGCTGGTTAAATGAGCAGGGAAAGGTGGTGGGTACCAGTTCAGGGGGGCACCTCTGTGCCCTGGGCTGCGCCAGCGGGCGCCAGGCAGCTGGAGCTGCTCCATTGCCCCTTCCCTTCTGCAATCACGCATTTCCCAGCTCTGGAGTTTGTCTTCGGCCCATCTTGACATGTAAATTATTTTATGGGTCAGCAGAGCCTGCTCTGAGCGCCCCGGGATTATCCTCTCCCACCCCATTCCCATGGCAACAGCAGCATTCCCAGGGCAGGAAGCTTCACTAGGGCCATGAGCAACTCCGAGCGCTGCTTCCCTCGCAGAGATGCGTTTGTTGTTTGGGTCCTGCTGCTTTGCTCTGCCCTGCTCCTTCTTTTTCCCTCCTCCTTTCTTTCCCAAAGTCACATCCCGGTAAGGCCAGACCTTGCTTCCCTCGGCTGAGCAGTGATGGGGTACCTGGGAGCGGGGACACTGCCAGCAAGAAAATGCAGGTGCTTGGAGGGGATCATAAAGTGTCCCACGAGGGGCTTAGTGACACCGGTGCCCCCAAGCCCGCTGGTGACTCCAGTCCTGTGACAGGGACAGCCTGGCTGGGGCTACTGGTGTGGGTGCTCGGGCTGAGCAGAGGAGGATCCCATGTGGTTCCTGCACCAGCCCTTGTTTGGGACGTGGCCCTGTCTGGCCATCCCCCCTCTCTGTGCAGGAATACCAAATTCAGGTGTTGCAGGGCTCCTGTTTGAGCAGCAGCCTGGGTGAAACATGCCCAGCAATAACATTGAGATGTGTCGGGGGTGCGCTGCGAGCTGGTTTCATAAAATTTTAGTGAATAATCTTTGGCTTTGACAGAAATAAAATAAATCCTACATATTGCTGTAATCTGTCAAGAAAAAGGATATTTGGAGGTAAAATGCTGGCTTGGCAGAGCTGAAGCTGGTCACACCTCACGCTCTACACCAGGAATTATCCGGGCTGGCTGACCTGGGCTTATTTAAGATAAAATCCTTGGGCATTGCCCAACTGCTGGATGCAGCAGTGAGTTAATCCCGAGACTCCCATGGCAATGCCAGCTTTTCTCTGCTCAGCCTTGTCCTTGCTGGATGACATCCCAGTCACTGGGAATCCCAGAGTCTAAACTAACCCCAGTTTCTGCTGTTCAGGGTGAGCAGAGACACCAAGGTGAGCCAGCCTCTCTCCTCCCGGAACGCTGCCCGGCCCGGCGAGCCTGCGGATCCGGGGAGGACAGCGAGTCCCCTGCTGGGAGCCAGAAGACGGGAATATGGCAAACCTCAGGCAGAAGAAGAGCACCTGGAGAGCCCAAAGAAGCCCGTGGATAGGACAGGAGAGACATCCCCATCGGTGCTGCGGCAGAGCGGCTCCCCGGCTGCGGACGGGAGGCTCCCCAGCGCGGTGTCCCCGCCGGTGCCCAGCAGGAGGAGGCTCTCGGTGGCATCGGTGGCCTCGGGGCCGGTGCCCAGCTCTGCCGCCCTCTCGGAGTACGTGGAGGAGCTGCGGCGGCAGCGGGGAGCGGAGCGGGAGCCGGGGCTGCCGGCGCTGGGGGCCGCCTCTCCCCTGCCCATCTACCGCACCACCGGCGCCGCGGCCCTGCGGCGCTCCAGGGCTGCCCCGGCGGCCGAGGAGCCCCCGGGGAGGCTGGAGAGGGATCAGCCAGGGGAAGGGGAAGGAGCAGGTGCCAGCCTCACCCGCTCCTCCAGCCTGCGGAGCATGGCCTCGGAGCCGGCCGAGCCGCCGCGTTCCCCGGCGCTGAAAAAAGCGTCGAAATTCGGCTCCTACGACTCCCTCCTGCCGGCCCTCGACGGCTCCGGCCGCCGGCCCAGCTCCCCGGCTGCGGGGATGGAGGTGCCGCGGCTGAGCTCCTGGAGGAGCTGCCTGGAGCCATCGCTGGAGGATGTGGAGCTGGGCAAGGAGCCGGGGGGATTTCTGAGCTCCCTGTCCGGCGATGGGCTGGGTGAGGGGAAGGGGAGCGACCCTTTCAGCTGGAGAATACCCACCCTCAACTACGAGAGGAGAACCAAGGTTGACTTCGACGATTTCCTGCCGGCCATCCGCAAGTCGCGCTCCGCCAGCAGCCTGGCCAGAGCCCGCAGGGACAGGAGGGACGGCCACCGGCCCCTCACCGTGCGCTTCGAGGACGAGGCCACAGCGGGCAGTCCGGAGTCCTCCGAGACCAAGGGCACGGCCAAGTGCAGCCGGGAAGAGCCCGGGGACCTCTCTGACTCCTCCTCATCCTCCGGCTCCCACCGGTCCTCCCGGAGCGCCGACAGCATCAAGCGCCGGCCGCAGCCGCCGAGAGGGGCCGGGGAGGGCTCCAGCGGCAGGGCCGGCGCCCAGAGCAGCGGGATGAGCCGCCGAGCCGAGGCCGAGGGGAAGGAGGACGATGTCAGCAGCATCATGAAGAAATACCTGGGCAAAGACTGAGGTAACTGTGCTAGCCACCGATGGCACGGGCTCAGAGCTGTGGGGGCACGTTTGGGGTGCTGGCCCTGAGCCTCAGGGCTTGTGCAGGTGCTGGGGAGAGGATATCTCAGGAGAGCAGGAGTCACCATGCTCCTCCTGGCGTGTCAGAGCATCCCAGGGCTGCCAGGGTGTCTCTCGGGGTGTGTGGCACTGGGTCTGGTCCCCCCTTGCCTTTGTACCTCCAGAGCTGCAATGGGGACACTGCTGGTGCCAGGGGCAGCCCCAGAGCCCTCCACAGCACCAGCTGGGAATTCACTGGGGTTTCCCAAAACCAGCATTCCTGAGCTCCCACCCCAGCACCTGGCAGACTCATCTCCCCAAGCGCTCCCTCCTCAGGGGCCCAAGTTTCTTGTGGTGATTAGAAATCAGCTCAGGCTGGATGCTGGGGGTTCCCTCTCTGGAGGATGGGGCTCCCACCTGGCCCAGACATCCTTCCCCCAGTCCTCAACAGCCTCTGACACCCACTTGGATGCCATGTCTTGGATTGCAACTGACACTTGGAGAATTAGGATTTATTGCTGCAATCCAGGTTTGAAAGCAGAGTCCCTAATGAATGCGCCACAACTGTAATTAAGTGTTTAAAATAGATTAGAAAAACATTTTGTAAAACCACTGCCTTTAGAGTAACTTATTGGATGTCAAGCTGTGACCAAATTGACTAAGCCAACACACGAAGGGAGCGCGTGTTAATAAAACATTTCTTTCCAGGAAGCAAATTTGCATAATGCAACATCCCACTTTCTGCAGGATTCGTTTCCATCGAGCGCAGCAGCTTGCCCCGACCCGCAGTGACGAGGAGCCCCGTCGGGCACACAGCTTCCCTGCTCCTGGCAGAACCACCTCACGTGAGCAGAGACTGCAAATGGCTCCACAAAACTCATGGGATGGTTCTACAAACTTTTTTTGGTCTTGGTTTCCTCATGCTCCTGCCCCGTTTCCCAGTGCCGCAGCTTTGCTCAGGGCCAGCCGCGGGGACAAGGACTTTCCTGTTCTCCTGCAGTTGTTTGACTTGGGAGTTGGTGCTTAAATTAAAACCCAGCGGCTGCCACAGATGCTGAGGCTGTGCCATGGACTGGGAAAGCCACTCTGAGAGGAGCTGGAGGGACACCAAACCCCTCCTTTGTGACCCAGAGCTGCAGCCCAGGTGTCTCATCCCACATTGCACTGCTCAAAATTCAGCTGATCTTCCAGGCTGCTCTTGGGTCTCGGTGTGACACCCAGCAACAGCAGAGCTCTGAAGGTTTTATAATTCCACAGGTGTTTGATGGATCCATATTTGCTTCCATGGCTCCAGCCTGTGGGGGACACCTGGGCACATCCCAGTGGCATGCAAGGCACGTGGGCAATGGGGGGTTCTATTTAATGTCTGCTTGGTTTTTACACAATAAAATATTTGCTTCTTTGACACACAGGTCCCTTCTTGTTATTCCTACCTGGGAGCAGGTCCGTGGAAGTTGTGCAGTGCAGAGCTGAGCACCTCCTTCCACAAAAACCTCTTTTCTCAGCCTCACCCTTCTTGCCTAGAAGAGATCCAAACTTATTCCTTGATCAGAGATTTGGAGCAAAAAGATACAGGTCCATGCACAAATCTCTCCTCTCCATCAGGGATTTCCAAGTCATTTCCTTGGCTAGGATATTTCCACCAATTTACACATTCTCCTGGGATCCCCTGGGACAGCCACAGGGTAATGGCAGCTTGAAAGGCCAATTGGGCACTGTTCAGCATTTTGTTTTGCCTGTTGTATTCTTCACCTTCACTTCTCATTTAAAGCAAAGCCTTGCAGCAAGCAGCTTTTTCCTTGTCAGCGATGGATGGGGAGCCTGGGGATGAGGGCTCACATCAGCGCTTTGCTCAGCAATTCCCGGCGATTCCCGGCAGCTCCGCGGGGCCAGCAGCCTGGCAGGAGGCAGCTCTGCTCAGGGTGACATTCCCTCTGCTCCCACGTGTCCCTTTCAGGATGAGTGCCTCATGCAAGAAGGCAGCAGATGAAGAAATTGCCTCTAATTAGTTTTAAATTGGTCTTTTTTAAATGATTCTGCTATTTCTGGGAGAAAAAAAAGCAAGTCTTTGCAGTTTGTGTTGCTCCCCCGAGGGATTTCACAGAAACAGGGAATCACAGAAGGGTTTGGGTGGAAAGGGGCCTTAAAAATCATCCAGTTCCTCCCCCTGCCATGGGCAGGGACAGCCTCCACTAGCCCAGGTTGCTCCAAGCCCTGTCCAACCGAGCCTTGGACACTTCCAGGGATCCAGGGGCAGCCACAGCTTCTCTGGGCACCCTGTGCCAGGGCACCACCACCCTCACAGGGAAGGATTTCCTCCCCATATCCCATCCATCCCTGTCCTCTGACAGAGTGAAGCCATTCCCTGTGTCCTGTCCCTCCATCCCTTGTGCAAAGTCCCTCTCCAGCTCTCCTGGATCCCCTTTAGGCCCTGGAGGGGGCTTTAAGGTTCCCCTGGAGCCTTCTCCTCTCCAGGTGAGCACACCCAGCTCCCCCAGCCTGGCTCCTTGGCAGAGGGGCTCCAGCCCTCGGGACCCTGGTCTGCCCCAGGCCAACTGGTGGCACTCCAGGGGAGGGGATACCGGTGGCACCTGAAGAAAGGACACTCAGGAGCAGGAATTCAGTGCTGCCCCACCTTTGGCTTCTCAAGGCCGACCTACAACCACCAGCGGCCGAGGTGTCGCCTCGCAGCTCGTTTTTAATCTCATCTCCAAACGTGACATAAATTGCCCATTATTTGTGGCTGTAGCAAAATGATTCTTTTGACACAAAGCCTTTGATTTGGAATTACTACAGTGTTGGGTTGGCTGCAAATTAAGCTGTTCCTATTTCAACTTGTGGGAGAAAAGCAGATTTGTGTGTAATACGCTGACTTCTTTCTTTTCCTTTTGCTTTGCAGGACACAAAGGAAATTGCTCTGTCACTTGGAATGGCTGTGCACATCCTTTAATGACAAACCAGGACAAAACGATGCTTGGCCTGGAGCGTTTCAGGCTGAGTCCAGAGAATTGTTTGCCCTTGGAGCAGCCAGAGAGCAAAGCTCATGGATGGTGAGACTGAGCCATCCATCAGCACTGGCCAGTGGAAAATACGGCGTGTGCACAGCACAGGAGGGAAAGCTCTGGTTCCTGCTCCCCCCGGGGTGCTCAGGAGACACAAAACTGATGGCTGAGCCAGCCAGGAGCAGGACCACGGCCGTTTATAGCTTGGAGTGGGAAGACAGGAGTTATTCCCATTGCCCCTGTGTTTTAACACATTCACCTGCTTTCAGCGCAGGAGCTTTGCCCTGTGGGGAGGGAAGTGTGGAGGCTCCATGTCAGCCCTGGAGAAGGGAGAGGGCTGCCAGTCAGCTGGGATCCCTCACCCAAGTGCAGCTGGGAGCTGGGGTCGGCAGGAATGGGAGGGTAACACCCCTGGAGCCCAGCACCCCTGTGCCCACATCCCTCCCTCTCCAGCAGGGGCAGACCCTGGCAAAGGGAAATGTCTCCACATCAAATGCAAACGCATCAAGACTGTCAAGGCTCTAATTAGCATAATTAAAGCGTGCTCTTTTCTCCCACTGGCTGTGCCTGTGGAAAGCCTTCCTCAGAGGAGTGATCTCTGTGAGAGCTCCTTCTTTGCATGATGCCCATCACTCAGGACTGAGTGTCCAGAGCCACCCTGCAGCACTCCTGGAGCTTTCCTGCTGGCAGAGCTTCCTTTGGCCCATCACATCTGTCCCTCATGGAGAATCCAGAGGCAGTGCAGGTGAGCTGGGCAGGCTCAGCTGCAATTCCCAGTCCCTGCTGAGGTGGGTATCAGGGCTGGAGACCCTGGTCTCCCCATCACCCCCCCTGAACCATGGCACTTTGCAGGAGCTGAGCATCAAAGAGATCACAGAATTCCTGAGTTGGAAGGGACCTACAGGGATCATGGATCCAGCTCCTGGTCCTGCACCAGACCACCCTGTGAATCCCACCACGTGCCTGAAGTGCTCTGTGGCCTCCTCCAAAGCTCTCAGAGCAATCAGGGGACTCCATTTACTGCACTTCCAAATGATTAGCTGGGTCTGTGAGCCTCTTTTCCAACAAATAAGCTGTGTTTCCCAGCACCTGTATCTATAAACACTTGGCTTTGACTCCTAACTCTGCTCAGGCAGATGGGAAGCACCCAGAGCTGCACATCCTCACCTGGCAGAGCTGCCAGGGATGTCCTGATGGGTTGGTGGCTCTGGCAGAAGGATGGGGACGTGGGACCCCCACCTCTCCTGCACCATGTTCAGCTCCCGCCCACGCTGACAGGATTCAATTTCACGGCACTTGGATGCAGTGAGTTAATTCCCGATTGCTGCCATGCACGGAGCCTCTCTGCCATTAAACTTGTCCCTTCCAAAAGGGAGATAGAATTGAAATTATTCTTCCTTGGGGCGGCTCAGCAGGCGTGGCAGCCTCCCCCTGCCCTGCTCGCTGTTTGCTGCTGTGGCTGGGCTCGTGCTCCAGCAGTGGCCAAGCTCAGCCCCAGCACTGGGACTTCCAGATGGGTTTGGGATGGGGAAATGGGTCTGTGAAGAGATGAGCCAAGTCTTTGGCATGGCGTGGCACAGCAGGGATGGGTGGGAAATGAAAATGGACTGGATTTGCCATAGCAGTGCTGCCTTAGCCACCCTCCTCATCCCTGTGCGGATGGAGAGCAGGAATTGTGTCCCTGTGCTCTGCATCTTCCTGGGTGGCTCCTGGTCTCTCTCAATTCAAAATAATGGAGAATTTATAATGAATATAATGCCGAATATAATGCATTTATAATGCAGAATGTGCATTATAAATAGATTAAATATATTATTTATCATATGTCTCATATTGAATATTTTGCATATCTATTATAAAGAAACTATTAGATGTAAATATATGGTTGATACATATTATACATTGCTGCATCTTATAATTACATTGTATATTATATAATACATTATATATTATATATTCTGTGTTCTGTGTGAGGTATTTTATTGATGTATTCTATATTTATAGAGGAGCTTGCTGTGTCATCAAATGATTGATACAGTAGGGAAAAACCACTATAATTATCCTCATTCTATTTTCCACTTTCACTAAATGTACTTTTGAGCTGTTATAATGGCTATAATTAATTTTTGGTTGTTATTTTGGAGTGCAGGCCCACGCAGGCCTTTCCCACCTATATCCAAGAGATCACTCTTACCACACACCCACAGAAGGCCACTCTGGCCATTAAGGAAAATTGCTGCCAAATGAACTTAATACAAATTAGATTTAGCTGGACAGCCAGTGAACATTCCCAGTAATTTGGATTGTGCTAAATAATTTATAAGAGGAGTGAGGGCAGGAGTTTGGTCCTCATTTGCTCACCTGGGTGATGAAAAGGGAGCAACGCCACTGCTGGGCGTAAACCTCCACCCAATGTTCGTGGCTTTGGGGGAAAATGTTGTTTTTCCCCTCAACTCCCAGCCAAGCTGCTCTTTCTGAGTGATGAATTTCTCTGAATCGAAGTCCTGAAAGAACAGCGAGAGCTTAATTACAGTGCAAGGTCTCTGTGCTCGTGTGGCACATTGCAAACCAGCTGGGGACAGAGCTCCTGCAGCAGGAGCCCTCCCAGAGCCTGGTGCTGGCACTGGGGTACCTGGAGCACAGGGAGCGTTTTAAAGGGAATAAAACCCACCCAGCAGAAGCAAATCTGAGGCTCATTTGCATTCCAACTGCAGAGCTCTGGGCTGGCACTGACTCCAACCCACCCAGGCATCACCCACAGCAAAAATCCAAAACTGGGGCAAAGCGGTGCTGCTGAAAACGCCTTTCCTAAGGAATATTCATGTTCTCCTCTGCTGGCTGGAGCAGCCAGGGCACCATGGCTGTGCCCTGGGAGAAGGGTCCCTCAGAGCCAGCCGTGACCCTGAGCTTGTCACGCTGCTGCCACTTTCTGCTGATGTGTCAGAAATAGCTCAGGGTCTCGGGGGCTTTAAGACAAAGGTTTGGTACCTGTCCATTTTAATTACTCTCCAACAGCACAGCCTTTGTCAGCTGCCATCCTGAAGGATAAAGCCATCCTGCTTTGCCGGAGTTTCCCTGCTGTAGTGGGTGGGATTTCACGGGGATTTGGTCTGCCTGGTGCTGTACAAACACAGCCAGGAGAGGTGCCAGGGAGGGGGAGCAGGGTTTGGTGCCGGAGTGCCCCGGGCAGGCACCGGGACCAGCACCAGGACGTGGAAGCTCAGCCGAGCACGAGGAGCGTGGGCAGGGATCCAGGGAAACAGGGCTCTGTGCTGGAAACCTGAACATGTGCTTTCTGGAAAGTGCCAAGAAAGCAACATTTGGAGGTTAAGAAATGGCAGAAAACAGACAGATTTTTCCATGCGAAATTCGGAGAAACGCTGACTGCGAGTTTGGCGGAGCCCAAGCTGTGCAGTTTGTGTGATTAATTCATTAGTATTTATAATACATACAGGGGGTTTGGGCTCCTCAGATGAAAGGCGTCAGTGGCATTGCTGTGATGGGTGGCTGAGGACAAGGCAGGAGGGATGGGGTGCGGAAGGGGATCTCTGCCACGAGCCCCTGGAGGTGCAAACCAGGTGTGTGAGGGGGGCACAGGCAGGGCACACCTGGAGGGCTCCGTGTTCAGGTACCTGGTCCCTGCTGGAGCATAGTGAGATGGCAGAGCCTGCTCCCCTGCCCCAGCTCTGCACCCCCCAATATCTTAGCGTTGTGGTTTTGAGCCCAAAACACCCTTCAGATTAAATTATTTATTCCTGTGAAATGTGCTTACAACTGCAGAAGGATTTTGCTTAATTGAGAGTGCATCCAGCATTTTAATAAAACTATAAAAGGGTGAAACGTGCATAAACAGAAGAAAAGTGTTTAATCTCGGCACAATCACTTGATGTTCATGAGAGCATTTAGCTTCCAATATAGCAAAGCAAATAATACTGAGATCCCACGAGCAAAGAGATATTTTTATCCTTTTGCACAAGCCCTGGGTTTAAATCTGACATTATAATTGTGAATTATGGTAGTCCATTACCATAGCTACAGGAGGTTCTGACCAGCCAGGGGATCACTCTACTAATGGCTGTCACAGGTTGGCTGTGGTGACAGCGATCCCTTGGGACTGCCATGCCCTGGGTGACACTGCAGAGGTGGCATTGCAGCATGTGGCACCGCGGGCACTGCATGGGTGTGGGGTCAGCGTGGCAAATCTGTGCTGAAGCCACTCCTGCCTGTGCTGTAGAGCTGGGACCAGCACCCTCCTGTGCATTAAATATGGGCCAGCACCCTGCTGTCACTGGATATGG
>QUSF01000030.1:2361859-2397505 GCA_003676055.1 Chloebia gouldiae
TTTGCCTTAAAAATTCCACCAGTTTTATCAAAAAAGCTGATTTTGAGGCCAGAATGTTCTGCAAGGTCTGGGCTGACATTTGAGCACAGGCTTGAATTCCTCCAGTTGTTTTTTTCTCAAGTGAAGACTTTTCCTCAGAAAAAAAACATCCTGACTTAATTTGAAAACTTCAAGAGACTGAGAAAGCAGCACTTCCCCTTGATAATTTGTTCCAGTGGTTAATTACCTCACTATTAGAAATGTGTCTTTTGTTCTAATTTAAATGTGTCTGGCTCCAGCTTCCAGTTGTTGGCTCTCTTGTGCTTTTCCTGCTGGATTAAAAGGCCCTTTCAGAGCTTGCTGTATCCCAGGAACATTTTTGCAGAGTGGATTCAAGGCACCTCTGGATCCTCCTTTGGCTAAACCCCAGGGACCTCACTGCCTCCTCGCCTTTCAGTGGTGTTTTTTCAGTCCTCAAAGAATTTTCCTCCCTCTTTTGTTCGCCCTCTCCTGTTTGCCAAACCCCTCTTTAATGAGCCACATTTCCCAGCCCTACATAGAATATTTTCCTTGGTCCCACAGGTGCACCAGGACCACAGCAACCCCCTAAACCTCCCCAGGGCTGTGCTGGGGCCACTGGCTCCAGCCTTGGAGGGTGCCAGAGCCCTAAGGATGCCTGTGGAGCTGCTTTTGCTCCTCCAGCCTCTAAAGTATTTTCACATTTGATGTTTTCTGGGACACAACCTCCCAGTTTGTGAGCGTGGCCTATATTTCCTGTGTCTAGATCGCAGCATTGCCTTGGATTTGATTAAAATGTGTTTTTTCTTGGATGGCAGCAGATTTACCGAGGAATCCACATTCCCCCGCTCCTGTGGGACATCGTCTCGCCAGCAGACCCAGAAAACAGGGCTTTTTACCCCAGCTTTGAGGGATGGAGGCTCTTTCTTGATCCCAGAGAAGCACCCTGGCATGGAGCCATCGGCTCCTGGGTGCTGCTGCCAGCACTAACAGGTTTAGCATCAGCCCCACGGATTAAGCTCCTTAGTGGGAGCGGTGCTGGCTTTGTGGGAAGATCAGGGCTCAGGGATTCCCATTCCCATCCCAGCAGCCTGGGAAGCACTGAGGGAATTCCCTGCCCTGCTCAGTCCTTGTGGCTCTCCCGAAGCTGCTGCCACAGCCGTGCCACCAGCACATGTGAGAGGTGGCCAAGGCACCCTCTGAGGGAACAAGAGGGTGACAATGCACTCTGCAGGGCTCAGGAGAGGTGGTGCTGTGCCACGCACGGTGCTGTTCCTGCGTTATCCAGCAGCAAACGCTCCCAAAGATGCCCCGGGGGAGCTCCTGGGAAATGCGGATGGGGAAGCAGAGGGTGCTGGTGGTTGTGGAGCCCAGCCCTGGCACTGGCCCAGCCCTGCTGGCAGTCACGGGCTGAGGATTCTCAGCAATCAGATGTCACCTCTAACCACGTCTCCAGCCGGCAGCAGTGGCGTGGCAGCTCCGCAGGACAGCTCGCCTTGTCCCCGGGCGGTGACAGCGGCAGTGGCAGCGCCCCGAGGACACCGCCAGCGCTGCAGTCCAGCTAATTAACGGTGATGGCATCACTCAGCCCTAAGGAGCCCATCTCAGGGACATTCCTCTCTCCCAGCACAGCCCTGGCGCCGCTTCCTTCATTCCCACATTCCGCAGGACTTTGTGTCAGCGCCTGGCGAGCGGCGCAGAGCCGGGTCGCTGTTTGGTGGTGGCTTTTTGATGTGTCCATCCCTGCTGGGGACACTGCGGGGAGCTCCCTGGGAACCCCCGTGGATCCCTCCTGGCCGGGTGACAAACAGGAATGGACCAGGCGACACCCAGGGCAGCAGGAGATGAGGGGGCGCTTCCTCAGCAATAAAAATCCCTGGCGGCTTCTCCGAGCGAAGCTGCGGCCGGTTCCCTCCTTCAACAAGCCCAGTGCCTCTGTGGCGGGCAAAAAGGCACCTCTGCCCTGTTCATAAAGCATCGGTGACTCGCTCAGCTCTCATCTCACCAGCACCAGGCTGGAAGCGCTCACGGAGGCTCCTTGTGGACCTGCCCCTCCTCCTCCGAGGTCTTCCACAGCGCCGGCACGAAACCACCGAGTAAATAAAGATAAGACTCTTACTCACCGCTGCCCACGTGAATCGTGGCTGGGTCCCGTTAGGGCAGCCAAAGGAAAACGCTCTGTTTTCCCAGCCCTCTGCAAACTAAAAAAAGCAATGCTGGCTGTCCCCTCGCCCTTGCTCTGGGCTGTGCCGGCGGCGCTGAGCTGCCAGAGCCCGGCACAGGGAGCCTTTGCCAAGCAGCTGCAGCAGAGCAGAGCCCGGGCTGTGCTCTCGCAGCTTTCGCTGCTTCTCTGCATTTCTCCTCCTCTGCCAAAGCATCCGCACACAGGGGAATGGCACGAGTGGGAAAGGCAGCGAGGAGAGGCTGGCAGAGAGGGGAGAGCAGCGTGGGAGACAGGGACGGGACCAGAACGCCGCCAGCTCGGCCCCTGCCGGCTCCACAGAGGCTCGGGGGGATCCAGATCCCGGCCAGAGCCTTTGCTCAGCGCTGAGAGGCAGCAGCTGCACCCTGCACCCTGCAGGGAGCATGGCAGGGGGCTGGGATGCTGCTCCAGGACCTGTGGATTGCTACAGGGATTCAGGGATCTGCTCCTGGTGTGGAGCACCCAGGACAACACCCCGCTGGTGGACAGACCACCGTGTCCAGCTAGGCTCTGGTGGGACACCCAGGCAGGTTTTATGGCTGATTCCCCATCCCAGGGTGGACAGGTCTTGGAGCAACATGCTCTAGCAGAAAGTGCTTTTATCCACAGCAGGGAACGGGATAAGAGGGGCTTTGATGTCCCTTCCAAGCCAAACCGTTCAGGATTCCGTGAGAATAGGAGCTCCTGGTGGGAGGGGGCATCCCCCAGCCTGCTCCCCTTGCAGGGCACACGTGTTGCTGCATGATGGATGTTTGCTCTGTACCATCCCAGGAGCCGAAATAAATTGCAGCTATACAATGAAGAGGCACTTTATTGCTCAGGCATTAGGCAAAGCTAATGTAATCCGAACCGATATTGAATACAAATCCTTGGCTGTGACTCACCCTGCTATTACATTGTGTTCTGCAGAGCAGCCGCATGCCATCAGAGTCAGGCTTTAGGGAAAAATAAGAAAGGAACAGGCTTTTCTCTCTCCCCGTGAAAGACAGCTGCAATGATGGCCAAATCACCCAATCATTGCCTTAATTAATAATTATTTGGAGCCTCCTGGGATTGATTGGATCATTATGACACCAAGCGAAGCCTGAAGAAGAACTCCAGGGGGAAGATGGTGCTGATTCCATGCTCACTTTGGCTCTCTCACTTGCAGAGGGAGCATATCAAAGCTTCAGGAGCTCACAGGGGCAGAGAACCTGCATTTTTTCTGGGATAACTCATTCCTGTGATCAACACCAGACTTTACAACCATCACCTGCTCTTTCTGCCTGAAGCCCAGCATGAGGCCTTTCCTCTGTGCCAGGGCAGAGCTGCAGCAGAAGGGTGAGGGGAGAGGGGGGCTTCATTCCCCCAGCCTTCCTCAATCATCTCCCTCTGTCCCCGAGTCTGGAGCTGGGATCCTGCTGGTTTCAGGATGCTGATGCCTGATGCACAGCCAGGACTGTGGGTTGCACTGCCAGGGCATCCTTCCCCTCTGGGAATGGGGGTGTTGGGGAGGCACTGATGAATCAAGACCCCAAATACTCCTGCAAGGCAGGGGCTACCTCTGCCCAGTGCTCTGTGAGGTTTAGAGGCCAGCACAGCCTTGTGCTGAGTTAGGAAATCTCACCACACCCGAGCTCAATGCTAATGCAGCCCTTGATCCCACAGCCAGCACTGCAAATATTCTCTCTAATACAGCCAGGAGCCTTCCCCTGCTCAAACTCTCCTTCTCCCTTTAACTGTTCACTTCAAGAGCAGACACTTGGGTAAACCAAATGGTGTCCCCCTGGGCCATGAGCCCCAGAGCATCTCAGCACCTTCAGCAGTGCTGGAGGGCAGAGTCCACCTCCACTCAGTCCCTGCATCCCTGATCCTCTGCCAAAACAGCACCCAGGCACCCCTGGGGAGAGCCTGCTCATCCTCTACACTGCTGCACAGAACTCCTTGAAGCATGTCAAGAAAATAAACATGATCCCTGAAAGAAAAATCAAAATCCCTCCCACTCGTGTGCTGGATCATCCCCCTGTTGGATATCCACGCTGTGAGCACACAGGGATGAGCTAACCATGAGTGGTGAGCATGGAAATGGCTCTCAGCACACCGAGGTGCCTTCCCTGGCTGCAGGCACATTTCTAGCCCTTGGCTGCCTTGGGCCATCTCAGTGGTTCTTTCTGAGAGCTGGAAAAGGATCATTGGAGCTGGATAGAGACCAGGAAGGAGCACCCCAACCTCTGTCTGGCTCCCAGTGCCTCAGGGACCTGCCAGGCCACATTGCAATGATGAACACACCTGCTGCTTCCCTGGCTTTGGGGAAGAGGGAACGTGTCACACTGCGACACGAAATAACTCACAGAAGCAGGTTAGATGTAAAAGGAAAGAAAAAAGAACCTAAAAAACCAAACTTTGTTTTTTGATTCTACTATATATACAGTAGCAAAAGTGACAGTGGGTTGGAGGGTAAAACTGCCACCTCTCCAATTACACTGGTCAAACCAACAGTTCATCAATTCTCTCTACTCACAAAGAAGAATGTGAAACAATCATTATTTACATGAACATGCGTGAGAAAACTCAGCTGAAATACATAAATTAAAAAAAACAAAACTTTCAAACTCTCAAAAGAACAGGGTGACAGGAATGAACGTTCCTCACACTGCCAGCAAAGCCCCCAGTGAAGGCAATAAGTCATCTGCTCCCCTCCCTCCCTCACGGTGCACCCCTGCTTAATGAGATCATCCATCAGCAGGATTTTTGGAGGCTGTCAGCTTGGTTCAGGGTGGAAGACTCAGCATCAGCCACAGGGATCCGTCAGGGTCTGAGGAAGAGGCAGAGGCACCCGGTGCTTCCAGAGCAGCCCTGCCGATGCCACAAAGGCCTCTGCTGCCAGGCCATGATGCTCGAGGATTTCTGGGCACAGAGCACTGATCCAGGCTCTGGGAAGGGCCCCTTTCCCGGCTGTGCTGCTGTGGCACAGGGAATGCCATGTGCAGCAGTCCTGGGCTGCTCCCTGGAAAGGTCAGGCTGGCAGAGCGCAGTCTCCAGGAAAAGGCTCCCAGCCCCCAGCCCTGGGCCAGCCCTCAGCTGATTTATTTGCCCTCTGACAAGCACGGGAAGCAGAGAAGAACCAGGGAGGTGCAGGGGCAGTGGGATGAAAGGGGATGAAAGCAGATGGCAAGACTGGGAGGGACCAGAAATCCCTGCAAGTCTTGAACTTCAGAGAATCGGTCTAATATGCGAATAAGTGCATTTTCCACAGTGCTGTGCATGGCAGGAGGGCAGGCAGGGCTGCTGCTGAGTGGTTTCTGCACCGTGAAATCAATCCCACCCAGCACACACAGGCTCCTTCTGCCAGGAATCCTTCCCGGGTCTTGCTGGCCCACCTCTGGCTGACACCCACAGCTCACAAGTGGCATTAGAGCAGTGATGAGTAAATGGAGACCTTTTTCCTCAGAGAGGCAAAAAAAAGCTTATGTAAGTGAGGAAAATGACAGGGATTTAGGGAGGTGTGGGACAGAGCAGTGCTGAGGCAGCACCCAGGGCACTCAGAACTGGAGTCCCCAAATGAGAGGCTGAGGATGCTCTGGACAGGATAGCCACGTGTTTATTCCCAATTTGAGCCCCTTGACCCATCCTTTCTGCCCATCCATCTCCTCTGGGCTCCCCACCGGGATAGCCCAGAGATGTGGCTCACCAGGGGCTGCCACCCACCCACCCTCCCCAAGTACCAACACAGTGCCACACTCCCAGCTCTACTTATCTGCTGCCAGGCTGACCAGCTCTGGCTGTAATTTCATGCTGTTATAAGCAATCACACTTGTAAAGCAAAAATCACGGCTGTGTTTCATGGCACAGAATGTGAAGGAGGCTTTTAAGTGCTGGAGAAATCCCAGCTGATGGCTCATCCCTCTATCCCTCTGCTGGCTCTGCTTCATCTCAATGTCCGGACATCCCTGCAGCCACCCCCTCAACCACAGCTTTTACAGCATCACAGATAATAATTTCTCCCTAATATTTAATCTAAACATACCTTCCTTCAGCTGAAAGCCACTCTCACTTACTCCAGCACTGCACACCCTTGTAAAAGCCCTCCCCATCCTCAGCCTCCTGCACAGCAGCAGCAGCTCTGGAAGGTGTAACCCTGCTTTTTTAGCAGCTCTCAGTAATAAACCCCAGCTGGAATCGAGAATCTCCACCCTGGCTGTGTCCCACACCTGCCCTCAGCTCCCAAACCTCCTCGGTGCTGCCCTGTGACGAGGAGCGGGTGGCCCAGTGGTGGATGTGGGGCGTGGAGGGGACCCCGTGTCCGCCTCCCTCCCTGCTCAGGGACGTGGCTGATCCCTGGTTGTGCCTGTCACCGTGTCACACACAGCCTGGCACCTTGTTAGACAGGCAGGGAATGTGCCGTGTGTTTCGGGAAGGAAACAAAACTCCGTATGGCGCTCTCCATCTGGGCTGAAAGGTTGCCTGGAAGGAAGGAAGGACAGCCAAGAGTGCAGACCACTGTCCCAGGGTGACAAAACCTGCTCTTGCTTGTCACCCAGCCCCCGTTCCCGTGTGCCACTGCCCCCACCAGTGTCGGGAAGAGGGACGGGGAGTTTCTCCGCCTGCGAGGGGCGATTTTCAGCCCTGAGCTGGCACAGGGAGGGTGCAGCCTGCGGCTCTCTGGCAGGGAGGGGCTGCAAACGCTGCAGTTTTGCTCCAAGCTGGGAGGTGGCTCTGACACCCTGCCCAGGGACAGCCCCCACAGCTTTGATTTCCACTCTTGCATCTCTGGAGAGTCGATAGTGGGGAAATGCAATGGAAAATCTTTTGTAAGAGCAATAACTCTCCCCAGTTGTGTCATTTAGATCAGCACAGGACATGTCTGTGAGGAAAAGGTCGTTGTAATGAGAGGTGAGAAGCTCTGTGGGATGTCAGCATGGCTGGCCCTTGGCTGGTTCTGACACCCCAGAAACCCCCAGATCCAGCTGGGCTTCATCCTGGATCCTGCCACCATCTTCACCTGACCCCATCCTTCCCCTGCTGCCAGGAGGGATGGGGCTGCCATGGACCCACAGCTTTTGGCAGCTTTCTGCCCTCCCAGTCTCCCACCAAAGCC
Organism: Chloebia gouldiae; assembly: GCA_003676055.1. NCBI lineage: Eukaryota > Metazoa > Chordata > Aves > Passeriformes > Passeridae > Chloebia > Chloebia gouldiae. Next base: position 2,369,137 of record QUSF01000030.1, read on the forward strand.
TCCTGCAGATCCTTCCCTCCTTCAGCACCTCCCCAGCCCTGTAAGTTTTCTCCTCCTGCAGCAACCAAAGGAAAACCTGAAGAGTTTTCAGCACGAGATGGTGTATTTTCCACCTCTGCGTGTCCTGAGGGGAATTCCTGCTTTCCATCTTATTTATGCTCATAATCCAGACTTGGGTGTAGCCGGGCTCCCCTCTGGGAGGAGATTTATAACCTGTGCTCATGTGGCTCCTGCCAGGACTCCTCCCAATGGTGCTGTGTCCAACAAGTCAACAGCTTGTCCCGGGGCTGTGAGGATCAGGAGGAGCTGCTTGGCACTTCCCTTCTCCCATCTGTCTCCAACAGCAGGGGAACGAAGCCTGTGGAGGGTGGGGAAGAGCTGGCAGTGCTCAGGACCCTCCTGAGCTTGGTTAAGGCTTGGACTCAAAGATCTTAGAGGTTTTATCCAACCAAAACTCTGTGATTGCCACCCATGAGCTTCCCGTGCCCTCGTCCTCCCCCTTCCCTGGGCAGCCTGGGCACCCCAGAGGCTGGACACGATCCTGCTGGGTGAGCCCTGTGCTGGCAGGGCCGTGCCATTCAGAGCCAGCCTCATCTCAGGAGGGGGATTATTGATCTGCATCTGGCACCGGGGCCAAAGCCTGCCGAAAGTGAAATTAATTGATCAGTAAGTGCTCTGAGATCCCAGATGAAAGAGCCACGTAATTACCAAGTTCCATCCAGTGGTCCTGGCAGTAATTGTGATAACGGCTCAGGGTTTGCAGAATTACCTCGATGCTTAATGTCACCCTCCAGGGACAGAGCTGTCCTCCCCCTGCCACTACCCTAGAAGGACATGCACTCACACCAAATGACTGTAAAAAATCTTGCTAGTATAATTCTTACAGTTTCACAAGGTGTGGAGGGGACTGGAGAGCTTGGGCCTGGGAAACAAAACCCCTCTGTGCATTCCCTGGAATACTGGGCCCTGTGGAGAGGCTGGAGGGTGGCCAAGAGGGTGCAGGGTTGGGGGCTGCTCTCCAGAGTCAGAGCAGAGCAGGGATCTCTGGCTCCCAAAATCACTGAGTTTGGACAGGACCACTGGAGATTTCATCAGAGAAGATCACCCATCGCCAGGACTGTGGGAGCCTGCTGAACACCTCAGAATTTCCAGAGGAAGACACTGGAACCTAAAAACTATGGCTCCAGAATTTCTGATTACACAAAAATTCAGCTCCGTGTGGGATTCTCTGACAATTCCCAGCCTTATTTTAGATTTTTATGCTCTGCCATAAAGGCAGTTATAGTAAATTATTAGACCTACATGTGGGCTGTCAGGAGGCTTCTTCCCTACCAAATCCCCCACAATGTTGTGTTCTCCCTGCACTCAGCTGGGCTGTGTGTCCCATGTCCCTCCAGCCCCAGCCCCTCAGGGCCACCAAGAATCTGGGGGCAGCACCTTTCCCAAGGAGCTTTTTCCAGGTGCACAAAACCCTCCTGGGAATCAGAACCAGTCCTCACTCTGTCATCCCAATGGCCAGCTCAGGGAGAGTGGAGCAGGATTTGCTTCCATTGCCAAACACAAAGCAAAAGCTGATCTCTCGGGTGCTGGGGAGAGATTTACAAATTTCCCTGGTTTATTCCATTAACCCCGTGGCTGCTCAGGGATCTCGACAGTGCTGACTGCAATAAAGTGACCTCCTTTAACCTGCAGCCTCCTTCCCACTCTGCCAGCCGCTCCTGAGCCACAGCCTGAGCAGCTCTGAGCTCTGGTGCCTTCTCCGGGTGACAGGATGGGGACAGGGGCATCTCCCCGGGGGTCCCAGAGAGCTGAGCTGCCCTGGGACATGCCCGTGTCACTCAGCTGACACACACAGTAACTCAGTGCCTCACACACTCATTATCTGCAGCTGGAAATGTCTCCCACAGGGCTGGAATTGGGGTGGGATGGGAGGGGAGGGGATGGGAGGGGATGGGAACAGTGCTCGGAACCATCCTGGGGTGGTTCCTCAGCCCGTGCCAGGTGGGACAAGTGGGCAGAGGATGGGTGGCAGCTCTGTGTCCCGTGCCATGGAGAGGCAGGACCTTCTCGGGGGGGCACAGGCGCTGCTCCCAGCGTGCTGCAGCTGCAGGAATCCGTGGCTTCTCTCCCCAAAACCCCTGCAGGGGGACGGGCAGCAGCAGCCACAGCCCTGGGCAGCGAGGTCGGTGTTCCCTGGCGGCTGGCTCGTGTTTGGGATGCATTCCCTAAATCCCACGGCACACTGTGCTGCAGTTCCCACCCCGCCGCTGCCACGCTGCAGCTCTGCCAGCGCCCCACACATATTGCTTGCTGCTCCTCCTCCTCCTCCTCCCCAGCCTGCCTCCCGCCTCTCCGAGTCCTGCCCGGCTCCCTGCGGATCCCTTGGGGCTGCTGTGGCACCGTGCCGGGATCTCTGCCCACCCTTCCAAAACACTCAGAGCAACCCCCTGGGCAGAGCCATGGCCTGGAGCTCAGGGCACATCCAGGGATGAGCCCCTGCAGGAAATCCCGGCTGTCTGGAGCATCAGGAGCCACCTTAGCCCTCCCATGGCCACAAGCCCCTGGGCAGGGGCTGGGAGCCGAGGCACGGCTCCAGAGGAGGAGTTTATCCAGGGGAGTGCCGGGGGTTTTTTGTCGGCCTCTCATCACGGTGAGACACGCAGGAAATCCCAGCGAGCTCCATAACAGCTCTGCACAAGTGAAATGCTGTTCTTTAGTTAGGATCTCCGCGAGTTATGATCCCTGCGAGCTCACGGAGCTGCAGGATGGGCTGTGGCTCTGCCCCGGGGGGTGACACAGCGCATGGGGACCCCCCTCCAGGTCCCCAACCCAGGGTAGAGCGTGAGGACCCCACCCACGGTGTGGGGACTGTGTTTTAGGGCTTTTCCTCTTTAAACAGCCCCAGAGCCTCCACCCAAAGTCTCCCGGGAGGCGGAGGGACGAGGCTGGAGGCGGTTAATGGCTCTCCACCTGCGGGAGCTGCGGAAATGCTCCCAGCAAAGCACGGGCTCTGCTCCAAGCTCTTACAAGCTAATCAATGAAACATCACAGCTTGGGAGCCGGGGCAGAGCAAAGCAGCACAGTATGGATTTTATTTTTTCATGCAAAGAGCTTTAGTACAAATCCCATTTTCCCCCCACAAAGAGTGCAAGCAGCCTCTGCAGAGAAAGCCAAGCCTGGGGCACCAGGGAGGACACAGGGGTGGGCTGGGAGGGGGCTGTCACCTCCCCTGGGAGGCACAGCCGCAGTTAGTGCCACTGTCCTGCTCCTTGTGCCACCCACTTGAGAGATTCTGGTCCCTGGGTGGTGCAGGTGTGGCCCTGCTGGCCCAAGGCTTTGCTGGACAGGCCACAAACACCATCAGGAGGGGCTTTGTGGGGCTGCCACTGCCTCTGCAGAGCTGTGGGGGAGCAGAGCAGCGCTCCCTGCTCCAGCTGCAGGGGGTTTCTGGGACCTGAGCGATGCCATCTGCTTTAGCCACTGCAGAGGGACTTTGCAGTCCCAGGGACCCTCCAATCCCTGTTTCATGGCACAGAAATGAGTTGAAGCGAGTGTCTGGACTGCTTTGGCAGAATAATTGGCTCTGTGCTGTGTGGCTGCAGGACCTCACTGCCCTAACCAGTCACTGATGCTGCTTGTGCAGCATCTCCAGGGATTTGGTGTTTGCCTGCAGGCCGTGGGAACCCAAGCAGTGACAGAGCAAACGCCAGGTCTGAGCGGGCTCATTAGTAATTCCTCCTTGTGAGGATGATTCTCCTCATCTGTCTGTTCCCGGGATCTGTCAATGAGCCAGTTCATTCCCACTTAGGATGCGCTGTGCTGATACTGCATCACGCTGGTTCCAGGAGAATGTGCCTGATGCCACATCCAATCCATCACAACAACCCACGGCAGCCATCGGATACCTCCCTCCCTCCCTCTCCCCCTCAAACGCATCACCCCCTCAAAGATCACAATCAGCTGTTGGACAAAGCCTGGCTTTCACAGTGCCATGGTTACTGGTGCCGACTGTAATCTGTGATTTCCTTCTTTTCCTTTATTTCCTGTTCCTTTCCCTCCCACCCACTGGTGCTCACCCCCTCTCTCCAGTGTCTCCAACAACTCAGGGATTATTCCCAATCAGCATCACTGAGGAATGCTGATTGCATCAGTTCCTCACAGAATGCTTTTATGATTCCCAAGGGGAAATGATTTGAGCCAGAGAAATGAAAAATATTTACCTGTGGCTGGTGCTGAGGGCCAAGGTCTGCATCCAGCTCATCCTGTCCTGCAGACACCTCCAGCCTTCCCAGGCACTCCTGCCTGATCAGGGTGCTGAGCACTGGTGCTGAGCCCTCCTGCCTGCATCAGGGGACTCTGAAATGCACAGGGAGACACCGGTGTGAGGGGGAGAGCCAGAGCATTTTCCTGAAGACAATTAATGGATTACAGCGAGTGTAGAGTAATGCAGAGGCAAAGAAATCCCTCTCTCCAGAGGCAGTGGGATAGCACTAAAATCATGCTGCACACTGCCTCACTTCATAAAAACTTCTTGTTATTCCTCAAGGAGGAATTGCAAGAGAGGACAACAGTTCTGTGCTCTCCTGGATTTACAAATGCTGTTTTATGTATCAGTGTAATCTCTCCTGCAATTTATATGGGATGCAATGAGTAAACACCAGCAGTCCTGGCAGGAATACTGACTCTGGAATGGATGCAGAGAATGGAGGACAAGGTAAGAAAGCCTCCCCAGAGCAGCTCAAAGGCAGATTTGTCGAAGGCAGATTTCTCTGGGATTTGTGGGGATGGTCAGGATGGGGCAACCATGGCTGTTCTGTGACTGATGCAAATCCTCCTGGAGCAAAGAAGTGAAAATCACAGCAGAAAAGTCTTGAAAACTTTTGGGACATCACAGCACAGCAGTGAGACGTTGATACAGCAACCAGAGCAGCACCATTGCCTTGGGAAGGGGCCTGGCAGCCATGGACTGGAGTGGCTGCAAGTGCCTGGAGCTGGTGGGAGCCTCTCCAGGCATTGCCACAAGGAGCTTTAGTTAATTAAGCTCTGAATTGTGATTTATGCCTAGAGCATAAAACAGTGTCCTGATTTCTGGCTGGGGAATTAAGGAGCCATGGGCTCAGGTAGGTGCTCCCAGGCTCCTGAGGCACAAGGAGAGCTTTTCTCCATGGGGGGATGGCTCACTGGGATGTGACACAGGGACTGTGCAGCTGTGCTGGGATGGCCCTCACAGGGACACTGAGGGGTGCAGAGGTGACCCTGGGGACACAGCACCCTGTCCCTTCCCTCCAGTTCCACAGGGATGCTGCTGCCTGCCTTCCCCTCAGTGGGTATTTCCCCCCCTCAGCCCCCTCTAAACTCCAGTGGGCAACAGGGAGCCTATTTTCAAGCTGTGCAAAGTCTTCTTCTGTTGACAAGGAACAAGGACTTCCCTCCTGAGCGGGCCCCCAGCTGTGCCCGCTGGCACTGGCTCAGAGGGGCTGGATGCCAGCCTGGCCTCCGGCTCAAACCCCCCATTCAGCACCGTGTTTGGAAGGCAAAGCAGGGAATCAGCCCCGTTCCCAAAGCCAAAGGCTGGAGTGGCTCTGCCATCTCGGAGGGACAAAGGCCTTTTCTGCCCTGGGACAATATTGCCACTCAGCAGCAGTGCCCCCAGCCTGGGGACGGCTCCTCAGAGCCGCCTTTCAGCTGCACTACGGGGCACCTCTGCTTCCAAGTCTGAAGCTGAGGTTATTTTTCCGCTTCCTTGTGCCATTGAAGCCCCCCCTGGGCACCGTGGAGGAGGGGTGAAAGCTTCCCAAGGAAGCTGCAGGGAGGGGGCTGCTCCCCTGCGTGAGCAGAGGGCGGGAGGGGCGGCAACCTGGCACCCCTGCACGCCCTGTGTGCCCTCACGGGAGCCCCACGGAGCAGCTGCATCCTCAGCAGGATTCCTTAGAGTATTTGGGATGGCTCACAGGGGTGTGGGGTCTGTCCTGGTGAGGTCTGTCCCCACAGCACCTCTGTCCCCATAGCACCTCTGTCCCCATCTCCCACCTGTGACTGCACCAGTGTGGGGGGGATCTGTCCCACCCCGCTGCAGGGCAGATGCTGCAGCATCCCACAGGGTGGATGTGCCCAGGGCTCCAGTGGATGTGCCCAGGCTGGTTGGAGCCCCTGGCAGCAATGCCCCTGCCCTCAGCGGGCGCGGGGAGCTGCGAGTGGGCGGCGATCAATGGGCACAACTGCAGAGCAAACGCGGCGGCACCGGCGGCTGCGGCAGCGGCGCGAGAATAAATGAGAGATTGATTTTCCAGGCAGCTCGGATCTCGTGGATCTCAGCTGCTGTGACGAGGAGAGTGCAGGCATGGCTGGTGCCGTGGGGCTGTCACCTCCCTGTGCTCCCCAGTGCTGAGGAGCAGCCGTGTGAGGGGCTGGGGGATCATCACTCGAAATAAAAGCTACTCTTTGCTAAAAGGCAAAGCAACTCTGAGCAGCTCTAGGCAGGGAGCTGGCAAGGCTGGGGACATTGGGAAGGACACAAAAATGGGTGTCCTGTGCTCCCTGTGAGACCCCCACTCCGCTCCCTGTTATCAGCCCCTTCCCAAACCGCAGTGAGCAGCACCAAAAAGGCACCGTCTGCCTTTAACATCTTATCTCCAAGCTGCTCTTGCTAAGTCACATCTGACTTAATTATGGTAATTAAGATTGACATTAATACAAGATTAAAATGTGAAATTAAAATTAGCTGTGAAACTTATCTGAGTTTTTAGAGCAGTTATTGATTTTCTCCACTGTTAATCAAAGGTCTGAGGTAATGGCCGATGAACACGGTGCTAATTAGAGCAATGCCCATAAAGTGGCCTCGGGAGATGTTTGTCTGATTTCTTGGAATATCTCAGGTTTCTGACCACGCAAACATCTCTGGCCCTAAGAGCTGCTGAAGGAGCTCAAGGGGCCAAGTTCTGCCCGCTCCTGTTGGCGCTGTTCCTGCTGTGGAGCTGGGCTGTGCCATGCCCAGCCATGCCCAGCCATGCCCGGGCTGCAGGAGCTGCTCCAGCTGCAGGGCTTTCAGGGTGGAGGTCCCAGCTGCAGGCAGAAGGACCCTGGTGATTCGGGGAGCAGCAGGAGCAGGGAGATCCCGGGAGCTGCCCTCTTCCTCCACACACATCCTGCTGTTTCTCCCGGTGAGAAAAGATTTCACAGCCCATTGGGCCTCAGCGCAGGCTGTGGGAGGGAAATGATCCCAATCACAGCAGCTCTGGGGAGTGCACCCCATGGTGCAGCCTGTGCTTCATCCCAGCCCACGTCCCTGCACCCACTCCAGCCTCCCAGCTCACCTGAGCCCCCAGCAAAGGGACAGGAGGAGCCCAGGCAGCAGAATTCCCAGCAGCAGGTCCCTTCCCCAGGTGAGATGCCCTGGAGTCTGTGATGTGATGCCCATGGGGTGCATCTCATGGCAGCTGGACCCACCTGCACCCCATAAGCCTGGCTGAGCAGCTTGAGCCTCACCATTCCCTCTCCATCGCTAACAACTTTTGCCACTTTGTGGGCATTTCTGCATCACAAATACGGTGTTTGGTCTCTTTTCTTGCCTGTTTCCATGGCACTGCTGTTATTATCTGGCTATCTTAGGAGTTTACTACAATGCAGATGAGCACAATAAAAATCACTCAAGGAGAACTGCTAAATGAGGGACAACTCTTATCTTTAGCACGGGCAGGTCTGGAGGGAAGCGAGGCTGGAGCAGAGGGGGAGCAGGCTGCACTCGCTGTGCCACAAGCTTTGTTCAACCAAATTAAACCTCCGAGCAGGTGAGTCCCAACTGGGTACGAGACTAACAGCGTTAAATAACACGCTGCACCTCTCGCTGCTTTCTCTCTCTTTCTTATTTTGTTCTTCTCGAGCCTGCTGTCCAACTGGTCCCAGCTGGCAGCGGCTGGGAGCGACACGGGGAATGCAAATGACCTGCCGGTGGCTCCTCAGCATCCCGGGGCTGCTGCCTCTGCTTCCAGCGGCGCCGGGGAAGGAGGGAGCTCAGCAGAGCCCGGCGGGGAAAACACAGCAGGATCAGTCCCCGTGTTTGGACAGTTCCTTGCCTCGGTGTGTTCTGCGTGGTGGCACCGGCGGTGACACCAGAGCGTGATGGTTGTTGCTGAGGTAACGGGATCAGTGTAATTGCTCCCGCAAAGGTAGCGGGGGACTTCTCAGATGGCAGCATCAACAAACTGGCTCTTTAGGGAAGAGGCTGGGCTGCGTCTCGTGCTGTTTGACACTGGTGTCGTGCACTCGTGACATCGCTCTGGCTATTTGACTTGACAGGCAGAGCGGCCGGGAGCACCGGGCGCTCTCACCGGGAGGTGATTCACAGTAAACATTTCAGGGCAGGATTTGAGATTTCAAGAGAACAAAGCCTCTGTTTCTATTCTTCTCAAAGCCACTGTAATTACACCGTGTGCTCTACGGGCTCAGGAGGGGCCTGCTTGGAGCACTGGGCTCACTGCTCCTGCTGGTGGGATGGGCAGGGGGCTCCTGGGAGGCATCCAGGCCACGGTTCCCCTGCAGACAAGGAAGCTGAGGAGCTGTGGGGCCAGGTCCTGAGCAGGGACCACCTGTGTGCTGCTTGTTTTGCCACTGGACTGAGGGTACCCCAGTGCTCATCTGTGGCCACAGTACCAACCCAACATTACAGGGGGCCTTGAGCAGCACCCACAGAGTGTGGGCTTCTGTGTGCTCAGTGCCTCCACCCCACTGAGGTCAGGCAGGTCACGCAGCTCCCTCCAAGCCAGGCTTTGCTGGCTCCAGCAGCAGGGCCAGAAGCCCCAGAGCATCCCTGATCCCAAGGAAGCCATGGGAACCTCCCCACAGCACCTCTGCCCTCACAGCCTGCTTTGGGCAAGCCAGAGGAGAGGGAAGGAGGGTACATCTGGGCTTGAGGGAGTGAGAATGGCTTGGAGTGCTGAGGGGGGCTTTGGGTGTAGGGGGTGGGATGCTGAGCAGAGCTGCGATGCTGAGAGTGGCTTTGGATGCTGTAGGGGTCTTGGTGACAAGGGGCAGTGAGATGGGACAAGAGACAGGGTGATGAGGGGCCTGCAGTGGGAGCACCGCCCAGGCTGGGAGGGCACCGGGACTCCCGGAGCGGGAAGAAGCCGAGGAGCACGGAGGAAACCACGGGCAGCCGTGTGCCCGGGGCCGCTGCGGGAGCTGCTCGGTGGGGCCGGGGCGAGCTGGGGGGGAGCTGCGGGCGGGGCCGGAGCGGCCGCCGGCGCCCTCCCCCGCCGCTCGCTCCGCGCCGCTCCGCGCTCCCCGCTCCGGTCCGCCCTCCGCCGCGCCCCCGCTCCGCCGGCAGCGCCCGCCTCCGCCCGGCCCGGCCCCGCTCGGCGCGGAGCGGCTCGGATCGCATCGGCTCCGCTCGGCTCCGCTCCGCTCGCCCAGCTCGCCCCGGCGCGGAGGCTCCGCAGGATGCCGGGGCCCCGCGGGCTCTGCCTGCTCGCCCTGCTGCTGCTGGGCACCCCCGCGGCCCCGCGCCCAGGTAAGCGGGGCGGAGCGGGGCGGAGCGGGGCTGCGCGGCTCCCCGGGGCCCGCCGCCTCCCGGCTCCGGGGACGGGGCACCGCCCGGCGCGGGGGGATGCAGCCGGGACCGGGGAGAGGGGGGGGGTCGGAGAGGGAAAGGCTGCTGGAAGCGGCTGTGCCATCCCCGATCGCGAATCCTCCTTTCTGCCGCTCCCCGGGCCGGGATGAAACTTCTGGCACTGCGGGGCCCGGCGGAACGCGGAGCTCAGCACCGAGGGGCGGACAGCTCCCGAACGCTCCGGGAGCCGCGTCCTCGCCGGGAGCCGAGCGCCAGCGGGGCCGCGGCCTCCCGGGAGCCGTGCCGGACCCTTCGCCTCCCTCCCGCAGGGAGAGCAGCTCCCTATGTCCCCAGCCCTCCGTGTGTCCCCAGCCCTCCGTGTGTCCCCAGCCCTCCGTGTGTCCCCAGCCCCCGGTGTCCCTCCAGCCCCCACTTCCATGTCCCCACTGGTGTTCCCGCTCCATCGTCTCGGTCAGGGGGTGGCCGTGGGGGATGAGTGTTTACCCAGGGGCTGTCTGCTCGTTCCACGTGTCCCCCATCCCCACGCAGACCCGCTCCCTCTCCCACTGCCGCGGTGCCAGACCTAAGAATAGGCTCCGGGATGTGCTCGCGGGTGACTTGGCAAAGTCACCACAAACTCGTGTGGGGCTTGGAGGCGACTGAAGCGGTGCCTGTGCCCAGCCCCTCGGCACCGCTGGGATGTCAGGACGAGGCAGCCGGGCTCGGGTGTGCGTCCGGGTGGGGTTCCCAGTGTGGATTGTTCGGTGGGAGAAGGGAGAGGCCGGTGTGTGCCCGCGCTGCAGTGTGCTCGGGGCCTGAGGCTGCCCTCCGGGGCTGGCAGGGTGTTTGTAGCAAACACCACCAGCTCCTGGTGTCAGGAGTGCTGTGCGGTGCTGTCTGCTCTCTCCAGCCCCTGCTCTCATGGCCAGATTGTGTTAAATGACTTTGACTTTTCTGTCTGAAACCTGGAGCTGTATTATAGAATCCTTCCTTTCTGGGCAGCAAACCAGCAATGGATGCAGACAGTGGCATTTCTCCCTCACCTGCATGGGTTTGTGTTCTGTGTACGTGTGGAGGAATCAGATATGAAGACCCTGCCAGTTCTGGCATCCTGTTCCAGCCAGGGGACACAGAGAGAGGCACGATGCTCTGGCGTGTTACACAAACGCTCTGCTCCGGGCTGCCGGTGCTCTGTGTGAGAGCAGCGACCATCCCGGGCTCCCCGGGGACCTGGAGGAGCTGGGAAGCAAAGCCAGCAAAGCACAGGCCCAGGGAGGGCTCTCAGCTCCCTCACTGCCTCGTGTGCTGAGGCAGGAGGGCTGCCCCAGTCCCACTGGGAGCATCAGCAGGCAGTCCAGCTCCCGGGAACAGGATTTGGCACAATCTGCCATAAATCTCATGGTGGAAGAACACAGTGTGCTGAACTCCTCTTTCCTTGGCAGAGAGAGGGAGCTGATAAATTGTTGACCCTTTACAAGGTTTGGTGAATTATTGCAGTAAAATCCCAACTCCTGCCTACGCAGCCTGGAGCCGGTGGCGACGTGGCAGCTCTGCCCGTGCCTGGGGGGAGTCTTGTCCATCTGTGTGGAGGGGGACACAGCCAAGGGCCCAGAGCAGTGAATCCTGCTGTTCTCCAGCTGGGGAGAGGAGCAGGATAGCACCCCGCAGAGACAGATTGCTCTGCTCCATCTGCTGCTCTTTCTGTTCAAGAAAAAAAACATTTTCACATGACTTGCACCCATCGGGTGCTTGGCTGGTGGCTTTGGGTGCTCTGCACTGGTGAAGCCGTTTAGATCACCAGAGAGGAGGTGTGAAAGCCTCTCCTGTGCTCTCGGCATCCGCTGACACCCACCCACCGGCGCAGAGCAGGCAGCAGAGGCACGTCCCTGCACAGGGACTCGTGCCAGGAGGCTCCGGGCAGCCTGTGCTGGAGCAGCAGCATCCCGGGAATGTGGGCACCAGCAGGGGCATCTATTTGTACCCTGGAATGATGCAGCGGGCAAACACAGGGGGTGTGGGCAGCTGAGTGCAGACAGGGCAGCGCTGCCCGTGCTGCCCATGCAGGCTCAGCCCCTGGCACTGGGGATGCCACGGGCACAGCTGAACCCCTGGGAGATCCAGGATTTCTAAATATATTTGGGGTGTTCAATACAGGCTGTGATGAGACCAGCAAACCCTGCCTGAGGCTGCAGTGCCACGAGCAGAAATGCAGCTGGGGGTGCTGAATTTCGGGCTTCTCTTCACCCCCAAATTCTTCACCCTTCCTTCTCTTCTTCGAGGCATCGGGGCACTCCAGGGGTGGCTGTCACAGCTCAATAGCAAGGACAGAGATGCCCCTGGCTCTGTGGTGAGCACAGCACCACAGGGGCTGTTTCCAGAGGATCAGGTCTGTCCGGCAGGAAGGAAGAGCGAGCGTAAATTCGGCGAGGGCTGCAACAAGTGCGTGGTGAGCTCTCGCAGCAGCACCCTGAGCAACGAGATAACAGCACAGAGCCAGGCTGCCAGCACAGATAACAGGAATGGGGATTGTCTGATGGAGAGCTATCAAAGGCCATGGCAAATGGCTCCTCTTCCTTCTCTCCTTCTTGGCAGAAATGATGAGGAGAGCCTGGATCAGGAGTAAATGAAATTAGTCTCTCTCAGCCCTCTGCTTCTCTGGTATTTTTTGCCATTATGAATATACCAAGATGCCATTTCAAGCGCAGTTTTGTGGATGTCACAGTGTCACAGACATTTCCTTCTGTACATTTTTAACTTCTCCTTCGCTGAGGAATCTGGTAGCAGGATTTAGGGCTGAGGAGCTAGGCTGCACCGAGTCAGCTGAGTGTGCTCCCTTGGCATCCAGAACAGCAGCAGTGATCTTGGAATAGCAAACCATGGGAAAAGGGAAGTGTGTGATCCATCCCTTGGAAGTCAGGTGGTGCTGGGTTCGGAAGTTAATGGATCATAAGTGATGGATGAGGCAGAGGAGTGCCAGGGCATTTCTGGAAAGGTAATGTGGGCATCAAAATAGGCTGGTGTGATCACGGCTCATCCTGCCAGCAGGCAGGGATGTTCTCTGGGTATTCCAGGTCAGTGCCAGGTGCTGGGGTGCTTTGTTATCCCATTTTGTACAGACAGTTGTTTTTTTAATGAAATAGGCTTTGTCTGATTAAATAACACACAGCTTTTGATGTAGACTACAAGCAGCCTCAGAAATCTGTGTATTTTCCATCCTCTGTCACTGCAATGAGCACAGCTGCTTCCAGTGGGCTTTGGGAACAAAAAAACCCGAAACCAGAGTAACCTTCTGTGAGCAATCCGAAAGTTATTTACTTGATGCAATTTTATTTTCCAAATATTTGAAAGTGGTTACTGAACAGTAAAATAGGCTCCAAGGAAATCCTGTTACAAAACACAGGCTCTATTTTAATTAGCATGACGTGAGCGACACGGCTGGAACCGGGGCTGCCACCGAGTACATCTTTCAGGAGCTCGGAGATGTCTGTAGGAAACACGGCATGAGCACTGGCTTTCCAATTTTCCAGTCCATCAGGATGGATTTACACTCTTGTCAGGGGTATGAAATTGCTGGATGTGGTGGCGAGAGCTGTGTGTCTTTAACCACTTGACTTGCCAGGCACAGGGTGTTCTGCAAGGTGGGGATGTGCCTATCCCTGTCACGGGAGGGGAAAGGGGACACTGGCACTCCAACAGCACCCAGTCCTCTGCCCCTGTCAGGGCTTCAGCAGGATGAGCTGGGATGAGCCTCACTGGAGCCTCGGGACCAAGGGCAGCACCTGGACAGGTCCCTTCTGGCAGGCAGAATGTGGGGAAAAGCCAACGCTGCCAGCAGAAACCTCGGGGTGCAGCTGGTGGCAGTGGAGAAGGGGACCTGCCATCCCCCAGCTGCTGCACCCCAATCCAGGGGGCAAAGGGCAGAGTGAGGAAGGCTCGTGGGGTGAGAGAAGGTTTGGCATCACTCTGGCTCAGGCTGCTGCCCTTCAGCTGCTGCTCGGAGCTGTGTCCCACGGCTTTCTGGAGCCCTTCCCAAAAGGATCTGCTTCACGAGATCGCTTTCCCTGCTGCTGCACGAGTGAGTGGTGCTGGGCTGATGGGATGCAGGGAGCAGATCTGCCTCAGCTGCTCTCCCTGCAGTGGCAGGGAACTCAGCCTGCAGGAACCGGGAGGAAGGGAAGGAGAAGGACTCTGCAGCAGGAGCCCTTCCTGCCGAGCTGCTCAGGGAGGGAAGGTGTCCTTCATTCCAGGGCACAGGCTGCCAGCTCCTGGCTGTCTGTCTCCTTTCACAGCTTGTTAACCGACAAGTTGTTACGGATGTTCTCGCTCTGTCCCACGGGGCCGGTCCCGCTCTATCCGCATCCTGCTCTATCCACATCCTGCTCTCTCCACGGATAAAAATACCTGCACAATGTAAATGGCAGCAGGGAGAGGAATGAGAATCTGTGAGAAGATCAACCTTGCAGACACCAAGGTCAGTGAAGGAGGAGGAGGAGGAGGTGCTGCAGGTGCCCGTGGTGCAGCCCAGGGTGAGGCAGCTGTGCCCCTGCAGGCCATGGGGATCCACAGGGAAGCAGAGATCCACCTGCAGTCCGTGGAGGAACCCCTGCTGGAGTAGGATCCTGGCAGGATTTGTGTGTCCATGCACAGAGGAACCCACACTGGAGCAGGTTTGCTGGCAGGACTCATGACCCCGTGGAAAGGATCCAGGCTGGAGCACCCCATGCCTGAAGGACTGACCCTGTGGAAAGGACCCACACTGGAGAAGTCCACGGAGGACTGCAGCCTGTGGGAAGGACTCAGTGTGGGAAGTTCATGGAGGAATGTCTCCCATAGGAGTGATGGAGCAGCTTTGGTGGGCACCCAGCATCCATCCAGTGTCAACCCAGCACATCCACAGGGTCAGCTGCGCTGCTGGGAAGACAAAAATGGGAAACAAACGAACCTCTGCTGCTCAGCTCTGTTATGTCTCGGATTTCATCCCTAAGGATTTCCAGAATCAGAGGAGAACCATGGAGCTGCGTTGCTGGAGGAGCCAAGAGGAGTTTGGGACTGAAGGGCAAAGCTGGGAGCAGGGGAGGCTCATCTTCCATACTGGAGAGGGACGAGCTGTGGGTTTCCAGCAGAGCCCATGGCATTGGCTCAGAACCAAGTGCAAGTGTTGGTTATATCTGACTTGGATTTACACCCATGGTCTCTGAGGTTGGGGGATTTTTGAGCAGCCACAATCTGTACGTGTGACCTGGGGCAGCCCCAGCACCCCCCAAAAAACAGGGGACGTCAGGGAGGATCTGCCAGGAGCTGCAAAAGTGGAGGCCGTGTCTGGTGGGGAGCGTTCCTCTGGCACTGGGGAGAAGACACCATTGCTGCCCCGGTGTCCTCGCTGGGTGTCACTGATGTGAGATAACGAGCCCTTTGAAGCGTGCTGCTGGGAGTGAGTGTCACACTGCCACAGCTGCACTGAGCTCGAAATCAGGGGTCCAGCCCAGGCTCCTGCTGCTGGGGAGCGAGCAGGGGCACCTGGATCCAGCCCCCTGGGATGGGGACCCTTTGCTGCAGTGCTCTGTGCCGTGGTGGCTCAGGGCTGTCCCCAGCCAGGGGGGATGGTGTTCCCAGGGTGCTGGGGAGCTGATTTCTCCTCTGTTCCATCTTTTTGTTTTCTGGAGCTCCCACCAGTAGTGCAGCTGCAGCTGGCCCGCTCCCAGGGCACAGCCCCGACTCAGACATCTCTCTTTATTCCTTTTTCCTCCTTTTCCTTTCTCTGGGAAGAGGCCAGAGCAGCAGCTGACCAGCCCCGAGCACTGGCTGAGCCTGGAGCTTTCCTGATGCACAGCAAGGAGGCTCTGCCTGAATTCCCAGGTCTGCCTCGAGCAGGGGCAAGCACGGATTTGTCCACACCTTTCTCCCTTTTCCTAGCCACAGGAACCCATGGACTGCAGTAAATCTTCAACCCCCAGGGAGCCCAGGAGGCTGGGCAGGGGCCTGGCTCTGTGCCTGCTCCATGGGGGTGAGGACAAGGCATTGGCACCCCAGGACAGATGGCTGCAGCAGGATGGTGCAAGGAGACTTCATGGAAGCGCTCTCCAAGCTGCTGGTGGTGCAGAGGGATGGGATGAGCAGCCTGGCCACTCAGCCTGGCTCCCAAGGCATCATTCCAAGTGCAAAGCTTTAGTCTAGGAAGGAAATTTGGTGCCAAGTGCAAAGGCATCCAAAAACTCGAGCACGACAGAAGGGATAGCTGTGGGATGGATCCCAGCGCGGCGTCATCTGCTCGGCAAGGAGGATTCTCACGTCTCGGCCCGTCTCTCTGTCTTGCACACTGGGGTGGGATGTGCCAAAGTCAGGAGCTGAGGGGCCAGGAGCACCCCAGGGAGGGTGGCTCTGCAGGGGGACCACAACAAACAGGAGGTCCCCAGGGCCTCCAGGGGACCCTCGGGGATGTGCTCCATTCCAGGGGCATGGGAAGCGCTGCAGGGAGCTGGCACTGCCCTGTGGGGCTGGGGCACAGCAGGCAGCAGTGGCCAGGCTCAGGAACAGCATGGGGCAGTGAGGGAATGTTCTGGAAAGCGGTCATTTCGGGGCAATTTCGGAGCTAGTCGGAACGGCTGGAAATGTTTAAAATTCAAGAGAGAATCTCCATCTGACGTTTTTGGGTGGATTAATGGAGCATGGCAACATTTTGTGGATGAGATGCTTCATCGCGGGTAGAGTGGTGGCTGGGGGACAATGCTGAGGACATCACTGCTGATGTCCCCTCTGCCACCCTGCATCTCTTCCATGATGATGGGGCTGCACAGGAATGGGCTTGTATCTCCTGATGCTGATTTAAATGCAATTTCAGTAAAAAAAAACAGGCTTTTCCTGACAGTCCTGAACTTCCTTTTGCAAAGATACCAAGCTCCTAATTTGACAGACCACTCTGGCATGAGCCCTCAGAGCTCCCAGTGCTCCCAGTATGCCAGCACATCCCTGCCCACTGCAGGAGCTCTTGGCAAAGTTCTCCTGGACACATCCAATGCCATTCTTGGAGAGCTCAGACTATTCCCAGCATTGTCAGGGTTAATCTGTTCTGGTGCAGGGACCAGATTCTGGAGCAAAGCAGCCACCCACAGCAAAGCCATCCCAAAATCTGGGGCCCCAAGGCAAGGAAAGGCTCCTTTCCAGGGCACACAGCCCCCACCAGACAATGTGTCTCCCTTCACTCCTTATCCATCCACATTATCCACGCAGCAGTTTTTAAATTGCTGCTGGACACTGCATTTACATAAATATGTGAGCCAATGAGGTCTAAAACCCTGGTGAGCCCTAAATGGTGAATTAGGTTTTCGGAAAGAGGATTTTATCAATTTACTGCGAGTGCAAATCAACAGAACAGAATTTACAAACCTTTCAAAAAGCGAGGTGACAGTTTGGAATTAATCCTCTGCCCCAGGCACAGGATGTACCTCCACAAACATCTCCCAGCATAAATATATTTGAGAAATAGTGGAGGAAAGCGTAACTCCTAATGCCTGAGCACGCTGGCGGCGGCGGCAGCGGGAGATGAATGGAGTTAATGTCATCGGGAAGGTGCTGCCGCCTCCTGCTTTATTTTTATCCAAGACTCAGCGCCCAGCCTGCGCTGAGATATTGCAGTTTGTCTTTGTGCCAGAATTTCCCCCGAAGAAAATCTCCCCGATAATCGCTCTTCCTCATCTATTCCTTTTTAGGAAGAAAAAAAAAAAAAAAAGAATAATTTAATTCCGTTCCTCCGCACCCCTCAGCGGCTGGAGGAGCCCTGGAAGGCTGCATGTCCTGGGGGGGATGTGTCCCCCCGGGTTGGATGTGGCTGAGGGATGGATTTGGGACAATAACCGGCACTGTTGGGGCCATTTGGGCGCAGGGATCAGGGATGTCCTCAGGAACAGGGAGATGCTGCTGGTGCCAGGGTCCTTTCCTGGGGAAGCCGAGCTCTGGCACCTGCTGGCTCACGGCACCGAACACAAACCCGTGTCCAAACCCAGCTCAGCACCCTCAAGGCACAGAGATCCCCAATTCCTGCTTCTCCCGGGCTCTGGCTCCCACAGCGGGATCCGTGCAGTCACCTGGCGAGGGACTGGGGCTGCTCTGCTGTCCCTTGAGGGGTTCAGAGCTGCCACGGAGATGAAATCAGTGAGGCAATAACCAGTAAAAGCCAAACTTCTCAAGCTTTCTAATCACAACTAGAAAGGCTCCTTTTCAGCTTTTGTTTCCAGCTCCAGAGGAGCCGGTGGCTGCCAGCGGCGAGATGGCTGGCTTTGTTGTTGGAGATGACTGTGAAGGACACAGGCTGTGTTCCCATTTAGGAATGCATTGAGGCTTTCTTGGAATTCATTAGAAAAGGTAGGAAGGGAAGGGTGCAGCAAAACAAGAGTCCTTGCCGCTCCCCAGGGGAAGAGCTTTTCACTTTTCCCACTGCAAACAACATCTGAATTCGCAGGTGGTTCCTTCCTCCAGCGGCCTCACCTGCAGCATGGAATAGTCTGGGTTGGAGGGTGTATTAAATGTAATTTTTTTCCACCTCGTGTCCCTGGGCAGGGACACCTTCCACTATCCCAGGCTGCTCCAAGCTCTGTCCAGCCGGGCCTTGGACAATTCCAGGGATCCAGGGGTAGCCACAGATTCTCTGGGCAACCTGTGCCAGGGCTTCTTCACCCTCACAGCCAGGAATTCGTTCCCAATATCCCATCCACCCCTGCCCTCTGGCAGTGGGAGCCATTCCATATGTCCTGTCACTTCGTGCCTTGTCCCCAGTCCCTCTCCAGCTCTCCTGGAGCCCCTTTAGGCCCTGTGAGGGGCTCTGAGCTCTCCCTGGAGCCTTCTCCTCTCCAGGTGAGCACCCCCAGCTCCACAGCCTGGCTCCTTGGCAGAGGGGCTCCGGCCCTGCATCCACAGGGGGATCCTGACCCACTGTCCCCATGAGGACATTGTCCCCCAAGGGCAGAACCTGAATTGAGTCACACCGTCATCATCTCCTTCAGTGGCTCAGCTATCTGCTCAAGCTTCCATGGGGAGGGTGGGATTTTTCCACATTTCCACTCCACATGCACCGAGCTGGCCTCAGGAGCAAAGTCCTTCTTAAATTCTGCAGTGTTACCTCTCTGCTCCAAACGAGAACCCCGAGGAGCCTGCCCAGAATCACTCACCTGAAAATGGGGGTCAACTCTGAAAATTCCTTCCTCAGTCCCCCAGCGCCATCCACGGCTTTCTCTCGTGGAAAATCCCCGTTACAAGTTCATGTTGACCCCTGCTGCTCCCAGGAAATCAGCTGTTGTGTTCATCCTGAGCCAACAGCCCCAGCCTGGGGTCTCCTGCCTCCATCCAGCTGCTGCTCCAGGCTCTGCTGCCCCTCGGGGGTCCTGCCCAGCACCCGGGGCAGGATGTGACTGTCCCTTCAGGGGAATATCCAGGGTGCTTTGCCAGAGGCAGGTGGTGGTGGTGGCACAGCCCAGGAACCCTTCAGCCTGATCCCTGAGTGCTCAACATTGTGTGTCAAAAAGGCAGTGCTTAAACCCAGATTTATGTCTCGGATGTGCCTGTTTTAATCACACTACACTGCTATCAAAAGGACATTAAAAATTCCGATTACCCTCCAGGAACATAAACAATGGCAGCAGTGACAAACCCCTCGTCCCAGGCGGGTGACACACGGGTTTGTGTAATTGGCCAATTCATTACCTGCTGGGGAGAAGAGCCAGGTCCTTCCTCACCACATTTCCCCATCACCAGGGTGGGTCAAAAATAACATCAGGAGGAAATCTGCCCAACCAGCAGCGACAGGAGACCAAAGAGCTGCCCACGAGGAAGTGCAATGCTCTGCAAAGTCCAGCTCCTCCCCAGAACACCCTCCTGAGGCAGAGCTGGGGGTACAAACCACCCTCCAGGGGTGACATTTAAGGGCTTTCTCTTAACTCAGCCCAGCTGTGCTTCAGGAACAACCAGCCCTTCCCTTCCATGGGTTTCTGATTTTGATGTTTAGGGAATTTCTGGGGGTAGAGGAGGGTGACATTGCCTAGTGCCTTACAAGGGAGTTGCCTTTACATCAGCATCCTTGGAGCTGTTCCCAAGCTGAAGGTGGTGGCAACAACGCCCCATGGACACAGGGGAAGGTGACACATCCCCCACCAGGGCAGGTGGCACAGGAGGGACATTCCCTACAGAGCAGGTCCTGTCTGCTGGCCTCCAAGTCCTCATTGCTTGTTTGTGATATCCTTTTAGCCTTCTATTCCTCGGTTTTGGGGAATCCAGGGATTTTGTGGGTGCTGCACTGGGCACAGAGAGGGGTCTGGGTGTCCTACAACCCATCAGAACCATCAGCTGGGCACAGCAGCCCTCAGCAAAGCGTTGTCCTCTCTCTTCCCAGTGTTCCTGCACCTCCCACCACAGCCTGTCATTATCCCTTCTGATAGAATCCAGATCAATCAAACAGAATAACAGAGCAGAGGTCAAGGAAGGCTGTTCCTTCCCCAGGGAACAAGGAGCTGCTTTCGTCAGAAGTGCCAGGGAGCCAGCTTAATTGTTCTAAATCTGAGAAATTATGAACGTGCCTGATAATTGTGTGTCCTCCTGTGCTGGAGAGGGAGGAGAGCTTTGCATGAGAGCATGGAGCAGCGGGGCTGAGTCAGCTTTTAATCCCCCCTCCCCAAAAAAATGGTTTTCAGGGGTTGATGGTGCCACCCATACTGGACTGGGAGGAAACTCTGCCCTGTGCCTGCCCAGCTGGTGCTGTGTGGGAGCACATGGATGGGGAGGGATGCAGTTGGATGAGAAGGGATGCAGGAGGATGTGGAAGGATGCAGGAGGATGAGGAGGGATGGAGATGGATGAAGAGGGATGGAGGTGGATGGAACAGCAGACCCAGCAGGGCTGGGCACTGCACCCAGGACCAAAGCTGCTGCTTACCATGCAGGAGGACCCTGCTCCTCTCCTGACATTCTGATGGCTAATGAAAATATATTTGCTATCTGTATTAATTAAAATAAAGTGCAGCAGCTCATCATGAGGCTCCGTGGGAGAAGCTGTACATGGGTTATCATCATCCAGCACAGCATCGTGCAGCAATGGAATTAGTTCTGCCAGGCCATCTTTAAAACACAAATCACTGATGGCTGATAGAGCTGACAATTAATTATATAAAAACCAGAGTCACTGGGAATGAGGTGAGGGCTGAGCAGCACCAGCAGCAGCCCAGGGGTGGGCTCAGGGTGGGCTGGGTGGTCTCAGGGTCTGAGAGGGGTGAAGCCTGTGCCAGCCCCAAAGTGCTGCTCTGCCTCCCAAAATAACTCTGGCTTTAGTGAGAAAAAAAAATTAAATGGTTGAAAATTGAATTTCAGCCATATCTTGTCTGAAAAGGGGTTTGTTTCTGAAGGAGTGAGCCAGTGCAGGGGCACATCTGAGGGCTGGACATGGGGATGTGCTGGGGGCTGCAGTTCCCATTTGGAGCTGCTTGCAGGATGTGCCAGTGGAGCTCCTCTGCTGCCACCTCCCAAACTGCCCTGACATAAACAGGATCCAGCATGCAGGATATTGAAATGCATAAGAAATGCAGGATATTGCTTTTTTAGAAGGAAAAACAAGGAATTGAGTGGGGTAACAACCTGCACCAGGGATGGATGGGGCTTGGTGTGTGCAAGGTGTCCCTGCCCACAGCATGGGCAGGACCTGGATGGATTTAGGATGCATCCAACCCAAACCATCCCAGATTCTGCAGCTCTCTGCTCACATCTGGCACCACTCCAGACTGTAGAGGAGCATTTGGGAGCTCAGTGTGCCCCACCTCTCAGCCATCCCAGGCAGTTCCCAGCTGTGCCAGGGCCCGTGGGGTTGGCAGCAGGAATGGGAACGGGAACGGGGAGCGCTGGGCTGTGCCCCAGTTCCTGCCAGCCTCGGTGCAGAGCCCTGATCGATGGAGCCCAATAACTGCAATAACCACAGCCATCAGAAAGCCTCCCTGGCCCTGCCTCCCCCATTGCCAGCAGCAGGGCCCTTCCCGAGCTGTCAGGAGTCATTAGGCACCGGAGCTGCATCCTTCCCGAGCAGGCAGCGGGGTCTTTTCAAGGGCACCAGGCAGCACCAGCTCCTGCACGGCTCCTCCGCGGCCAAAAAGGGAAAACCGCGGAAGGGAACTGGGAAATCGCTCTGCTGATAAAGCAGCAGAAGGGATTGCAGAAAAAGGGGATTCTTGCAGCAATTCCACAACAAGAGGTTGATTTGTCAGAGTTCACCCCAAAATATCACCAAGCAGGCCACAAACTAAGTTGCTTAAGGCTGAGATCACAGAAAGTTGATGGGCTGTCACACCAGCAAAGCAGGTTGTAGTCTCAGCCCTGATCCTTGTCCAGAGGGTGTGACAGTCACATCCTCTGGACAGAGAGACACAGTTCTGTGTCTCAGGAGAAGAACAGAGAGAAGAGAAAACGACCTTTATCTCTGCTCCTTTGTTTTCCCCATGTGGGATGTGGTGTGGAGATTGTTTTCCTGCAGTGATGGCTGGGTTGGGTTCTGGGGAAGGTTGTTTGGGGTCAGTGACCAGTGGATCCAGCTGTGGCTCGGGCTCTCAGCACAGAGTCACGAGTTTGAGTCAGTTAGCTGAGCAAGAAGTAAGCGTGTAGAATGGGATAGTATCTCTTTAAATAGTATATTAATGTAATAGAGTATAGTTTTAGTAAAGCTATCCTTCAGCCTTCTGACATCATCATTTCTTCCCATCAGGTGTCGCCTGTTTTTACAATACAGAGGTAATATGACAACACACATTTTGGGGTAGAAAATCTTCCAAAACGCCTTAAAAAGGTAGTAATAGGAAAGGGAATGACTGACATTGCACAATCAGTAGTGAGCAAATGTGAAATCTGAAGGGAGGAAATGCAAAGACGATCATTGCCTGGGAAGAAGATTCCTCCTGCAAGCTGGGACACACTAATGCCAGTGCCAGTCCTGACCCCACTTGGTCACCAGGAGGGAGAAATGGGCACAGCTGGGAGGTGCAGGGGATTGAGGCATGGCCTGGGGAATCCCCAGATTGCTCCATTCCCTCATCCTGAGCAGCTCCAGCTCAGCTGCCTCCCTGTGATCCCAGCAGCTGCATCCTTTGGTGGGAACAGCCCAGAGGAGTCCATGGGCAGAGCAGAAAACCCCATGTGTGCCCTGTGCCTGATGTCATCTGTGCCACCCTCATTGCTCTGAGGCACCTCTCCACCTTGGCAAGGTGGCCAGGACCTGATGGGCTGCAAATCCTGCCTTGAGATGCCCCAGGGCAGCTTTTAGGGCACTCAAAAAAAAAAAAAATCTTTGGGGGTCTCCCTGGACAAACCCACAGAGGAGAGCAGCCATGAGGCCACGGGGGACAAGTGACACCCCTGAGGTGCTGCCAGTCCCTGCTCCTCTCTCTGCAGTCTGGACTGGAGCCACGCTGTGATTCCTGCTCCATCCTGTGAAAGAAATATAAAGAGCTGCCAAAGAGATTTAGCAGAGGCAGCTCAGCTCTCCCCCAGCTGCTGCAGGGGGAGCTCGGGCAGGAGCTGAATCCTGCAGCTGCCCCAGCCAGGGAGAGCCGGGCTGTGATGCTGCTCTGCTCACCTGCACCTCAAATGTCACATTGTCACCTCCTATTTCCAGTGCTGGAGTGGAAATCCAATCAAACCCAGCTCTGCAGACAGCTGGGACAACAGAGGAGGCTGGGAATAGCCACATATTCCATGGATGTGACTGCCTGGGAGTGAGAATGTTTTGTGGCCAGACACAGGAACAGTCAGCGATTTTAACCAGGCTAAACTTTGTCTCTGCAGATGTTTCAGGGCTGTGTATCCAGAAGGTGCTTCCCAACGTCCCCAGGAGCAGGGAGTTTGGCTGAACCCACTCCTGCATCCCTCCTGGGTCGCCTCCATCACCTCAGAGGCAGTGCCAGGGCACAGCACCCCTGCCAAGCCCTTGGCTCAGGCAGCCCTGGCATGGAGAGGAGCTGGCACGGCAGGGGACACAGCTGAGCAGAGGCAGCCAGGCAGGACCCCCAGGAGCTCCCAGGATCTCCCTTGGCATGGCAGCAGGAGCTGCTCTCACAGGGCTGACCTGCTCCCAAAGAGTTAATCCCAGCTCTGGCTCCTCCAGATCTGCTCTGCTGCATCTTAACAGTGATGGAAGATTAATTATTTTAGCTGCAGAGAGATGACTAGAATGGGGTTTTGTAGCTAAATATACTCTCTCTTTAGGAACCCATTTAATTTTATGCCCTGATGTAGACGGCTGGGCTGGATGATTGGCGAAGAAAGAAGGAGCTTCTCTTCCCCCTCTTCATTTTTTAGCCTGAAAAGCTGCCAAAACACTCGATTTCCTCTCTCCAGGTGGGCCCTGAGGAGTGAACATTCCAGCTGGGGAGCCCAGGAGAGGCACAGGAGGGCTCTTCTTCTGCTTCTTCATTCCTCTGGCTGCTCCATCCCTGGAAGTGTCCCAGGGCCAGGTTGGACAGGGCTTGGAGCAACCTGGGAGAGTGGAAGGTGTCCCTGCCCACAGCAGGTGGGACTGGATGAGCTTTAACGTTCTTTCCCAATCAATTTCCAAAAAAATTAATTCCTCCTTGAACCCAGCCTGCTAATTCCTTTCAGCTGGGTCTGCCTGCCTGCCACAAGGCACAAATGCACCTTTCTTACACTTGGTATCATAAAACCCTTTGATAAACTCAAATTATCACCTGCATCAAAGTTCCTCTCATTCTAATGGCTTTGCTGCCCTGCTTCCTGCTCCCTGCCAGTCAGGAATATCAGGATAATTCCTGCCCTCATGAGCTGGGATCCAGCCAGCACGGGACAGGCTGTCTCACTTCCATGCTGCAAATCTCCCGATTCCTCCATAACTGCACGAGCCTCTTCAATTCCTCTTCCTCCTCAGCTGCTGCTCCTCCCACATTCCTTCGGGAAGGAGCTGGGCAATTCCCAGCAGAGCTGGGCTCATCCCTGGGGATTTGGGCCCTGCTGGGGGTGATGCTGCAGTGAAGGGTGCCAGGGCTGGGGGCACAGAGCCTGTGGAGCCAGGGCACCACGGGCAGGTGCCCCGAAGCTGCAGGTGCCCGTGCAGAGCTGGCATGGCCAGAACAGACGCCTGGGAGTCAAAGTCTCATTGATTCCAGCTCCATGAAGCAGCAGTGGGGAGGAAAATCCATTTTCCTCCTAGCTCGGAGAAGTGTGTAATTTCCAGGCATCTGTCAGGGCTGCGTGGATCGTTAGAGCAGTTACAGCTGCTCGGGAGCAGCGGGAGAGGGGGAAGAGCTTTGTGAGTTTAATTCTCGTATTCCTTGTGGTGTCCTTGCTCCCGAGCCCAGCGAGCCACGGGCAGCGTGGATTCTCCAGTCAGGCACAGACAGGATGGATTTGCCACTGCAGCAGGTTTCCAGGAGGGTTTTGCTGTTGGAATATTGCCCCCAGCTGCAGCAGTCCCCATGTGGAGCCCAAACCCCCTGCTCCCACCTGGACCAGGAACCTTCTCACCCACGGCCAGTTCAGGGGGATTTCCCCTGTCTCATCCCAGGGCTGGGACTAAGTGTGGGTGTGGCTGTCAGGTGGCCCCTGGACCATGTCCCAGCTCTGTGTCTCTGCCAGCACAGCAGGTCCCTGATCCCCTCAGCTCCCTCAGGAGCTGGTGAAAAGCCTCCCTTCCATCCCTGGCCAGGCTGGATGGGACTTGGAGTGACTCAGTTTAGTGGTTGGTGTCCCTGCTATGGCACAGGGGGTGGATGAGGTGATGTTTGAGGTCTCTTCCAGCTCAAAATTCCAGGATTTGGTGATTCCATGATTCTCTCCTCTCTGCCCTTCCCAGCAGAGATGGGTTGGCTGCTGGGAGGGGGAGCAGGGTGGGCAGCAAGAACAGAGCCTGGTCCTTCCCGGCCACGGCTCCTCGGGCTGGGCACCACTGCCAACATCCTCACCCAGTAATGAGGGGTTTCCATGGCAACCTTATTTGAGCATCTCGAGTGACACAGATGTAAATTTTAAAATGAAATATTCAGACCACAGTCCTATGAGCATAAATAAACCCCTGCACATGGGCAATTTAACAGCATTTTAAAGTGGATCCGAAACTCCCCAGGGCCAGCGGAGTCCCTGTGGCATTGGGAAACTCATGGGAATGGAAAGAAAAGCATCCTGACCTCTTTCTGCCCCAGGAATCCCAGCCTGAGCCCAGAGCAGCAGCATCAAATCAGCAAGGTGTTGGTCACCCCTGCCCTGCAGAGGATGTGGCACAAAGGGACAGCCCAGGAGGGACAGCCAGGTGTCCCCTGGAATGGGAGAAAAGCAGCTCCAAACTTTCTTGGCCTCTGCTGCACTGTCTTCCTGAGCAAAACCTGGGCATCTTTTTTCCTTCTGGATTATCTCCCATTAATTACTCCACGGAACAGTCCAGGTTTTCCCATTGGGATCTGGAGGCTCCCAGCATTTCCAGGCTGTCACCCACATTGGGACAGGCACCTGCCCTTCATCCTTGTGCTGGAGAGGAGAGCAGCTGTCTGTTTTCTCCTACAGCAACGGGAATGTTGGGCTGCAATCCGTGCACAGCCCTCCCGTCCCCGTCTCACCTCGGCCGGGAGAGCGGCTCCGAAGCTCTCAGGCAGCCCCGGCTGCGCTTCCCGGAGCTCCCGCGGGCCTGACTCACCCAGATCGGATTGCCACGGTTTTATTTGCTTAGAGGGGGAGCCGACAGGATGCTCTTGAGGAAAATGTTTTTGGTTTTTTTTCGTTTTTTTTTTTCTTTCCTGTTGGAAAAACTTGATCTGCTGAAGCCGTAGCTGCGGGAAAACCTGGGATTCGCATCTCCTGCGTGGAGGCAGAGGCTGCATCTGCCTGCGGGGACATTTGGGAAATGAAAGATTGTTTCAATTAAGGTTTTTCTGCTCTTCAAGATTCAAGACCAAAAGCTTTTAAAATCCGAAACCAAACCAATCACAGCCAAGTGTTTTCATGGACACTTCCTGCTTTTTCTCAGATGCCCTTTCCCACCCAGACCCTCTGTTTTTCTGCCTGAGGATGAAATGTGTGCTGCACATGCTGGAGGTCGGCATGGGAGGAGGTGGGAGGGCAGAAGGTGCCCAGGATGCCCCTTCCCTCCCCCCAGCCCCCCGGGGGTGAAGGATTGCACCAGGACCTGGCCTCGACCTCCCTGCATTATCCAGGATCTGGATGAACTCATCCCCAGCAGGAGTGATCCCGTTCCTCCACAGAGGTGCACAGCAGCTCCTGCCAACCCTCCTGCATCGAGGGAACTCCAGGGCAGAGGGTGGGCAGAGGGTGCTGGGCAGTGCAGGATAAATCTCAGCTCCCCACGAGAGCTTGGATATGATGCCAAGCAGCATCTCTGGGCAGGATGAGCCCAGCCCAGCACCCCTGAATGTGCCTGAACCCGTCACACAGGCAGAGCTGAACACCACCACCACTGATAGCTTTATTCATTTCTGCTACAGTCAGATCCTAAACCCTTCTGGACAGTGATTCCTGAGCTGGAGCAATCCTGCTGCCCTCCCTGGAGCGAGTGCTCGCGGCGATACCATCGGCATTAGTAATGGGAGCTGTGATAGGGCTACTCCCGCCTTGGCTCTTTCAGGAGCACAGCAGCAAAACCAGGCCTTTGTGATTATTCCAGCATCCTTTTATCAGGCATTTGCAGCTCTCTAATTCCTCTAAACCCCTCTGGCTGAGGTATCTTGGCAATCAGGTTCTGGTGCCAGTCACCTCTGGAGCAGCAGCTGCGTGCTGGCCACGGATGCCCCTGGGCCTGGCTGGGGGTCTTGGGGACCCTCTCACATGGGGATGAAGCTTTGGGGCTGGGAAAAAGGATTTTGGGGACCCTCTCGCATAGGGATGAAGCTTTGGGGCTGGGGAAAAGGATTTTGGGGACCCTCTCACATAGGGATGAAGCTTTGGGGCTGAGGAGAAGGATTTTGGTGCCTCTGTGCTGCTGCTGCTCGGGTGGGCGGATGCTTGGTGCCCTGCCAACACCCAGTGCCGTGTCTGGGTGAGAGGAGATGCTCTGGGAGCTGCCACCCCTCCTGTTCTGCTGCTTCTCCAGACCTGGTGCCAGCACCCCAGCCCTGGGATGGGGCTGTGCAGCTCCCACACGCAGCCCAGGCTCGGCACCGGCGCTTCCGCCTTGGCTAAGTATAAACTGTGGGGGCTGAGGCTGGTTGGAGACATCCTCCCTGGCATGCAGCTTCCTGCAGTGTTTGCACACACCCAGGCACAGCCCAGAATAGTCCTGGAGATGAGCTGTCCTTCTGTGTTAAGGTCACTTTCTGCTCCAAACTGTCCGGGCCCTGCCTGGCCCTTCATGCAGGAGCAGCTGCTGTGCAGAGCTCAGAGCCCCCCGTGCCACACTCGGGGGTAGCGAGGGCTGCAGGGCCACCACGGAGGTTTCCATGGATTTGGAGAAGGCTTTCCAGTGCCAAACTGCCCTCAGAGAGGTCCTGATCGAGGTACAAGATAAACCCCTCGTGCATCTCAATAGTGTTTATTTCCTCCAGGTTAGATCAAGGTCAAACGTGGCCATTTCTCTCCCAGCAGCTCCAGACTGATCACCTGTGCAGAGCAGGATGGGTTTTGGCAGCTGGGGAGGGTCCTGCGCAGCCATGATCACCCCATGGGCCTTGGAGATGGTGGAATGGCTGTTGGAATTCAGATCAGTGTGGAAAGGATCTCACTAAATCTCACCCTGGCCCTGCAAACATGGAAACGCACTGCAACGCTTCCTTAAGGATGGGGATACTCAGTTCTGCTTCCCAAGTGGGATCCAGGCAGGAATGGGTGGGCAGGGGGCTGTGGGGGCTGTAGG